>JARQOD010000003.1:605931894-605966136 GCA_033576555.1 Oophaga sylvatica | reverse complement strand
TGTGTACATTGGTGGTGATATAAAATTTGTTAATAGAAATTGTATTAGCAAGTTAATTGGACGCGGTTTGTGAACGCTAAGCTCGCGATCGACGACGCCCGCCCTGTGTGATCACTCTCATTAAACATTTCCACTGAAAAACAAACTTTTCTCCTCTAAAGTCGGATTTCTCATCAACACCTTCCTCATAAAAGTCTCTAATCAGCCGGCGCGGTGCAGCCGATCGGACTGTGTGAAGTTGTCAATGAAAACGATTAGTCCTAATGAGCATTATTATGCCCGGCACCATGTTCATAAATTTACTGAATGTTTATATTTTTCATTTGCATAGAACAGGAATATAGATGGAAATTTGCTTGTGATAGATTCAGCCGCTCCTTTCAAAATAGCAAAAAAATTATGCTCCGCTCTTCGCTATTTGCTCCGCATTAAAGGATATTAGCGAGAAGCTGCAATGTGCACGGCGCCGACGCGAGCTTTTATTATTATTATTGCACAATTATATTGAATTTTAATGCGCAGCACGATAAATTACATCCATGATCTCATCCAGATGCTGAATACAACCTCATATTTTCATTCCCGTCTCTTGTAAATATGTATCATATTAAGTGCAAAAACAAGATGATTACCTTGGCAAATTTATCTCATGTGAAGTAAGGACAAAGAGATGAAGGTGATGGCGGCATCCGAAATGGATATTTTAGTTGGGTTCACATCACAAGGTGTTTGATTGTTGCACTTCTTAACGGAGAGCGATTTTATCAATGACAACGTTTCACCATTGTTTAAAGTAATTCTTTATGTTATGTTAATATGTTTTTCAGCTTTTTTTTTATTGATTTGTTTTTCTAATTTTCCATGTTGGAGAACGCTCCTGAAATCCTGCAGTTTTTACTGACTGCTGAGCCTGGCACTAGGCTGATACATTCATTTCTGTAGAGGTCACTTCTTAGTAGCCATCTTTAAGGAGCCATACAATGGCAGGTAGTAATGCTGAACTCCTTTATCCATCTTTTTCTGAACTCCTCTTTGCTGATGTCTGACCATAGACCACATCAAAGCTAAGCTAAAATTCAATGTGGTCAAAAGAGAGTTGCAAACTCTCCATCAGAACGAGCTCACTGACCAGAGTGAGAGCGAGCAGGGGAGCAAAAAAAGAGGTTTTTCTGAGCTCACTCGCATGGTGGGTCCCACCCTGCTCTCCGGATGAACAGAACTTTCAGCTGTATTCAGGTCCACAGGGCATCTGTAGAGTTGAGACCTGTGGTAGGACATGTAAGCATGGACACCCTGCTTTACGCAAGCTATACTTTGCTAACTGCGGGACGCTTTAGGCATGTGGCGCACAGGATGGAGCCGTGCAAAGGACGTCAATGTTTTGCTGCAGGCGACATGATGACATCACCACCGTGCACCTCCTACACTTGAACACTGAGTGCCCAGAGAAAGACTCGGTTGGGCTAGGACTCAGGGTTAGGCGAGTATAACTTTAGTTATTTTTTTTCTGGGTCATTACTAATTTTAATAAGGGCATTATTACTTTTTGAAGGGCACTTCGACAGCATTGTTGCTCTCAGAGGCACTCTGGGCAATATTATTATTATTATTGCTCACTGGGGGGACACTCTGGGTGTTTTTACTCAGTAATGGGATATCCTGGATATTATTATCTGTTAAGAGGGAACTATTTGCATTATTACTTTTTAAAGGGGTTGTCTAGGACTTGAATATTGGGGACCTCTCTTTGGATAGGTCATCAATGTCTGAACAGTGGGGATGCAACACTCCGCAGCCTCACCAATCAGCGATATTCCCAGTGTGGGCGGTGGGCAGAACTGTGCAGTTGTAACAGGCACTGCACTTCTGACCTCTATTGATTTGAATAGGAAGCGGATGAGCAGTACCTGGACGCAGCCACTATACCGTCTACAGAGTTGTGCTCTGCAGCTCCATAATTGAGCAGTTTCGGCCTCAGCAGACACCGGGAACATCTAGTAGGCGGTAGGGGGCCAGGTTTCGCACCGCCACCAATCAGATGATCTATCCTAAGGATATGCCAACAATGTTAAAACCCTGGACAATTCCATTAAATGAGCATTAAAGGGGATTATTACTTTACAATAGACACAAAGGGGGCGTTATTACTGTCTAGCAGGGCACCAACAAACTCAGTATTTGGAGCATCAGTACAAGAGGGAGTTATTATCACCTGGGAATAGATGAGGTTGGTGCTAAAAATGTGAGTCATAGAAATGGCAGAATCTGTCCAAAGTTAATAGAATTTGCCCTGAATTTTGTATGAAAAATCAGAATCTCCTGAATAAACATTTTTCCAAATTCAGCAAAATGGCGAACAATCAGCTGTCGTTTTACTAAGTTAATGAGAGACAGAGAAAAAAACCCTCACTGCTCACCTGTCCTTCCTCTGCAGCGCACTATCCGGTGCTCTGTGGGGGTCATCTATGAGATTTTCACTGGGCACCATGAATCAGAGACGGGTCTCACGTATGTTTACTCTAAGATACTGTGGCGTTTCAGAAAAAAACATACTTTGACAATCCGACATGGAACATTGCACCTAGGATGACTAGTCCATAGCTGGTCCCTGGCGGCTTGTCCCCGCCCCGCTCCCCTTGATTGACAGGTCTCTCCGTGTATGCGTGTGTTTAATGAGAGACCTGTCAGTCAAGGGGAGTGTGGGAGCATCATTTCTGGTAAAACATGGCTGCAATTAGGAAGCCGGCCTCTGATTTATGCTGCCCGTAGTTCGGACACTATTAATTAGCTGTCAAGTTCCTGTAAAGTAACACAAAGAGTCTTAGCGATAAGTATTTTTAAATATTGGAAACTATTAATTAAAAAAAAAAAAAAATTTAACATTTGATATGTGGGGGGGTTACAAAAAATATTTTGCAACACTGTTTTTACAGTTTTTTTTCTTGTTTCTGCTTATTTCTGTGTTAAAAGTAGAGAAAAATAAGAGAACCGAAGATTAATTGGAAGACGCCCTGACGACTGTTCTGTGAGCCGAGCTGTGGGAGGTTCGCTCGTCACTTTATTTATGGTTCCGGTAACTTGACATCTTACATTATTGATTTAGTGGTAGTTAACAATAAAACCAGACGGTGTGTAAAAATAGAGCAGGTTTTCTCCTAAGCCTCGAAGCAATGGATCGCTCCGCAGCCTGGATACCTTATTAGCCAACATTTGTCCATTTTTCACAAGTTGTTTGCAGATCCAGGTGTTATCTCCACCAGCTGCTCATTACCTGGTAAAATCCTCGCTCTGTCTCCAACTGAAAAATGACATCTTGTTAGACTGAGAAGAGCCTTGTAGGAAACAAATGGGATCTTATGTTAGAAATATTAGACTTGATGGTTAATGACATTACTCTGCAAATTTTGAAGCAATGGGCTCAAATATTGTCATATTCAAGCACTGTCCAAAAAATGTTATTTGCCAAAGTTGAAAGTACTCCAATTACCCTGAAAAGATGAGGTCTCAAGGGTCTATATCCAACACAAACTCCCCCTTAGTAATGTCCAAGTGACATCAAGACATATTGCTATGTCCAACCGGATAGTAACTATTCTTCATTGTTGTGCTCTCACACACTTTCTGTAATGTTCCTTCAATGTTTTTGGCTTTCTCTCACTGCATTGCTGATAAGCTGTGATGTCCTCTCACTAGCCAGAATGACCACACAATGGCAGCTGCATTCCTTTCCTTGGCTTTTATACAGGCTATGAAAGTCCTCATGATTGGCTGCACTACACCATGTGACGTGATAGCGCTTTCTTGGCCTTTTTTCAGAGAATATGAAAGATAACACCAAAACTTTTTCTCCACTCATGGTTAATGGTTGGGTGAAGCCATTTATTGTTAAACTACTGTGTGTTCTCTTTTTAAATCATAATGACAACACAAAACATCCAAATGACTCTGAAAAGTTTACATACCCTGGTGATTTTGGCTTGATGACATGCGCAGAAGTTGACACAAATGGGTTTGAATGGCTACTAAAGGTAACATCCTCACCTGTGACCTGTGACAAATGCCAGAAAAATTGTTCGGAATGCAAAGAAAAACCCAAAAACAACATGAGCTGAAATACTGGACTCTCTGAAAACTAGCGGTGTGGCTGTTTCAAGATGCGCAATAAGGATGCACTTGAAGAAAAATGGGCTGCATGGTCGAGTCGCCAGAAGAAAGCCATTACTGCGCAAATGCCATAAAGTATCTCGCCTGCAATACGCAAAATAGCACAGAGACAAACCTCAAAACATCTGGAACAAGGTAATTTGGAGTGATGAGACCAATATTGAGCTTTTTGGCCACAACTAGTGTTGAGCGATATTGCTCGATATCTAAAAATATCGTATCGAAATTGTATCGCCGATAGCACTAAATATCGTCGATATCCGATTTCGATAGCGGAAGTCCCATGTAAGTCTATGGGAACAAAATATCGAAATTAAAAAAAACCTTTCTTTCGTTGTAAACACAAAATATACACACATAGAATACATATATATATATACATGTCATTGTGACATATATATATACATATATTTATAGTTTATACACTTCTACATAGTAAAATCGACTCTAATTCAATTGCCGGGTAGAGACGTGACATACCTCATAGAAGTCGACGGGCTCGGTGCCGAGTACCCAAAAACCTCTGGCTCTGTGCGACTCAACTTGGGCGTCACGAACAGGATTCTGTAGCTCGCTATAAGCGAGTCCTGTGTGCCTGAATTGCACTGGTTTTGTGCTTGAGAATTGCTAAAATCATCAGAGAATGTATTTGCCATTTTTCCGCCATATCTGCGTCACGACGAGGCACTGGTGAAGAAGAAGGGCGTGCTCTTCGTGGGTGTCACTCACTCAGTGGCGTGAAAACGATGGCCGCCCACTGTAAATGGTACTGCAATGTAAGATCGTGCCCCACAGCTCTTCAGTTCCGCCTCCTCATCCTCCTCAGTGTGCGGAAACTAACACGAAGGTCCCGCCTCACTACAAAAGAGGGGCCCTCTCCAGATGCTAATGACACATGTGACTTGGCAGAGATGGCTAATGGACACGACGAGCAGAAGTGGGAAGGGATGGAGCAGTCAGAGCTCTCCCCCACGGAAGCTACCCGATCGCCACAGAATCACCGTTGGGCACCCGGCCTGTAAACCCTCCTACGCTGCAAGAAGCGGAGGATACCCTAAGAGGCCTGGCCCGGCACCGGGAGGAGGTCGCCAGGATGGAAGCGAGCTGGCGTGCCCTAAAAATAAACTTGGAGCGGCGCCAATCCCTCTTACCTGAAGTGTCTGTACCGGAAGGTGAGGCACCCGTTCTAGTAGAGGAGTCCTTGCAATGTGATCCGGTTGACGTTGTCGCAGTGGAGGCACCCGTTCCTGCAAAAACCGCAGCACCGTCAGCAGCACCCCAGATCCCGCTGTCTGCCCCCGTCGCTGAGACAGAAGAAGCGACACCCGTCCTCATGGAGGAGGCCGCGCAGGCACCAGAGCACTACCTGCCTGTACCGGAGCCCCGACTGTCATCTGATTTAGAGCCGTCTGCTTCCTCCGCAGGGGAGCGCCGCCAGGACTGGGGGGCGACAGGAGAGCTGCCGCAAACCGGACACTGTAAGCTGCAGTGGAGTGGTGGAGACATGGAGCAGCTGGTGGAGGAGAATTTCAACCGGCGTCAGGAGGAAGAGTGGAGACGTTGGGAGAGAGAAGCAGAGCAACAAAGGGAGCAGCGAGAATCCCTAAAACTTCGCCAACGTCACCTGGAGAAGGACCGGGCAGATAAGGACCGGATGAGAAAGGATAAAGGAACCCTGAGTGAGCCGCGGCGTAAGGGTGCAGTACGGAACTTTAAATTGAAAGCTGGTTGGGGCTTCATCAAGGAGCCTGGACTTTATTTAGAAGTCTTTGTGACCCGGCGGGACGTGGAGGCTCACCTCCCAGAAGGACACCCGGGGAGGGACCTGTTGCCAGGAGACTTGGTGACTTACACCCGACACTGAGGTTACAATGGGTGGTACGCCCTAAATGTTACCAGGTGCGACCCCTACTCCCCAGTGTGTGAGGAACCTGTGAGACCCTCGAAGCCTTCAGCCTCCCACATCCAGGCCTCTGCAAAAGTGCCCACCCCACGCCGTAAATCTCCCCAGCCTCCCTCAGTGGTCTCCTCAGCAGACCCACCCATGGACATGATATCGATACGTGGCCCGTACCCGGCGCCTGTTAGGCCCCCTGGGGTTCGTACAGTCCGGGACATAGGGTTCCAGACCCGGAGGGAGATGAAAGAGGTGGCCACACAGACCCAGATAGCGGGTCACGACGTCACTGTACAGGCCACACGACGTCATCAGGTCCTGGTGGTCCTTGGTGCCTCGAATGTTTGGCAATCTCAAGAAGAGTACCAGGTGGTACCTGGAAGAGGCCAGCCAAAGAAGTCTAAATAACCCGGACAGGGTCCCTGTATGTAAATAGTTAAATTGTTTATGTACCCGGACGGGTGAATGTTCCTAAAAAAGTTTTTTAATTTAATAAAAAAAAAACAAACACAGTTTTCATTTCTTTTATTACTGTCTCATCCTGCGACGCCATCGATCTCCTGTAAAAAAATGAAAAAAAAAAAGTATACCACCTGACCGACGCAGTCCATAGTAACGAGTGTCCCACGACGATCCAGCTCTGCTACATCAGAATGACAGGCAGAGCCTGTCATCCCGGCGCAGCACAGCTGATTACCTGCTTCCCCGGCGGTGACGTCATCGGACTGACTGCTTTACGGCCGGGATTACCCTGCAGTCACTGCAGTTATCGCGAAAAACTGCATGTGACCGCCAGGGAGAAGATAATGGCGGCCATCAAGCAGTCCAGGACGTGACCGCCGGAGATCTTCTGCCAGGTAAGTGCCGCTGACTCCTGACAGACCCGACCGACGGACACTCACAGTGACAGTGACAAATCCGATTCCGGTATTCGATAAGACGAAAATATCGAAACGAATTATCGAAAGGCCGATAGAGCTAATATCGGCCGATAGCCGATATTTGCATTATCGTATCGCTCAACACTAGCCACAACCATAAATGTTACATTTGGGGAGAGGTCAACAAGGCCTATGATGAAAGGAACACCATTCCTACTGTAAAGCATGGAGGTGGATCGCTGATGTTTTGGGGATGTGTGAGCTACAAAGGCACAGGAAACTTGGTCAAAGTTGAAGGAAAGATGAATTCAGCATGTTATCAGCAAATACTGGAGGCAAATTTGCAATCATCTACCCGGAAGCTGCGCAACATGATAACGATCCAAAACACAAGGCCAAGTCGACCTGTCATTGACTACAGCAGAACAAAGTGAATGTTCTGGAGTGGCCATCTCAGTCTCTTGACCTCAATATCATTGAGCCACTCTGGGGAGATCTCAAGCGCACAGTTCATGCTACACAGCCCAGGAATTTACAGGAACTGGAGGCTTTTTGCAAAGAAGAGTAGGCAGCTTTACCATCTGAGAAAATAAAGAACCTCATCCACAACTACCACAAAAGACTTCAAGCTGTCATTGATGTTAGAGGGGGCAATACACGGTATTAAGAAATGGGGTATGTGAACTTTTGATCAGTGTCATTTGGCTTTCTTCTGGCAACTCGACCATGCAGCCCATTTTTCTTCAGGTGCCTCTTTATTGTACATCTTGAAACAGCCACACCTCTAGTTTTCAGAGAGTCCAGTATTTCAGCTGATGTTATTTGTGGGTTTTTCTTTGCATCCAAACAATTTTCCTGGAATTTTTCACAGGTCAGAGGTGAGGATGTTACCTTTAGTAGCCATTCACACCCATTTGTGTCAACTTCTGTGCATGTTATCAGGCCCAAATCACCAGGGTATGTGAACTTTTGATCAGGGTCATTTGGATGTTTTGGTTTGTCATTATGATTTAAAAAGAGAAAACACAGTAGTTTGACAATAAATGGCTTCACCCAACCATTAACCATGAGTGGAGGAAAAGTTTTGGTGTAATCATTCATATTCTCTGAAAAAAGGCCAAGAAAGCAAAAATTCTGCCGGGGTATGTATACTGTTGAGCAACTGTACCTGTCCATGCCTGAGATTAGGTCAGCCTTCTCTGGCTGATAAAATTTACTACACTGCGTAAAATGGCATTGAACATTTTTACAGGTTGGTGCAAATCAACTTGCAAATTTCTGGTTGAGGGAATTCATAAAAATTCTACACTAATTCAATTTGCATAATTTTGATTAGCTCATTCCTACTCTTGAATCTTCTGTAAAAAGAAAGGAGACTATAAAAATGTATAGTTCATTTCTCAAGATGAACAAATCTTACAAAATTTGATTTGCACCAATTCTGCCAGGAAATTTGATTCGTATCAATTTTTTACAAGACATATCCGGACCCCAGAGCGTAATAAATGCAGAGTTTGAAAAAAACATATTGTTCCATAACCTTAGCCCTCACCTGTCCCATTGCACAGCTCCCTGCCGGAGTCTCTGATCCTTTTCTTTCTCTTCCTTCTGCTCAACAGTGTTTGGTGCCTCCGACGTTGACTAGTCCTTGCGATGTCATGATGTTGCGAGTCGACATACATCTTGACGTTGCGAGAGCTAATCGGGCACCAAAGACCACTTAAATGCCAGAAAACGAGCGGTGGCATTATATATTTTTTTAACCCTTTCCTTGTCCTATAAAATCCTGCAAATTAGCAGCCAAGGAAGATTTTTCTGGACTCATACTCAATCTCCTTCTATTCCGGCAAAGTAACATTGTAGTGACATGCGGCATGCTCCCGGAGGTGAGAGCTACAGTGCTGGAAATAAAGTCATAATCAGGAAGCTATTACTAAAGTAAAATGCACATAGTAAATAAAGGAAACATATAAAGAATTAAAAAGCAAAAACAAAACACATTTTACATTTTGTATTTTTTTTGACAATAAAGAAATAATCAGGAAATTATTATAAGGGCTCATACTTATCTGCGTAGAAATCGACGAGATCATCAGATTGCACTCTGACTAATGTTATTCTCTGATTTACTGCTCATCTGCAATTTTTTTTTCTCAGCTGAAATTTGGATGATAAAAAAAAATTAGCATGCTGTGAGTGGATGCGAGAAAAAAACTGACCTCACACGGACCATCATACGCCGATTTTTATGGATACATTACTATTCTGTATCATAGAATACTGTAAATGGTTGTAGAATAATAGTTTCAGAAAAAAAAACGCATATCATACGAATGCTATGTGAGAAAAATCGCATTGCACTCGCATGACACTCGCCCTACTTTTCTGCATCAACATCGGAGTGATGTCTTAAACGCAGATGAGTGCGAGCTGTAAAAGTAAAACACCCAGATAAGTAAATCCAAAAACAATAAATTAAAAATCAAAAATAAAACCCAAACATTATAAATCTGAGTTGGATTATTATACATGTATTTTAACCAGCGAAACAATTTGGTGTCACTTGAATTCAAGACAAAAAGTTAAGAATCTGACAAATTAAAAAAAATTCAATTTGATTTGTGCAAATCATCTAAAAACCATTTAACCTATTGCAGAATATTGCATCAGCAAAGAAGACTCACGTGACCTCTAGACACAGCCAGACAGGCTTCACCATAATGCTGTGACGTAGCACGATAAATCAGGTGGAACTATCAGAGCCAGTATAAAAGCCGAGGCCGGGAATGCAGCAGCCATTGTGTGGTGAATCTGGATAGTGAGTCACAGCTCACATCTTAGCCATAAAGAAAGGGAGAGAAAACCGTAAAACACTGGAGAATCAGTACAGATAGTGTGTGACAGTAGAAAAGATTAGTGTGGGAAGAAAAAAAAAAACGTATTTCTGGAAAATTGGAGGCTTTACAGTACTTGTTGCCCGTATTTAATGGACTGAGTGACAGGAGAATTATGTGAAACCTTCATCTTTACTTTTTCATATGAGTTAAACTCTAATGTTAAAAACTAAGTCTGATGAAATATCTGATCCAAAACACTGATGAAAAACAGACCATTTTTTTTGAATACAAGAAAAATCACGGATGTCTGAATGAGACCTTAAAGGGGTTTTCCCACGAACAAAAGTTGATTTTAATCAATAGATCTTGGAATAATAATAATTTCCACAATTGGATGTGTTTAAATAAAATGTTCCTGTGCTGAGATAATCTTATAAATGTGCCCCTGCTATGTACTGTGTAATGGTCGTGTCTGACCGTACAGGAACATGGTCTGATCATACCACATCTCCTGGGCAGGGGAGGATGCAAAAAAGAATATACAGGCAGAACAGCAGGGATCACAGCCGATTCTTTATTTGAAGTAAAACATTGTTTAAAAACAGGAAGGGAAATGTTTTACTGCACAAAAATAATCACGTGTGATCCCATGCTGTAATGTCTGTATACTCTTTTACTTCCTCCCCTGCCCAGGAGATGTGGTATGATCAGACGATGTTCCTGTATGGTCAGACGCGACCATTACACAGTACACAGCAGGGGCACATTTATAAGATTATCTCAGCACAGGAACATTTTATTTAAACAATTCCAATTGTGGAAGTTATTATTATTCCAAGATTTTGTGATTAAAATCAACTTTTGCTCTTGGGAAAACTACTTTAATGAGGCTTTACAACAGCCACGAACATGAGCCTAAGAGCCAATACATGCAGCGGAGCCATGTGAACGAAGCCAGAAATGCTCCGTCCGGTGCCATGTGGACATATCTTCCCTGAGCTCAAGGCCTCTTATCTTTGCTCTATTAGTAAATATTATTCACATAGTTGTAAATTTATGTCAACTGAATCAAATCTTAGATTACAGTCACCAAATACAGTTTAAAAAATGTAACAATTTTCCAATTTTGTTGCATTTTTTGTACAAAATTTGCAATTTTTTCTACACTATAAGTAATGTCAAAAATGTATCTGGCCCTTCTAAATGCTGCTTGATTTTTTTCTACAGGAGACATGAAATAATAAAAAAAAATCTGATATATACTGACTATAATTTACTGTACAGAATATTACAAATTTACACAATTTTTCTTTTATTTCTCCATTCTGGATGAATTCCTAACAAGCTTTATCCTTGGCCTGAAACAAACGTCCAGCTCGGAATAAATCTCCGGTGATAGACGATATGAAACCATTTATTTCCCATGGAGACACCTGTGATAATTTATGGTCTTTAAAGACTAAATGATTTTTTTTTCCCCTCATCTAAGAGAAAATTACAGCTCACAAGACATATTTTGCAATGTCATCTCGCAGGTATCAGACCTCGGCTGGATTTTGTGAGGGCCCGTCCTGTGCATTAAAGGATGACTGAGGACGGTTATTTATGGCCGGCAGCAGAGCTGGATGCCACCATATATTATCGGAGCAGCTGATGGGTCCTACAATAGTAATATATCGCCACACGGGTACACGGACTCATCCGTACATCAGGCCAAGATGCCGATCCTGAGACTGAACTCTCCATGGCTGGAAGCTTAAAAACATAATTACGGAAATATTTGAAATAAAGAAATAATACAAAACATAACTCATCCAGTTTGATTGCATGAAGGGAGCAATTTTGCCCAGCGGCACAGAGTATTTCAGTGTGCTAATCTTGGATGTGACAATTACCTGTTCATCCCGCTCAGACCCCCAGCGATCATTTCTAATATGTGGAGTATCCTTATTGTAAGCGTTACTATACTCTAATATCCACCATGGAGTAAATGAAGCTTATACATCGCTCTGTGACTTTTTCAGACTACCATTGACTCCAGCGGACATTGCAGCTAATCTACAGTCATTCATCATAAGTGTGAAATAATGGAATAAAGCTGAAGTATGTATCATGGGGAAGGATAAAAGAGCAGCTTGGGGTGAATTTCAGACTACCATAGACACTAATAGATGATGTACTTAAAGGGGTTACCTGGGGCTGAGTTTTTTTTTACTTTTGGGCAATGTTGCTAGCTACCTGATTTTTTGCCATGCGGAGACCTCTAATAGCTCAGTCGGTGACTCTCCTGCTTTTTTTGACTTCACGTCAGCAGACCAGCTCTTCCTCCTCTGCTCTGCCCTGTTGACGGTAAGTCACCACTGACGTCATGTTGATTGACAGCCAGCTCCCCACAGTTAGGCAGCAGAGGGCCGACTGTCAATCAGCATGACATCGGCAAAGACGCGTCATCGGCAGAGCAGAGCAGAAATAAAGGAGTTACTCTCGATGTGACCTCACTGGAAAAAAGAGAATTGCCCCTGCTACCAGGAAAATTATCTCAGAGCAGAACAAGAAGGTATTTAACGAAAAACCTGCTTGTAAGTTCTTAGCCCTAAGTTGTAGTTGTAACTGATCATATCTGTGGCCCAGTGAAGTGCACCAGTACATAGTGTGGGAAAATGAAAAATGGAATCTAAAACTTTGATCAGACAAGGGGTGAATTTCAGACTACCATAGTCTCCAACAGATAATGCAGAAAGTTGGAGTCACTCATCCGATCTGGACTAGAGCTGACATATATAACATTGGAAGGTTTAGAAGAACAGTCCGAGCCGCTTATAAGAAAAGAAGCCAATTTCAGACAACCCTAGACTCCAAATGTCAATGCAAACTGATATTGTAGCATTGATAATAGCTGTGGTGTACTGTATCTATGGTGTATGTATAGCATGGGAAATGGAAAGAAGAGCAGCCTGAGCATCTAGTGAGGCACAAGCAGGATGGCAGACCACCATAGGTTAAGTTGGAGTCATTGATCATAGCTGAGTCATTGATACCTCCCAGGAAGAATCTAAAACGCAAAACGCGCGTCGGGGCCTATACTACACTCTTAGGTTGTATCCTCTATTCCCTCTACCTAGTACATTCCAATGCTGACTCTATTGCACCTTATACCTTCTCTATTGTATTGTATACCTTCTGCACTATACTATGCACAGGACTTTGCTGCTGAACCTAAGTTACATGATTGCACTTTGTACTTTCCATATTGTACGTTATACCTTTTGCATAAGGCTAAGCACTTTTTCATGCACAGCACTTTGCTGCTGAACCAAAGGTATATGATTAGATACTGGACTTTACAGGACTTTATGTCTGCCTATGCACTTTAGCTGTAATTCATCTGAATATTTGATTTTTTTTCTCATGTTGATATTATCTTTTGCTATATAGTGCCATTACTTTAATATACCATCTGTTATTTGATGAACTTTAAGTGTGCAAATAGTTTTGATATATACGCAGGGCTTAGGCTCCTCCAAAGTTGAGGGTATTGCCTGCGAGAGTTTTTTTTTTCTGCCCTTGTTTTCCCCTTGTTTTATGGTTTTTACAAAATGTTATTATTTACAAATAAAGTTTCCTTTTTATTTTCATGCGGCTTTAGCGTCCGTTTCTATATTGGTGTTTTAATGCCTCTAAGTTGTAGTCTCTTATGAAAGCAATATATTAGTAGAAAAAATATTAAAACACCAAAAACTGCAGATTATCGGTAGAAGAGAAGAATCCCCCAATGATATTGACTTATATCAGATGAATAATAGTAACTTACATTTTATGAGGCCGCCCCCGGACGTCCTCATTATGTGCCGGAGACATTTTTCGAGAAGCTTAATTACCTGTAAAGAGCTTTTAGACAAATAACAAGGTGTCATTGTTGTAATCTCAGTAATAAAAGTATTGATCCCCCTGACTGATCTGTCATCATTAATATGATCTAATTGGACTGATGTTTCCGTGTTCTGTGGTTATAGGAATAGTCAATTATCAGGAAATGAATGGCTGAACTAAATACGTTCGATCCTCCAAAGAGCACTTCATTATTGCACAGGCTGGACGCATTTCACGGATGGAGATTTTTTTATTTTATTATTATTTTTTTCCACTTTCAGCTTTGTTCAGTAATTACAGTAGGGACTGAATTAGTCAGGTCTCTCTCTGAACTAATTTCCTTACTTGAAACCATTGTTTCCCGTTCCTTTAATTCGCATTCTCATCTTCCCTCTATTCTCTCACAAAGTTCACACTGTAGCTGTGAATGTGGCATCTTGTAATTAATTGCAGGTAATGGAAGAAGCTAATTATTTGTGCCGGTCTGTGCTTAGCATCCATCATGTACAGTTTACAAGTTACTAAGTTTTTTGGCGCCATTGTTTTGCAGACCAATATTTTAGATGATCGTATCTCCTGGACCGTATTCATGTAAGACTTGCCATGAATTATTCCACATATTCTATAGGGCAATGGTTGGCTTTAGTGTTAACAGTGAGCTGAGTCCAAGATTTCCTAGCTCTTAGTATGTCAAGGAACATTGATATTGAGGGGGGTATTCACACAGGAGACCCTTTTTCTATTCATGGGTTCTCAAATATTTCTCTCTTGGTATCAACAGTCAGCTGATGAATTTAAGGCAGAGGCGTAGCTAGGGGTTCAGCTCGGAGGGGGGGTGAAACATCTGAGTGGGCCCCTTACAACTATGGTGGTGCACTTTAATCGTGGGTATCGGAGAACCTCAGCAGATGATCCTGCTGTAACTAAAAAAACATCTCCACAAAGATCAACATTGATATTACTGCCATATAGTCAGCGGTAGATACCAGTCCGTGTCTCCCTGCTCTACAACGGAGCTACTATATCGGCGAGCTGTGCACGCTGTAGAGTAGCTCCGGATGGGCCCCTGTGAGTGGTGGGCCTGTGGCGACTGCACCCTCTGCCCCCTAGTAGCTACGTCATTGATTTAAGGTCTTTGGTCTTTTTGTCAAAATGTGATTACTACTACTGGAATGCACCTAAATTGGAGAAACATTACTCAATCATTCCTGCGATCACCACAAGTCAACAGTGACTTTTTCCTTCATTGGGAAACATTATGGATAATAAATGGAATGTCCTTTTTCAACTTTTGGGTTCCTCAATGGTTAGTCCTAGGTACCAACATATGCCTGATGATTTTTATGTCTTTGGTCTTCAGGTTAGGGCTCAATGATAACTTCTTGATGCTCAACAGTAAGTTGACAATGACTTCTTGATGCTCAACAGCAAGTCAATGATGACTTCTTTACACTCAACAAGTCGATGATGACTTCTTGACGCTCAACAGTAAGTCAACAATGACTTCTTGATGCTCAACAGTAAGTCAACAATGACTTCTTGATGCTCAACAGCAAGTTGATGATGACTTCTTGACTCTCTGCTCATCTAAATTTTAGACAAAATTACTCAAAAATCATTCTTGTGACCACCACAAGTTGCTTGTGACTTTTTCCTCATCAGGAAACATTGTTAGGCCTCTGACTTAACTACTAAGGGGGAACGTTTCTCCTTGAGGAGAGTGACGTGCTTGAAATATCAGTATAAGGAGACTTATAGGCCATGCAATGCTCCTCTGGGAAATTAAATATGTAAATAGCATTTTCAGAAGGAAGAGGTTTTTTTAACAATCATTTTCTCCTGCACCTTCCCTCCTGGTTTGGTGGCCTCTGGTGTCCACTCTTTAGAATCTATTTATTTTCTTGGGTTTTTCAATGGCTATCTTTTGCAATGAACAAATTGGCAGCAAAATTTCAGATCCTTTGCCAGAGCTCAATAGTAACTTCTTGTTCTTTGCCAGTCGGGGAACCAACTTGGATCCAAATGGGGTAAAAAATACTTGAGAAACATTCTTGTTATCACCACAAGTCACAAGTGCCGTTTACCCTTATTAAAAAGGTATCTAATCTAGACAACCTTTTTTCTATTCATGGTTTCCCCAATGGCTAGCTGTTGACTCTCTGTTGAAAGAATGTGGACCAATGGGCGATGGGGTGAATATTCTTTGGACCATCACAATTTTTCCTTGAAGATATAAAGGATATTATATGTGTGGTCAATTCCTGGGTTATTCAGTATCTAGGTTTTATAATCAACAAACCATATTGGAGTATTTTGGTTTTGTTAATGAGCCGCCCACCAGGGCCGTGGGGTACTCTGCACCGAGCCCGTCGACTTCTATGGGGGATGTCACGGCAGCCACGACTCGGTCCGTGGCCCTGGGCGCTCACCAAAAAGGGGATATATTTACAGGGGATAATGTTCGTATAGTGATTTGTGACGCCACCTGTAGTACCTGGTCAGGGTGACCAGCGCTGCTGTGCAGGTCCTCTGGAAGGGATGGTGTTGTGCAGCTTAGATGGTAAACCTCCTACATTTGAGACTGTGTCCTTCCAGGGCAGGGAGATGTTGTAGTGCAGGGATGGTGCTTGAGGATGTAGCAGAGGGGAGTGTGCATCGCTGGAACAATTCAGTGAAACAGTTCTGTTGCAGTTTCAGGGTTTTACTCACAGTCTGTTGAGTGCTATACAGATGCCAGCCGGGCACTGTGTCCTCCAAGAGAGTGGTCCAGCAACCCTCAGGTAAGTTAGTCGCACTTCCATAGACTCCCGTTCAGTGTGTTCCTTTCCGGCCTTTTCTCTCTGTGCTACTTTCCTTACTTCCACGCACCACGCCACCACAGAGCCCTCGGACAAAGGAGTATTGGGCCTTTTCAGTTCACAGATCAATCCTGTGTCTGCACGTACTTGACCCCTAGGCTGCCTTCCGGTGAGATTATGGTGGCTAGTGGCAGTGGCCCTTGAAGTGACCACTGCCGTCGGTTTTACTAGCGGAGCATGAACCTTCTCGCTAGTCTAGGGACCGTCCCCCGTGTCGGCCTGGTCCTATCCTGGAATGGGCTACAGTGGCCCAAGCCGTCTCTGCCCAGGACCCCTTCACTCAATACAGCACGGCTCCCTGAGGTGAACTCAGAGGAGCTGCAGGACAGTCCAGTACCCACTCACTGACTGCCTGACACCAACTGTTCTCTAAAACTAAAATGCAGCCTAAGTGCTGCAGCTAACTCCACCCACCAACTAGATACACCCTGTTCTAACCAGCCTGAGTCAGATCATCCTCCCTAGGGTCCGTCTGAATGCCCACCTGGCATAGTGTATGTTGAATGCTGTGTTGGAGTCTAAGGGGTGCTTCCTCCTTACCTGAGATTCAGGTGTCACACATCTGGGTGAGATGCAACAACTCTGTGGCTACTGGACCCTCAGGGTGCCACATTCTCCCCTTGTTAAACACAGCACTCCCGGGCTGTAACAGAGTAAAGATGTTGCATGAGAAACATACCAAATTTTAGTTATGCATAACAACAGGTATAAAAAAACAGTTTCAAACTCATCTTCCCTTTATGGGAGGCACTTAAGGTTAAACGTTTCATAAATAACACTTTTAATATCAACATTCATGTAAAGTGCAAAAAGCGGTTACATTAAAGTTCCTGTAAAGCTTGTAAGGACTACCCCCACCGGGGTGACTTCACAGTGTCCTTAACTTGTACTTGTGCTTGTGGAGGACCCGCTCCAAACCTCCCACGTTGGTCTTTGGTGGGCTGCAAGATATAACTGACTTTTCCAGCAGACATCACCTTCGGCCACACCAAACGGGTTTTAGTTTCAGAGGTAGTAGTGCAATCAGTGCACAGTAAAAACTTTGCGTAAAACCAAGATGAAGCACCTAGGTGCTAACTATTTACAAAAATGTTTTTGGACTGGCAAAGTCCTCAGCCACGAAGTTCATAATAACACAATAAAATGGCAATTACCCCTCCGGGTTAAGGCAACATTGCAACTTATCTACAGTAATGACCTTGCCCGGGTTAATTATGCATTCACTTATTTACAGGTGGTGGGACACCGGGTGTCACTATAACCCGGTGCCGCCGCGGCTCCCGCACCATACCTCTGTCCTGCCACATTCGCTGCCTGTCAGCCGGCTGGTCCGGGGACTCCGGCTTTTCCGGGCCTTCCCACGACCGCCGGGACAGGCGGCGCTCAGCACAGACGGGTGCTGGGGCTTGCTGCAGAGCCGGCTCGCTCCGGCTCTCTAGGCCGCAGGGTCTATCTTCCTCTGGGAATGCTGGCGGCAGGCAGGGAGCTGGTGCAGGCGGCGTGTGGAGATGTCCCTCCGCGGACTCCTCCGCAGGGACAGGTAACCCCACTGCAGCGTCGGTGATGGGGCTCGCTCCTTGTTCGGCTCCAGGTGCCAGTGCCACAGGTGGGTGAAGCAGCCGACTCTGCTCCAGCCGCAGCTTCAGAGCCCGCCAGCTCTGCTCCATCCTTTCAACTTCTGCCCGGTGCCGGGCCAGCTCCTCTAGTGCAGCATCAGCGTCCATGCTGGAGAGGGTGCAGACTGGTTTGGGCCCTGCAGGTGGCCCGGTGGGTCAGTGCTCCTTCATGGGGGGAGAGGGTGAGCTTCTCCATCCCTTCCCATGGCAGCTCGCCACCGGACGCCATCTTTTCCTGGTCACATCTCATGTCTCCCTCTGGATGGTCCCGCTCTTTCGTATAGGGGCGCAGCTTTCGTGTTCTCTTCCTCCCACCAAGGAGGATGAGGAGGCGGATCTCCTTGGCTGTGGGGCATATCCGCACATTGCACAAGCATTTAGGGTAGGCGGGCATTTCTTTCACCCCACTGGGGAAGCGCACGCCCACGAAGGCACGCCCTTCTTCTTCACCAGTGCCTCATGGTGCGAATATGGCTGCAAAATGGTGGTAAATGGTGGCAATTCCACAATAAAGCTTTTAGCACAAAAACAGTCAATTTAGGCACACAGGACTCGGTTATAACGAGCTTCGGTATCCTGTTCGTGATGCCAAAAATGAGCCGCCCGCCAGGGCCGTGGAGTACTTGGCACGGAGCCCGTCGACTTCTATGGGGGATGTCACGGCAGCCACGACTCTGTCCGTGGCCCTGGGCGCTCACCAAAAAGGGGATATATTTACAGGGGATAATGTTCGTATAGTGATTCGTGATGCCACCTGTAGTACCTGGTCAGGGTGACCAGCGCTGCTGTGCAGGTCCTCTGGAAGGGATGGTGTTGTGCAGTTTAGATGGTAAATCTCCTACAGGTGAGGCTGTGTCCTTCCAGGGCAGGGAGATGTTGTAGTGCAGGGATGGTGCTTGAGGATGTAGCAGAAGGGAGTGTGCGTCGCTGGAATAATTCAGTGAAACAGTTCTGTTGCAGTTTCAGGGTTTTACTCACAGTCTGTTGAGTGATATACAAATGCCAACCGGGCACTGTGTCCTCCAAGAGAGTGGTCCAGCAACCCTCAGGTAAGTTAGTCGCACTTCCAAAGACTCCCGTTCAGTGTGTTCCTTTCCGGCCTTTTCTCTCTCAGTGCTACCACAGAGCCCTTGGACAAGGGAGCTATGAGTCCTTTCAGTTAACAGATCAATCCGTTGTCTGCACGTACTTGACCCCTAGGCTGCCTTCCGGTGAGATTATGGTGGCTAGTGGCAATGGCCCATGAAGCGACCACTGCCGTCGGCTTTACTAGCAGAGCCTGAAGCTTTCCCGCTAGTCTAGGGACCGTCCCCTGTGTCGGCCTGGTCCTATACTGGAATGGGCTACGGTGGCCCAAGCCGTCTCGGCCCAGGACCCCTTCGCTCAATACAGCACGGCTCCCTGAGGTGAACTCAGAGGAGCTGCAGGACAGTCCAGTACCCACTCACTGACTGCCTGACACCAACTGTTCTCTAAAACTAACAGGCAGCCTAAGTGCTGCCTAAGCTCCACCCACTCAGCTATACACCCTTTCCTAACCAGCCTGAGTCAGACCATCCTCCCTAAGGGTCCGTCTGAACGCTCAGCTGGCATGATGTGTGTGGGATGCAGGTGTGGAGTCCTAGGAGTGCTCCCTCCTTACCTGAGAGTCAGGTGTCACACCTCTGGGTGAGATGCAACATCTCTGTGGCGACTGGACCCTCAGGGCGCCACATTAAGATCTTTGTATCAGGCTTCAAATCAACTTCTTGGAGACTGTTGTGGCTCAAAGCGCGTCATTACTCTCATAAGCCATCTAATGATGTTTTTAAGATCTGACTTTCAGCTTCCCTCTCGGAAAATAAAAGAACAAGTGTCTGTCTTTTTCTTCACATGTTGTGAACGGCCAAACAATGCGATGACCACCCAGGGCTCTGAAAACGATTCCCAGTTAAGGCCCCTAAGTGTATTTACACTGTCGGCTGAACCCTGATGGCTGATTGATCCCATCTAACGCTTCACACAATCTATTTGAGAGACCAAAAAGCAAATTTATAAATGACTCTCAGCGCCGGAATAAGTAACAAATGGAGTTTGTGATTCCCTCCGCGGTGTCCGTGGCTGTCAGGCGACAGACGTATGAATATTATCATCATCCATTTCAGAGTCATTGACGGCCAATGATGGAGAGCGCAGGGTGTCCGGAAAATAGACACCGCGAAAATCACACATAAAACATTTCAGGTCCAGGGGAGAAAGACATAAGTCACAGGTTTTCTGCTTCTTGATCTCAGGCCAAGATTCTGCGTAATTGTGAGAATAACACACAGTAATCGTCTTCTGGATATTAGGACGCTGAAGCGCAGATCTCATATGTGCGTAAGAGATTAACATATTATCAGACGGCACGTGTGATCATGGATTTATTTTTTTAATCTCTACTAATAACAAAACATGAACTTAGGTGGATAGATTTTGATCTATTTGATTATCTATCTAAGTAGCAAAATGGAAGCTTCACGTCCTTTAGGCTATGTGCACACGTTCAGGAATGTTTGCAGAATTTTCCTGAGCAAAAACGGACTTTTTCCGCAGTAAAACGCGCTTTTTTTTTCGCGTTTTTGCCCGGATTTTGCGCGTTTTTACCGCAATTTTTTCCTGAACTTTCTAGGTCAATAATATAGCCGGAAAAAACGCTAGAATTCCGCGAAATTAATGAACATGTTGGTTCTTTTTCCAAGATGCATTTTTTTCGAGGAAAAAAAACGCACCATGTGCACAAAAATTGCGGAATTCATTCTAAATGATAGGATGCTTAATTCATGCATTTTTTACGCTTTTTTTCTCGCGAAAAAACGCGAAAAAAAACGCAAATAATCCTGAACGTGTGCACATAGCCTTAATAATATTTTTTTGGGATCTGATTGCCAAGGGAACCAAAAGTCTGCAACTTTATTGGGAGATTGGTGCTAATTTGTTGTTTTCTTTTTTCTATCTATGTATTATCTATCTTTTATCTATCTATTATCTATCATCTATCTATTTATATATTATCTATCTCTCTATTATCTATCTATCTATCTATTATTTATCTATCTATTATCTATATATCTATTTTATATATTATCAATCTATTATCTTATCTATCCATCTATTATCTATCTATTATTTATCTATCTATTATCTATGTATTATCTATCTATTATCTAGTATCTGTATATTATCTATTATCTATCAATCTATTATCTATCTATTTAACATCTATGATCTATCTATTATCTATCATCTATTATCTGTATATTATCTATTATCTATCAATCTATTATCTATCTATCTATCTATCTATCTATCTATCTATCTATCTATCTATCTATCTATCAATCTATTATCTATCTATCTATCTATCTATCTATCTATCATCTATCTATTATCTATCTATCTATTATCTATATATCTTCTATTATCTATCTATCTATTATGGAGCATTTTTTCATGGACCCCAGGTAGATTCTTCCTTTGCTCTTCGAGCCCCTGAAGTCATAGTCTGGGCTGCTAGAATCCACCCCGCGCCTTTTCCTTGTGGATAGATATTTCTGAGCATTTGCTGAGCCGTCATGTAGGGAGCGCGCGGCGGAGGCTCAGACTCCTCGTCATTGCTGCTGATATTGATTTCTTTGATTTCAGAGACCTTTTCGGTAAGTAGAATGATACGAGAGCCGCGAAGGCGGAATAATTGCCGTATCCAGAACATGCGTGGACAGGCGATGACTGTAATCACTCGCTCGACCACAGCTGCAATGTGTTTGGGTTATCGGCCGGCGTCTCCGCTGCGAGGCTCGGCGGACTCCTCCGTCAGTAGCCTCTACTGCCCCAGGTAACGTCAGTCTTCGCTGCGGAGTAATTACATCAGATACGACGTTTGCCAAGCTGTAATTTTCCTTCAATTTCTCTTCTGCACGACTAGAAAATGACGGTGTAATTATGTGTTTTTCCAGTTCAGCTTGGGAACACTGGGCCCTGTAATCTAAATTGGCCATTACAGATGAGGGGAGCGCGCGTCATTAAAGCATTATTGGGATAATTTGGCACTTACAACCACCTGACTGGCAGGGATGGCGCTGAGTCCGCACAATGGCGCAGTCTTCAGATCCGTTCAGTTTCTTGTTTTTGAAGTCATTTTGTCTTTTTCTTTTCTGTTACATGATAGCGAATAAGACATGAATCGATGTCAAACGTATCTGTTCTTTCCTTTCTTCTTGGTTTCACATATCCGGAGATGAATCGAGTGAGATGTCCAACTTTAAAGAAGAAAACATGACTTTCTGACGTTCTGCCGGACGTTCTTTCAGCTATACCGTATGTGTCTATAAGTAGCGGTCCAGTGTTTGCGATGTGAATCGTTACCCTTCTGCAAATTTTCTTGTGTGACGTGATATTGCACAAAATTTGCAAAGTGAAAAACTGGAGACTTGAATTTCATGGCAAGTGCAAAGGTGAACACATCCGTGCTGGCGTTGAGGGCTACAACATGGCTTCTACCAATCAGCAAAACTGGTGGCTGAGCCCAGTAGATTGTAAGCTCCCCAGTTTAGGAAGAGTCGTCACCAGAATTATAGGTTGTACCACCAGTAACTAGTTTTGGCCAATAGTCCCATGACTTTCACAGGACAAGGTCATTTTTGCAGTCAGATTTGCTTTTGGCTGTGCTGCTTTTTTTCGTGCCAAATTTATCATTTTTTTTTTATAAATGTGAATTACAGACATAAACATTAACGAGCAAAAGGGTAACAATGTTTTCAACTTTTCAACTGCCACCATTTTATAGACAATCATTTTGAATATCTCATGTATAAATGTGACTTGTTACTATTTAGGATATGATTAGTGATGCAGATTCTCGTCATGTCGCTGCATTGTCAGGCTAAGTTCACACGTTGCGGAATTGCCGCGGAAATTTCCGCGGCAATCCCGCACTTCTCCCGCAGGAAATACGCACGTTTTTTGTGTGCTGATTCCCGCCAGAATAATAGCGTTTTGCAAGCGTAATTAGCTTGCAGAATGCTAGCGTTTTCCTAGCGATCTGTAGCATCGCTTGGAAAACTGATTGACAGGTTGGTCACACGAGTCAAACATAGTGTTTGACACGTGTGACCAACTTTTTACTATTGATGCCGCCTATGTCGCATCAATAGTAAAAAGATCTAATGTAAAAATAATAAATAATGATATTCTCACCTTCCGGCGGCCCCCGCAGCCTTCCCGCCTTCAGCGACGCTCCCGGCAACTCCGGTCCCAAGGATGCTTTGCGGCAAATCACACCGATGACGTAGCATCTCGCGAGACCGCTATGCCATCTGGGTGATTCTTGCAAAGGACTCTTGGGACCGGAAGTTGCCGGGAGCATCGCTGAAGGCGGGAAGGCTGCGGGGGCCGCGGGAAGGCTGCGGGGGCCGCCGGAAGGTGAGAATATCATTATTTTTTATTTTAATTATTGTTTTACCAGGGATATGGTACCCAGGGCCTGGAGGAGAGTCTCCTCTCCTCCAGACCCTGGGTACCACCGCACATGAACCGCTTACATTCCGCAAAATTAATGAACATGTTGCTATTTTTTCCGCAAAGCGTTTTTTTCGCGGAAAAAAACGCAACATGTGGCCAAAACATGTGGAATCAATTAACATGTATAGGATGCTTAATGCTTGCGTTTTTATCGCGTTTTTACCGCGGAAAACCGCGGAAAAACCGCGAAAAAAACGCAATTATTCCTGATCGTGTGCACTTAGCCTTACTGTTTTGCTCCTAAAAAATGAAAATTTTTATGTTTGCTCTTTTGTAAACCCACCTTTGGCTTTCAGCACTGTCTGAATCCTTCTGGGCAGCTCTCGATAAGATTCGAACATGTGTCGACCAAAATCTGACCTCAGGTCTCTTCTACACATTCACCATGTTGGTGCACACTGGTCGCCTCAATCGAGTCTGTATATAGTTTTTTCTTCAACTCTACCCACAAGTGTTGGATTTGGTTGAGGTCTGGGGACTGTGGGGACAATCAAGCCTCTCTACTTCATTGTCATGGAATGATTCCTTTGCCAATCTCGCCGTATGCTTCGTGTTGTTGTCCTGCTGGAACACTATTTCGTTCTTTTCATACCCATAGTACTCAAGTGTAGGATGTAATTCGTCTTGTAGGACACTCACATATAGCTCAGCAATGAGACCGCCATCGATCCTGGTCAAGTACCCAACACCTTTGGCTGTGAAACATCCCCATATCATCAGGCTTCCTCCACCGAACTTGACATTTCCTTCAATTTCCGTTAGCCCCTTTTTCCCTTGTTTCTTCCAGACCCATTTGCACCCATCAGAGCCATCTATTGACTTTTGTCTCATCGCTCCCAATCACCCATTTCCAATCTTCTATCGTTCACTTTTCGTACTTTTTTGCAAACTCGAACCGACGCTTTTTATGACGATATTGAAGTCGAGGTTTCTTCACCTTTTTTCGGGCCACCATTCCAGACTTGTGTAACGTGCGTCACCCGGTGCTGACATGGACGTCTGTGACCTCACTATTATGAAGCAGACGAGACGACTCCACTTCCCTGTTTGTTGACAGAACTGATAGACCTTGTGATGAGCCGACTTGTTGACTCGGATATTTTGACCGGACATCCACCTCTTGGCTTCTGAATGGGCAGACTGACTTAATTTCGTAGTCTTCCAGCTGTCATGGCGCTCACATGATGCAGTTTGGCAATAGCTTAGCCGACAGACCGCTATCGATGAGCTGGATGATGCTGTTTCGCTTTTCTTTGGAAATTTTCATCATGGCTGCTCCTCAGTTCCAACCGATGACCTTTCACTTGGGAATCATCCTAATAACACACTGAGCTATTCGGGAATGTGAGAACAGGTTGTAATTTGTAATATTCAGGAATAAAAGATTCTTCCAGCACCAGGAGCAAAACAGTAACAATGCAGCAACATGACGGGAATCTGCATCACTAATCATAAGCTAAATAGCTACAAGTCACATTTATGTATGAGATAGAAAAGACGATTGTCTATAAAAGGATGGCAGTGTCATGATCAAACCTGTAGTGGATGGTGAGATATGGAGCCTGAGAGTCAGAAACTCAAAACATTGTTACCCTTTTGCTCGTATACAGTACAGACCAAAAGTTTGGACACACCTTCTCATTCAAAGATTTTTCTGTATTTTCATGACTATGAAAATTGTACATTCACACTGAAGGCATCAAAACTATGAATTAACACATGTGGAATTATACATTACACTTTACAAAAAAGTGTGAAACAACTGAAAATATGTCTTATATTCTAGGTTCTTCACCTTTTGCTTTGATTACTGCTTTGCACGCAGAAAAGGTGAACGGATGGACTCTACATGCCTGGTTCCCACCGTGAAGCATGGAGGAGGAGGTGTGATGGTGTGGGGGTGCTTTGCTGGTGACACTGTTGGGGATTTCTTCAAAATTGAAGGCATACTGAACCAGCATGGCTACCACAGCATCTTGCAGCGGCATGCTATACCATCCGGTTTGCGTTTAGTTGGACCATCATTTATTTTTCAACAGGACAATGACCCCTAACACCTCCAGGCTGTGTAAGGGCTATTTGACCAAGAAGGAGAGTGATGGGGTGCTACACCAGATGACCTGGCCTCCACAGTCACCAGACCTGAACCCAATTGAGATGGTTTGGGGTGAGCTGGACCGCAAAGTGAAGGCAAAAGGGACAACAAGTGCTAAGCATCTCTGGGAACTCCTTCAAGATTGTTGGAAGACCATTCCGGTGACTACCTCTTGAAGCTCATCAAGAAAATGCCAAGAGTGTGCAAAGCAGTCATCAAAGCAAAAGGTGGCTACTTTGAAGAACCTAGAATATAAGACATATTTTCAGTTGTTTCACACTTTTTTGTAAAGTGTAATGTATAATTCCACATGTGTTAATTCATAGTTTTGATGCCTTCAGTGTGATTCTACAATTTTCATAGTCATGAAAATACAGAAAAATCTTTGAATGAGAAGGTGTGTCCAAACTTTTGGTCTGTACTGTATATATATTATATATATATATATATATAGAGAGAGAGAGAGAGAGAGAGAGAGAGAGAGAGATAAACACAAAAGTGTTTTTTTAGAGAATCAGCTTAAAAAAACTCCTGAAAAAGTGCTTAAAGAATTAAAGAATACTTGAAAGAATGTTCCTATCTGTTTGTATTGTACAATCACTTGCTGTTCACACGTTCAGTCTTTTGAGTGTTTTATTCCCCCTAAAGGATTTGATAAACTTCTCGTAAGAGAGAAAAAGTACAAAACTCCTAATGAAACCAGCTCCAAATCAGACACAGTCCAATCAGAGAACTGCAAAAAAAATGCTTTTGAAAAAAAAACATTTTGAAAAGTTTTCGAAAACTCTTCAAAACTGCTTGATACGCACCTGTCTTGGTTGGTCAGGGCTCTGCTCCCTTACCCTAATGTTCCTACTCTCTGCTGTGCTCCACATTGGGTTTTACATGTGTGTAGCCCTGGTGTGAAGGCACACGCAGTACCCTGGAGAATGTGTGGAGAGTTAGCAGTTTAATGCTCAATGAACATTCATTCCAACACACTTAGACACGCCCACAGGTGAAAGTCTAGTCACAGGGAGTGTTCAGTAGTCAGAGTTCAGTTCAGTCAGAGACTCGAAGGAGTCAGGAAGTGCAGTCTGCGTGCAGTTCAGAAAGTGGAGGCCAGTAAAGGGGAGTCAGATCACCTCAGCCTGGTCAGAGCTGTGCCCCACTGATAGACAGACTGAGACATCTATTGAGAAGAGCGAGTGTGTTGCAGATATACTTCAGTCTCCTGTCCCAAGGACAGTGAAGGTTCAGAGACGTGCTCCTGCCTAGAGGATTACTGAGATTCTGGCAACAAGCTCAAGAAAGAAGTTAAGAAAGGGACTGACTTATTTAACCTGTGAAGTGAGGAATGCTTATGCTACAAGCGCGGACAAGGCGAAAGGCACAGTGGTAGGAATTCTGAGTGCTATAGGATTGGAGAAGTCCTGCACATTGTCACCGGTCACTGGGGACCGAAGCATCACTATAGCTTCACGCATAGTGGTAGAAAAACCAGAGGCTTACCGGACCTTAGGTCGCGGCAAGCAGCCCTTGGAGTGTCGGTACGTAACTGGGGTCAGGGGGAGTGAGAACCTTGAGCCTGATCAGCAAGAATAGGAACTCAGCTCTCTCACAGGAAGGCTCCGACCACAAAACTGACCGGGCAGTACAGCTTGGAGAAGCTGGAGATTATAGAGGGAACTACGCTTTATGCTGGTTGGACTCATCATCATTGGAAAGTAAAGGAGGCCCCTAACTTGTCCAGCTGCTACCTCAAAACACATCCTCCATTGGATCAGCCTCCCTGGGACCTGCCTTACCATCTAACAAGTAAAAGGTATGGAAAGACGCTGACGTGTGAGACTGTGTTATTTAATTGCATGCCTGCACAACCCCACCATAACCATCGACCTGAGGGAAGAGTCCCACCTGTAGGGGACCCGACATCTAGCTGCCTCACCATCCCCTCAGAGATCTACAGCAGCGCTGGTACGAATTACCAGAGACTACAGGTGGCGTCACGAACTGTAAATATATCTATCCCCTGTAAATATTCCCCCCAACATACGCCAGACCGCCAGGGCCACAGACCGAGCCACCGCTACCTGTGACAACCCATAGACTTCCATGGGCTCGGCTCTGAGTACCCCATTGCCCTGGTAATCCACAATTGTGGTGGCGGGTCGACACAAACTTTGGCGTCACGAACAGGATGCGAAACTCGCAAAATTGCGAGCCCTGTGTGCCTGTGGAGGTGTTTTTGTGGAAAAAGAATGTTTGCTATTTTTGGCGCTAAAATCCGCCATTTTGCCGCCAATTTCGCGTCCTCAGGCGCTGGAGAAGAAGGTGGGCGTGGATTCGTGGGCGTGTACCCCCCTGTGGCGCGAAGAGAATGCCTGCCCTCTCAAAGTGCTATTACAACATGCGATCCTGCCCTACAGCAAAGGAGGTCCGCCTCCTCTTCACCTTCCCTGCGAAGAGGAGGAGACGCAAACCCCGCCTCCACGGAAGAGACCGGACGTCTCTGAAAGAAGAAGAAAGAACGCTCTGGAACATCATGGAAGCAGGACGTGTGCAGCCGAGCAGGGAAGCGGAGAAAGGCAGGCCCCGCTCCCCAGCCAAGCTGCCACTAGAACCGGAGCCATCTGTGGTCCTGCACCTGCAGCAAGCATTGCTGGAAATTAAAGAAGAGAATGCACGACTGAAAAAGATGGTCCAGCACCAATCTGGATTTGAAGAGATCGAGAGACGCCGGCGTACCCAGGAGCAGCGGCGGCTGTGGGACGCGGTGTTCTCTCCCCTCGACGACCCCCTACGTCTGGAGTTACCAAAATTTCTGCTGCCCAAGGCTAAGGAGCAACCGGAGGCTGCCCCCGAAAGTACCGACCCTGAACCTACCGAGGAAGCGAGGGAGGTTGAGGAGGTACCGCCAGTTCCGGAACGCCCGCCCGGCCAGGAGGCCGCAGCAGATGATCGATCCCCGGCAGGGACACCGGAGGGGTCCTGTCCGTCGTTACCAGACGTGGACTGGGACGAGATGGCGCGCCTGGATGACGTCGCCTACACCGCCCAGTGGGAACGTGAGTGGCAGCGTCGCGAGGAGAAGCAGCAACGCCAGCAGGAGGAAGAGCGGGAAGCTCAGCGCAACCGACAGCGGCAGCATGCAGTGCTGATCGCGGACAAGGAGAGTGTCCGTCGAGAGAAAGGTACTCTGAGGGAACCGCGGCGGCAGGGGTGTGTGACAGAGTTCCAGCTCCGAAAGGGCTGGGGCTTCATTAGAGAACCGGGCCTCTACCCAGGGGTCTTTGTTAGTCGCAGCGACGTAGAATCCCACCTACCGCAAGGCCATCCCGGGAGGGACCTAGTAAATGGAGACATTGTCACATATACACGGCACTGGGGTATGAAGGGATGGTATGCCCTTAACGTCACAATCGTCCGTGACCCCGTCCCCGACGCAGGTAACGTCACCACTACCGCAGCGTCCCCGTCTCAAGCTCAAAAAGCACCAGGCCGTGCCCCAGTATCGCCCCCTGCAGGCTCCTCGCAAATGGAAGCACCGCCTGTATACTCTTCACTATCTTGTCATCCTTATGCATCGCAACCTGCGACCCAGACCACATCTCAATCAGCAGTTTACACAACGACGCGCACGGCGACTATTTCTGCATCACAAGAGCAAGTGGCCATTACAGTAACGCAAACAGCGTCTCATAAAGTGAAAGCACCCGTTGCGCCCCTAGAGGTTCGTACGAGAACTGTAGCGACTCAAACCCCAATAGCAGGTCACGACTTGTTAGTCATGGGATCTAGGGACCATCGCATTGTTCCAGCCCCCGGGATGGAAGGTGTAACCGAAGTTGACAAAGAAATGTGAAGAACGGTAGGACCCAGACAGGGTTTACCGCAACAAAGAAAATGTAAAAAGTTTGAGAATTTTTGCTAGATTTGCACTTTATTGCCAAAAGTATTTATGTTTTTCTATAATGAGTAGAATGCCCGGCTGGGTACCAGAGTAAAAAGTAAAAATTTAATGCATAGTTTTACATACAATGCCCTGTTGGGTAAAGTAAGAGTTAAAGAAGAATGATGCATACTTGAAATATGTATATATATAAATGTCTTTTCATTATTGTGTCTTATAATGGACTCAGAGGCTGAGGACTGAGCCAGCCCAAAAACTGATCCTGTAAATAGTTGCACTTTGTGCATAATATTGGTTTTATATGAAACCATCCCAACTACCTCTGAATACAAAACCCGTGTGGTGTGGCACTGAGTGAGGTCTGCATCCAGATGTCCTGCAGCCCACCCAGGACCCACGTTGAAGGTTTGGTGCGGGTCCTTCACAAGAATTTTGTCGTCTATGTAAATGAGAATGTATATGTAATATTTTGTACTTTTCTATATTTAATGTTTTGTTTGCAACGTTCAAGAAATCCTTACCTCCCGGATGGGAAGAGTTAATGTTTAATGCATAAACAAAATTGTCTCTTTGTATTTCACAGCCCGGGAGTGCTGTCTTTTGCCATGGGGGAATGTGTAGCCCTGGTGTGAAGGCACACGCAGTACCCTGGAGGATGTGTGGAGAGTTAGCAGTTTAATGCTCAATGAACATTCATTCCAACACACTTAGACACGCCCACAGGTGAAAGTCTAGTCACAGGGAGTGTTCAGTAGTCAGAGTTCAGTTCAGTCAGAGACTCGAAGGAGTCAGGAAGTGCAGTCTGCGTGCAGTTCAGAAAGTGGAGGCCAGTAAAGGGGAGTCAGATCACCTCAGCCTGGTCAGAGCTGTGCTCCACTGATAGACAGACTGAGACATCTATTGAGAAGAGCGAGTGTGTTGCAGATATACTTCAGTCTCCTGTCCCAAGGACAGTGAAGGTTCAGAGACGTGCTCCTGCCTAGAGGATTACTGAGATTCTGGCAACAAGCTCAAGAAAGAAGTTAAGAAAGGGACTGACTTATTTAACCTGTGAAGTGAGGAATGCTTATGCTACAAGCGCGGACAAGGCGAAAGGCACAGTGGTAGGAATTCTGAGTGCTATAGGATTGGAGAAGTCCTGCACATTGTCACCGGTCACTGGGGACCGAAGCATCACTATAGCTTCACGCATAGTGGTAGAAAAACCAGAGGCTTACCGGACCTTAGGTCGCGGCAAGCAGCCCTTGGAGTGTCGGTACGTAACTGGGGTCAGGGGGAGTGAGAACCTTGAGCCTGATCAGCAAGAATAGGAACTCAGCTCTCTCACAGGAAGGCTCCGACCACAAAACTGACCGGGCAGTACAGCTTGGAGAAGCTGGAGATTATAGAGGGAACTACGCTTTATGCTGGTTGGACTCATCATCATTGGAAAGTAAAGGAGGCCCCTAACTTGTCCAGCTGCTACCTCAAAACACATCCTCCATTGGATCAGCCTCCCTGGGACCTGCCTTACCATCTAACAAGTAAAAGGTATGGAAAGACGCTGACGTGTGAGACTGTGTTATTTAATTGCATGCCTGCACAACCCCACCATAACCATCGACCTGAGGGAAGAGTCCCACCTGTAGGGGACCCGACATCTAGCTGCCTCACCATCCCCTCAGAGATCTACAGCAGCGCTGGTACGAATTACCAGAGACTACAGGTGGCGTCACGAACTGTAAATATATCTATCCCCTGTAAATATTCCCCCCAACATACGCCAGACCGCCAGGGCCACAGACCGAGCCACCGCTACCTGTGACAACCCCATAGACTTCCATGGGCTCGGCTCTGAGTACCCCATTGCCCTGGTAATCCACAATTGTGGTGGCGGGTCGACACAAACTTTGGCGTCACGAACAGGATGCGAAACTCGCAAAATTGCGAGCCCTGTGTGCCTGTGGAGGTGTTTTTGTGGAAAAAGAATGTTTGCTATTTTTGGCGCTAAAATCCGCCATTTTGCCGCCAATTTCGCGTCCTCAGGCGCTGGAGAAGAAGGTGGGCGTGGATTCGTGGGCGTGTACCCCCCTGTGGCGCGAAGAGAATGCCTGCCCTCTCAAAGTGCTATTACAACATGCGATCCTGCCCTACAGCAAAGGAGGTCCGCCTCCTCTTCACCTTCCCTGCGAAGAGGAGGAGACGCAAACCCCGCCTCCACGGAAGAGACCGGACGTCTCTGAAAGAAGAAGAAAGAACGCTCTGGAACATCATGGAAGCAGGACGTGTGCAGCCGAGCAGGGAAGCGGAGAAAGGCAGGCCCCGCTCCCCAGCCAAGCTGCCACTAGAACCGGAGCCATCTGTGGTCCTGCACCTGCAGCAAGCATTGCTGGAAATTAAAGAAGAGAATGCACGACTGAAAAAGATGGTCCAGCACCAATCTGGATTTGAAGAGATCGAGAGACGCCGGCGTACCCAGGAGCAGCGGCGGCTGTGGGACGCGGTGTTCTCTCCCCTCGACGACCCCCTACGTCTGGAGTTACCAAAATTTCTGCTGCCCAAGGCTAAGGAGCAACCGGAGGCTGCCCCCGAAAGTACCGACCCTGAACCTACCGAGGAAGCGGTGGAAGCGAGGGAGGTTGAGGAGGTACCGCCAGTTCCGGAACGCCCGCCCGGCCAGGAGGCCGCAGCAGATGATCGATCCCCGGCAGGGACACCGGAGGGGTCCTGTCCGTTGTTACCAGACGTGGACTGGGACGAGATGGCGCGCCTGGATGACGTCGCCTACACCGCCCAGTGGGAACGTGAGTGGCAGCGTCGCGAGGAGAAGCAGCAACGCCAGCAGGAGGAAGAGCGGGAAGCTCAGCGCAACCGACAGCGGCAGCATGCAGTGCTGATCGCGGACAAGGAGAGTGTCCGTCGAGAGAAAGGTACTCTGAGGGAACCGCGGCGGCAGGGGTGTGTGACAGAGTTCCAGCTCCGAAAGGGCTGGGGCTTCATTAGAGAACCGGGCCTCTACCCAGGGGTCTTTGTTAGTCGCAGCGACGTAGAATCCCACCTACCGCAAGGCCATCCCGGGAGGGACCTAGTAAATGGAGACATTGTCACATATACACGGCACTGGGGTATGAAGGGATGGTATGCCCTTAACGTCACAATCGTCCGTGACCCCGTCCCCGACGCAGGTAACGTCACCACTACCGCAGCGTCCCCGTCTCAAGCTCAAAAAGCACCAGGCCGTGCCCCAGTATCGCCCCCTGCAGGCTCCTCGCAAATGGAAGCACCGCCTGTATAGTCTTCACTATCTTGTCATCCTTATGCATCGCAACCTGCGACCCAGACCACATCTCAATCAGCAGTTTACACAACGACGCGCACGGCGACTATTTTTGCATCACAAGAGCAAGTGGCCATTACAGTAACGCAAACAGCGTCTCATAAAGTGAAAGCACCCGTTGCGCCCCTAGAGGTTCGTACGAGAACTGTAGCGACTCAAACCCCAATAGCAGGTCACGACTTGTTAGTCATGGGATCTAGGGACCATCGCATTGTTCCAGCCCCCGGGATGGAAGGTGTAACCGAAGTTGACAAAGAAATGTGAAGAACGGTAGGACCCAGACAGGGTTTACCGCAACAAAGAAAATGTAAAAAGTTTGAGAATTTTTGCTAGATTTGCACTTTATTGCCAAAAGTATTTATGTTTTTCTATAATGAGTAGAATGCCCGGCTGGGTACCAGAGTAAAAAGTAAAAATTTAATGCATAGTTTTACATACAATGCCCTGTTGGGTAAAGTAAGAGTTAAAGAAGAATGATGCATACTTGAAATATGTATATATATAAATGTCTTTTCATTATTGTGTCTTATAATGGACTCAGAGGCTGAGGACTGAGCCAGCCCAAAAACTGATCCTGTAAATAGTTGCACTTTGTGCATAATATTGGTTTTATATGAAACCATCCCAACTACCTCTGAATACAAAACCCGTGTGGTGTGGCACTGAGTGAGGTCTGCATCCAGATGTCCTGCAGCCCACCCAGGACCCACGTTGAAGGTTTGGTGCGGGTCCTTCACAAGAATTTTGTCGTCTATGTAAATGAGAATATATATGTAATATTTTGTACTTTTCTATATTTAATGTTTTGTTTGCAACGTTCAAGAAATCCTTACCTCCCGGATGGGAAGAGTTAATGTTTAATGCATAAACAAAATTGTCTCTTTGTATTTCACAGCCCGGGAGTGCTGTCTTTTGCCATGGGGGAATGTGTAGCCCTGGTGTGAAGGCACACGCAGTACCCTGGAGGATGTGTGGAGAGTTAGCAGTTTAATGCTCAATGAACATTCATTCCAACACACTTAGACACGCCCACAGGTGAAAGTCTAGTCACAGGGAGTGTTCAGTAGTCAGAGTTCAGTTCAGTCAGAGACTCGAAGGAGTCAGGAAGTGCAGTCTGCGTGCAGTTCAGAAAGTGGAGGCCAGTAAAGGGGAGTCAGATCACCTCAGCCTGGTCAGAGCTGTGCTCCACTGATAGACAGACTGAGACATCTATTGAGAAGAGCGAGTGTGTTGCAAATATACTTCAGTCTCCTGTCCCAAGGACAGTGAAGGTTCAGA
>JARQOD010000003.1:605859055-605931794 GCA_033576555.1 Oophaga sylvatica | reverse complement strand
AACCCATGCAGGTAGACTCTTTACAACGACGGGTTAGTGATGCACGCAAGGAACATCGTTTTAAGGAGAATCTATGTTTCTATTGTGGTAAGTCAGGGCACTTCATTATAAACTGCCCCAGCCGTTCTCGTAAGACTACTGCAGCACTCATTCACTGTGAGTGTTGCGAGAGGGGATCTGTCAGGTCCGAGCCTCAGGCTCCAGAGAGATCTGCAGCAACAGATCTTGATTTCTCGGACTTAAACTCCGTTACCTCTGAGGACGTTGACTGTGTAAACGCTGCAATTTTTCAAGTTTCCTCAGCGGTGTCCCAGCTGAGTTGTAAGAAAAACAATTCTCATTGCTTTCTTTCCATCAAACTCTGGGTTGACTCAGCTTGGGTGTCTAGCTCTGCTATGATTGACTCAGGGGCAAGTGGAAATTTTATGGATGTCTCCTTTGCTCTGAAACAGGGGATACGTTCAGTGAAGAAGGCTACTCCAGTACAGATGGAAACTGTGGATGGCTCCCTGCTGACCTCTGGACCAGTGGATCAGGAAACAGAGCCTTTGAGGGTTCTTATGGGTAAAGATCATCAAGAGAAACTGTCCTTTATGCTTATCTCTTCTCCCCACTTTCCCATTATTCTAGGGCTACCATGGCTGCAGGCTCAGAATCCTACCATTAACTGGGAGACCAAGGAATTACACTTTCCAGAGAAACAGATGAGTCCAAAAGTTTCAGCTTGCTCTGTTCCTAAAGGAACCATATCAGTCCCTGAACTACCAGCTGTATACCAGGACTATGTGGATTTATGTGACAAGAAGAACGCTGACCAGCTTCCTCCTCACCGTCCATATGATTGTCCAATTGAATTATTGCCTGGAGCAGAGATACCTTTTGGTAAGATCTACCCCCTGGCGGGGCCCGAGCTAAAGGCTTTAAAGGATTACATAGACGAAAATCTAGCCAAGGGCTTCATACGCCCCTCTTCATCTCCTGCAGGTGCACCCATCTTCTTTGTAAAGAAGAAAGATGGATCTCTGAGACCCTGCGTAGACTATAGGGAACTCAATAAGGTTACTATTAGAAACCGTTATCCATTGCCTTTAATCCCTGAGTTATTGGAGAGAGTGCGACATGCCAAAATTTTCTCTAAACTAGATCTTCGTGGGGCCTATAACTTAGTCCATATTAGACCTGGGGATGAATGGAAGACTGCATTCAGGTCACGCTATGGACACTTTGAATATCTAGTTATGCCTTTTGGTCTGAGTACCCCCCCAGCCACTTTCCAACACTTGGTGAATGACATCTTCAGGGATCTCCTAGATACATTCGTGGTGATTTATTTGGATGATATTCTAATTTTTTCTAACTCCACAGAGGAACATCATGGACATGTGAGAATGGTCTTGGAACGTCTAAGACAAAATCATCTTTACATCAAACTTGAAAAGTGTGAATTCCATAGGACCGAAATTCAATTTCTGGGGTATGTACTGTCTACACAAGGAATTAGTATGGATGGAAGCAAAACCCAAGCCATCAAGGATTGGCCAAGTCCTAGAAATGTGAAGGAGGTACAGCGCTTCATCGGGTTTGCCAACTTCTATAGACGTTTCATTAGGAATTTCTCTGAGGTAGTGTCACCTATCACCCAACTTACCCGGAAAGAGTCTAGTGTTATGTTACGGTAGCTGAGGAGTGCAGGCAAAAAAAAGAAATACACCAGAGCAGTTGGAATCTATGAGATTGCAGTACCCTGACTAACCACCGCAACTAGAGGCAGCCGTGGAGCGTTCCTACGTTGGTCCTAGACGCCTCGTCACAGCCTGAGAAACTAACTACACCTAAAGATAGAAATAGGAAAGCTATCTGCCCCGGAGCAGAACCCCAAAGATAATAGAAAGCCCCCAAACATGTAATGGCGGTTAGACAAGAGGAAATACTGACACAGAAAGAAAATAGTATGAGCAAACGCTGGGGCCCAAACTATCTAAAAAGAAAAGGACAGGAAGGGTACTTACTGCAATCCCAGAAAACCCTGAAAAAACACCAACTCTACTAATTTCAAAATCACCTGAGATCACACGACCTCTACCACCTAAATTAGTTCTCTGGTGTAACAAAAACAGCAGCCACTGAAAAAACTGGAAAAAGCAAAAGTACAAAACACAGTGGCTGGACTAAACTGAGAGGGCAAAAGCCCCCGGAGGGGACCCAGAAGGCCCCCACAGAAGTGCAGGACAAAATGCAAAAATATAGCAAAAACACAAAATAAGAAATTGTCTTATCTGATAGCAGGAGATGCAGACACGACACAGCAGGCTACAAGGGAAACTGGAAAGAAGGATTCAGACCAGAACAATTGATCACCGGCAACCCTGATGGGAAAATGATTCCCTTAAATAAGACCAATCAGTAACACCTGATTCCCAGTCTTCACAATCCTCACTAGTACCGCTTGTAACCACCAGAGGGAGGCTCTGCTCAGAACTCATCTCAAACCCATTCACAACAGTACCCCCCCTTGAGGAGGGGTCACCGAACCCTCATTTGAGCAACCAGGTCGGTCAGGATGAGTTCTATGATACGCACGGATAAGTCTCCTAGCATGGATGTCCGAAGCAAACACCCAAGAATTATCTTCCTGACCATAACCTCTCCATTTAACCAAATACTGGAGTCTTCGTCTAGAAAAACGAGAATCCAATATTTTCTCAACCACATACTCCAGATTGCCCTCAACCAAAACAGGGTCAGGAGGCACAGCAGCAGGAACCACTGGCTCAACAAACCTCTTCAACAAGGACTTGTGGAACACGTTATGGATCTTAAATGTCCCTGGAAGAAGCAAACGAAAAGAACAGGATTAATAATCTCCATGATCTTATAAGGTCCAATGAACCTAGGCTTAAATTTAGGAGATGCTACTCTCATAGGAATATTCTTTGAGGACAACCAGACCAAGTCCCCCACTCTAAACCGAGGACCATCAGTCCTATGCCGGTTAGCAAACCGCTGGGCCTTCTCCTGAGAGAAGGACAACCTCTCCACTACCTGGTCCCAAATCTGCTGCATACGCTCAACAACAGAGTCAACACCTGGACAGACAGAAGCCTCCGTCTGTCCTGAAGAAAATCGAGGGTGAAACCCAGAATTACAGAAAAACGGAGACATCAAAGTGGCAGAGCTAGCCCTATTATTAAGAGCAAACTCAGCCAAAGGCAAAAAAGAGACCCAGTCATCCTGATCAGCAGACACAAAGCATCTTAGATAAGTCTCCAATGTCTGGTTTGTTCTCTCAGTTTGACCATTGGTCTGAGGATGAAATGCCGAGGAGAAAGACAATTGAACACCCAGTTTAGAACAAAAAGTCCTCCAAAATCTGGAAACAAACTGGACTCCTCTGTCAGACACAATGTTCTCAGGAATGCCGTGTAAACGAACCACGTGCTGAAGGAACAACGGCACCAATTCAGAGGAGGAAGGCAACTTAGGTAATGGCACAAGATGTATCATTTTGGAAAACCTATCACAAATTACCCAGATGGTGGTCATTCTCTGAGAAACAGGAAGATCGGAAATGAAATCCATAGAGATATGGGTCCATGGTCTCTTGGGCACAGGCAATGGCATCAACAAACCACTAGAGCGAGAGCAAGGCTTGGAGCGAGAGCAAGTCCCGCAGGACTGCACAAATTCCCTGACATCGCGAGACAAGGTAGGCCACCAAAAGGACCGACTAACCAAGTCTCTGGTACCAAAAATTCCGGGATGCCCAGCCAATGCGGAACAATGAATCTCAGACATCACACTCTTTTTCCATTGGTCCGGGACAAACAATTTTCCAACAGGGCAGCGCTCGTGCCTATCCTCCTGACACCCCTCCAGAGCAAGTCTCAAATTGGGCGAGATGGCGGAAAGAACTACACCCTCCTTCAAAATAACAGAGGGATCAGATAGCTCAGGAGAGTCCGCAAGGAAACTCCTCGAGAGGGCATCCGCCTTAACATTCTTAGTGCCAGGAAGAAAGGAAACCACAAAATTAAAACGTGTGAAAAACAAGGCCCACCTGGCCTGTCTAGGATTGAGTCGCTTGGCAGATTCCAGATAGACCAGATTCTTATGGTCCGTAAGGACCACCACCTGATGTTTGGCTCCCTCCAGCCAATGTCTCCACTCTTCAAAAGCCCACTTCATGGCCAATAACTCCCGATTACCCACATCATAATTACGTTCAGTAGGAGAAAATTTTCGAGAGAAAAAGGCACAAGGGTTACTTTTAGAGGTCTCTGGATCTTTTTGGGACAAAACGGCACCTGCCCCAATTTCAGAGGCATCAACCTCCACCTGAAATGGCAGAGAAACATCAGGCTGCCGTAGAACAGGAGCAGAAGTGAATCTCTGCTTAAGTTCCTGAAACGCAGAGACTGCCTCAGGAGGCCAATTCACCACATCAGAACCCTTTCTGGTCAAATCAGTTAATGGTTTAACAATAACAGAGAAATTACCAATAAATTTACGATAAAAATTGGCAAAACCCAAAAATCTCTGAAGAGCCTTTAATGAAGTAGGTTGGACCCAATCACAGATGGCCTGAACCTTGACCGGGTCCATTTCAATAACAGATGGGGACAAAATGAATCCCAGAAATGAGATCTTCTGTACGCCAAAAAGACACTTTGATCCCTTCACATACAGAGCATTCTCTCTCAAAATCTGGAATACAGTTCGAACATGTTTCACATGAGAGTCCCAGTCATTAGAAAAAATCAAGATATCATCCAAATAAACAATCAGAAACTTGTCCACAAAATCCCTGAAAATGTCATTCATGAAGGACTGGAAGACGGAAGGAGCATTAGTGAGCCCAAAGGGCATCACAAGGTACTCAAAATGCCCTTCAGGGTGTTAAATGCCGTCTTCCATTCATCCCCGTGCTTAATGCGAATAAGGTTATACGCCCCCCTGAGGTCAAGCTTAGTAAACCAAGTAGCGTTTTTCACCCTGGAAAACAGGTCAGAAATCAAGGGTAACGGGTATTGATATTTCACAGTAATATTGTTCAAGAGACGATAATCAATACACGGCCTTAATGAACCATCTTTTTTGGCCACAAAGAAAAAACCGGCACCTAAGGGTGAAGAGGATGGTCTGATATGACCCTTCTCCAATGATTCCTTGATATAAGACCGCATAGCGTCATGTTCAGGTACAGACAAGTTAAAAAGGCGACCCTTAGGGAATTTACTACCCGGCACTAATTCAATAGCGCAGTCATAGCTCCTATGGGGAGGTAAGGATGCAGATTTACTTTCGCTAAACACATCAGAAAAATCAAACAAAAAGTCAGGAACATCCTCAGCCTGGGGGGAGGCAGAAAAAACAGGAGTGTTGGCACTAACACATTGGCAGCCCCAACTGGTTACAGACACAGATTTCCAATCCAAAACAGGATTATGAGACTGTAACCAAGGGAAACCCAGCACTATAATGTCATGCAGATTATATAGAACCAAAAATTTGCAGCACTCCTGGTGATCAGGTTCAACCCTCATTATCACCTGAGTAGAAAACTGGGTTTATTCTCAGCCAAAGGGGTAGAATCGATCCCCAGTAAAGGAATAGACTTCTGTAGGGGTATCAAGGAAAACCCACAACGCTTAGCAAAATCATAATCCATCAGGTTAATAGCTGCTCCAGAATCAACGAAAGCCTGAGCAGAAAATGAGGACAGAGAGCATATCAGAGTGACAGTTAATAAAAACTTAGTCTGAACACTACCCAAGACAACTGAGCGTGCAAAATGTCTTCCCCGCTTAGGGCAGACTGAAATAGCATGAGAGGCATCACCACAGTAGAAACATAACCCATTGCGCTTTCGAAACTCATGACGCTGTGCCCCAGACACCACTCCATCACACTGCATGGGCTCAGCAGCTGGCTCACAAGGCAACACCACTCCACGCATACTTCTCCGCTCACGCAAACGTCTGTCAATTTGAATTGCCAATGACATAGAATCATTGAGACCAGAGGGGACAGGGAATCCCACCATAACATCCTTTACATTATCCGACAGACCCTTCCGGAAAAGGGCCGCCAAAGCGTCGTCATTCCATTTGGTCAGGACTGCCCACCTACGGAATCTCTGACAGTATAACTCAGTGTCATCAAGCCCCTGATTTAATGCCAACAAGGCTTTTTCAGCTTGATCAGTGACATTAGGCTCATCGTACAATAACCCCAAAGCCTGAAAAAATGCATCAACATCACTCAAAACAGGATCCCCAGGTGTCAGGGAAAAAGCCCAATCCTGAGGATCGCCGCGCAGGAGAGAGATGATAATTTGAACCTGCTGCGCTGCGTTTCCTGAGGACTTAGATTTTAAGGCAAAAAACAATTTACAATTATTTTTGAAATTCTGAAACTTAGCTCGATCCCCTAAAAACAAATCTGGCATGGGATCCTAGGTTCCACAACAGGCAACCTAGCAAGATATGCAGCAATACTCTGAACCTCAGTGGCAAGCTGATCCACACGGCCAGACAACTGTGCAAACTCCATTGGGAGAAAAGATCCTCCCCAGCACCCAGAGATACAGAGGGAAAAAAAAAAAAAATGCAACAAACAGAAAAATATCTCTGACAACTTTTCTTCCTTCAAAATATTTTTTCCCTTCTGTGAGTACCATACAATTTTTACGGCCGGTGATACTGTTATGTTACGGTAGCTGAGGAGTGCAGGCAAAAAAAAGAAATACACCAGAGCAGTTGGAATCTATGAGATTGCAGTACCCTGACTAACCACCGCAACTAGAGGCAGCCGTGGAGCGTTCCTACGTTGGTCCTAGACGCCTCGTCACAGCCTGAGAAACTAACTACACCTAAAGATAGAAATAGGAAAGCTATCTGCCCCAGAGCAGAACCCCAAAGATAATAGAAAGCCCCCAAACATGTAATGGCGGTTAGACAAGAGGAAATACTGACACAGAAAGAAAATAGTATGAGCAAACGCTGGGGCCCAAACTATCTAAAAAGAAAAGGACAGGAAGGGTACTTACTGCAATCCCAGAAAACCCTGAAAAAACACCAACTCTACTAATTTCAAAATCACCTGAGATCACACGACCTCTACCACCTAAATTAGTTCTCTGGTGTAACAAAAACAGCAGCCACTGAAAAAACTGGAAAAAGCAAAAGTACAAAACACAGTGGCTGGACTAAACTGAGAGGGCAAAAGCCCCCGGAGGGGACCCAGAAGGCCCCCACAGAAGTGCAGGACAAAATGCAAAAATATAGCAAAAACACAAAATAAGAAATTGTCTTATCTGATAGCAGGAGATGCAGACACGACACAGCAGGCTACAAGGGAAACTGGAAAGAAGGATTCAGACCAGAACAATTGATCACCGGCAACCCTGATGGGAAAATGATTCCCTTAAATAAGACCAATCAGTAACACCTGATTCCCAGTCTTCACAATCCTCACTAGTACCGCTTGTAACCACCAGAGGGAGGCTCTGCTCAGAACTCATCTCAAACCCATTCACAACAGTCTAGGTTCTCCTGGACTCCCCAAGCCCAGGAAGCATTTTCCCGTCTAAAAGATAAATTTACCACTGCACCTATCTTAGTACATCCCAACCCCGAGCTTGCCTTAATAATAGAGGTGGATGCTTCAGACTGTGCCGTTGGAGCTATACTCTCTCAGAGAACAGGTGAGAAGAATGTCTTGCATCCCTGTGCCTTCTTTTCCCAGCAGTTGTCTTCGGCTGAGAGGAACTACGATGTGGGCAATAGAGAGTTGTTGGCCATTATTGCCGCCTTCAAAGAATGGAGACACCTTCTTCAGGGTGCTGCACAGCAAATAGTCGTCCTGACAGACCATCGTAACCTTGAATTTATCAGGTCGGCTAAGTGCCTGACTCCTCGCCAGGCTCGCTGGAATCTTTTCCTAAACCAATTTAATTTTATCATTTCTTATAGACCAGGATCGCGCAATGGAAAGGCTGATGCACTCTCTAGGATTTACTCAGCAGAGACACATCCAATTACTCCTCCTAAGACTATTCTTCCTGACTCTAGATTCCTGGGAGTGATTCATAATCAAGACCTACTTAAGGACATCAAGGAAGCATACCATGCGGATTCCTTTTTGGCACAACCCCCAAGGGACGTAAGTCTTGTCTTTAAGAATGGTGTGTGGATTCAGGGACAACGCCTGTATATTCTTGAAACAGTCAGATTGAGAGTATTGCAACTCATTCACGATTCCAAGATAGCTGGGCATAGAGGAATTCTAAAGACACAGGAATTTCTTTCTCGTTTCTTTTGGTGGCCCACTTGCAGGAAGGATGTTTTAAACTATGTCACTTCATGTGAAGTCTGTGCAAGATGCAAAACACCTCGCTCCTCACCAACTGGTCTGTTACAGCCTCTTCCCACCCCGTCCCGCCCGTGCGGATCCATTTCTATGGACTTCATTGTGGAGTTACCAACCTCTCAAGGGAAGAACACCATTCTAGTGGTGGTTGACCGTCTAACAAAGGCAGCTCATTTTATCCCTTGTGTCGGCTTACCCACTGCAAAACAGACATCAGATTTGATGATTAAAGATGTGTTTCGCTTACATGGAGTACCGGATGAGGTTATTTCGGATCGAGGGGTGCAATTCACTTCTAGGTTTTGGCAAAATTTCTGTGCAGCATTGGACATTAAAGTAAACCTTTCTTCTGCTTTTCATCCCCAGACTAATGGACAGACCAAACGAACCAATCAAACCCTGGAGCAGTATCTCCGCTGCTTTATCTGCCACCTACAGGATGATTGGGTGGATCTACTTCCATTAGCTGAGTTCTCTTATAACAACTCTCAGAGTGCGTCCACTAAGCAGTCTCCTTTTTACTCTAATCTAGGTTATCATCCTAACATTCTACCACGATTTCCCATAGAAACGCCTTTACCAGCAGTGGCTGAAAGAATCACGTCTTTACAGAAGAATATGGATCTTCTAAAGGAGAATCTGGAATCGGCTCAAGAAAGGTACAAGAAAGCAGCAGATAAATTTCGTAAACCTGCACCAGCTTTCAAGGTAGGAGACCTGGTCTGGCTGTCAACCAGAAATCTTAAGTTAAGGATTCCATCGTCTAAGTTGGGACATAAGTACATTGGACCCTATAAAATCAGTAAAATTATAAGTGCCATTGCTTGTCGTCTTCAACTGCCCAGAACTATGAGAATCCACCCTGTCTTTCATGTATCCCTACTAAAGGCTGCGACACCCAATATGTTTCCTGGACGTTCTTCTCCTTGCCCTGACCCAGTGCTAGTCGATGGTCAGGAAGAATTTGTGGTGGAAAGGATTTTAGATTCCAGGTTGTATAGAAATCAGTTACAATATCTGATTAAATGGCAGGGCTACCCAGTGGAGGACAACTCATGGGAACCAGTCAATAACGTTAATGCTCCTCGCTTGCTCCGTCAGTTTCATCAGAGGTACCCACACAAGCCTGGTCTGAGGTCATCCGGAGGTTGTCCCTAAGGGGGGAGTAATGTAAGGTTCTGTGTACATGTTCCTGAAACTCAGTTTTTTCGTCAGCCATTTTACTTTCTGTCTTGCTGCAGCTATCTTGCCCTCAGTCAATATGGAGTTTCCAGCTTGCATGTTCCCGCCCTGATTCTCTCCTCTTGCTTCTTAAGCAGCCACAGCTGAGCAATCAGTGCTTCAGAATCAAGCCTGCAGTGAACCTGTGACCTGACTCCTGGAAGCCTTGGATTTGTACTCCAGTTATTTCCTATTGTGGAACTTTGGAACACTCGTGGACTTTGGAACCTTGCTATTTGATAAATCCACATTTGCATGGACTTACGGTAACAAGAGATCCTGAACCTGTTGTGGAGAGTGATTGCTGAGCTTAAGTTACTCTGGCCTGCTGTGTCTCCTGCTTTTGTATCTGCAAACTGTGTGACTATTATTGCCACTTGTATGAAGTAATACAAGACCTTCTATATCAAAACTGTGACTCCTGTGTTTTCATCGCACCCAAGCACAAGACACTATATGAACTGTACTACTTACATTACACCTACTCTTCTTCAGCTCCATATCCCTTCTTCCTCTCTGTAACTTATTGCCTCCTACTCCACTGAAGCTCCATCTCCCTTCTTCCCCTATGTAACTTATTACCTCTTACTACTCTGCAGCACCATCTCCCTTCTTCCCCTATGTAACTTATTACCTCTTACTACTCTGCAGCTCCATCTCCCTTCTTCCCCTTTGTAACTTATTGCCTCCTACTCCTCTGCAGCTCCATCTCCCTTCTTCCCCTATGTAACTTATTACCTCCTACTCCTCTGCAGCTCCATCTCCCTTCTTCCCTATGTAACTTATTACCTCCTACTCCTCTGTAGCTCCATCTCCCTTCTTCCCCATGTAACGTATTACCTCTTACTACTCTGCAGCTCCATTTCCCTTCTTCCCCATGTAACATTACCTTCTACTCCTCTGCAGCTCCATCTCCTTCTTCCCCTTTGTAAATTATTGCCTCCTACTCCTCTGCAGCTCCATCTCCTTTCTTCCCCATGTAACGTATTACCTCTTACTACTCTGCAGCTCCATTCTCCCTTCTTCCCCATGTAACATTATCTTCTACTCCTCTGCAGCTCCATCTCCCTTCTTCCCTTATGTAACTTATTACCTTCTACTCCTCTGCAGCTCCATCTCCCTTCTTCCCCTTTGTAACTTATTGCCTCCTACTCCTCTGCAGCTCCATCTCCCTTCTTCCCCTATGTAACTTATTACCTCCTACTCCTCTGCAGCTCCATCTCCCTTCTTCCCCTATGTAACTTATTGCCTCCTACTCCTCTGCAGCTCCATCTCCCTTCTTCCCCTATGTAACTTATTACCTCCTACTCCTCTGCAGCTCCATCTCCCTTCTTCCCCTATGTAACTTATTACCTCCTACTCCTCTGTAGCTCCATCTCCCTTCTTCCCCATGTAACGTATTACCTCTTACTACTCTGCAGCTCCATTCTCCCTTCTTCCCCATGTAACATTACCTTCTACTCCTCTGCAGCTCCATCTCCCTTCTTCCCCTTTGTAAATTATTGCCTCCTACTCCTCTGCAGCTCCATCTCCTTTCTTCCCCATGTAACGTATTACCTCTTACTACTCTGCAGCTCCATTCTCCCTTCTTCCCCATGTAACATTATCTTCTACTCCTCTGCAGCTCCATCTCCCTTCTTCCCTTATGTAACTTATTACCTTCTACTCCTCTGCAGCTCCATCTCCCTTCTTCCCCTTTGTAACTTATTGCCTCCTACTCCTCTGCAGCTCCATCTCCCTTCTTCCCCTATGTAACTTATTACCTCCTACTCCTCTGCAGCTCCATCTCCCTTCTTCCCCTATGTAACTTATTACCTCCTACTCCTCTGCAGCTCCATCTCACTTCTTCCCCTATGTAACTTATTACCTCCTACTCCTCTGCAGCTCCATCTCCCTTCTTCCCCTATGTAACTTATTTCCTTCTAATCCTCTGCAGCTCCATCTCACTTCTTCCCCTATGTAACTTATTACCTCCTACTCCTCTGCAGCTCCATCTCCCTTCTTCCCCTATGTAACTTATTACCTTCTACTCCTCTGCAGCTCCTTCTCCCTTCTTCCCCTATGTAACTTATTACCTTCTACTCCTCTGCAGCTCCATCTCCCTTCTTCCCCTATGTAACTTGTTACCTTCTACTCCTCTGCAGCTCCATCTCCCTTCTTCCCCTATGTAACTTATTACCTTCTACTACTCTGCAGCTCCATCTCCCTTCTTCCCCTATGTAACTTATTACCTTCTACTCCTCTGCAGCTCCTTCTCCCTTCTTCCCTTATGTAGCTTATTACCTTCTACTCCTCTGCAGCTCCATCTCCCTTCTTCCCCTATGTAACTTATTTAACCGTCTACTCCTCTGCAGCTCCATCTCCCTTCTTCCTCCCTGTAACATATTATCTTCTACTCCTCTGTAGCTCCATCTCCTTCTTCCCTCTCGCTCCTACTACTCTGCTACTCCTCACTCTCTCTCTGGACATAGGTCTCACACACAAGCTGAGGCGGAGAGACTGCGGCTCCATTTCCTTTCACCCTCTAAAGAACATATTTCCTGCCTTCCTCTACTGCTCCCTTTTCCTCTTACAGCATGGGTCTCATACACTGATTGAGCCAAAGAGGCTGCAGCTCCATCTCCCTCTTCCCCCTCCCTTTCTATTTTCTTCTGTTTTTATCTACTAGTGAAAAAACTAAAATTGCGCTAACTTATTTCAGAGAAGTGTATCCAAGTGACATGGCTGAAATGGTTCTTGATAGATGGGAGTCGGAAAACAAGCAATTGTGGACTCCTGTTAATGACTTAGTCTGCGCCTGACTAGTCGTAATGTCTATCAGCAGATGAGCAGTAAGTGGTCACCAACTTATGCCTTGATGAATAAATGAAGTATGATCACAAAGTAAACTTTTTCTCTTTAAAAAACCTGTGGAGAGGAGGGGGCTGGTGCCTGACGTCCACGGTCTTCTACAAATAATAGACTCCAGCTTCATCTGCTCGCATTATCTATAAGTGTCCATTAGATTTCATAACTCTTCGTTTTTTCAACAACAAAGTAATGGTCATTAGAAGCTTTGTTGTTCAACCTTAATGCGGCTTTTACACAGAAACGAGCAGAAGCTCCTCAGAAAATGGCTAGAACAAATTACCGACAATTCCAAGAACTCTAATCACTTCACAATTGAGAGATTACTGGGTTTTTCTTTCTGTAATTATTATCTGTTTTGAACATTAGATTGGGGGCTGTTGATGCAACAGTATTGTATTATGATACACAGATATATAATAGATAGATAATAGATACATGATAGATAATGGATAGATGATAGATAATAGATAGATAGATACATAGATAGATAAAAAATAGATGGACATGGGCTACAAGTGTCACATTCCTTGTGTCAGCCACTCATGACCAATAGACAACGCCAGAAGCGTCTTACCGGGGCCAAGGAGAAGAAGAACCGGACTGTTGTCAGTGCACCAAGGTGTTGTTTTCAGATGAAAGTAAATTTTGCATTTCATGTGGAAATCGCGGTCCCAGAGTCTGGAGGAAGAGTGGAGGCCACAATCCAAGCTGCTGGAGGTCTAGTGTGAAGTCTCCACCATCAGTGATGGTTTGGGGAGTCATGTCATCTGCTGGTGTAGGTACACTGTGTTTTACCAAGACCAAACTCCGCTCAGCCGTCTACCAGGACATTTTACAGCACTTCATGCTTCGCTCTGCCGACAAGCTTTTTGGAGATGGAAATGTCATTCTCCAGCAGGACTTGGCCCCTGTCCACACTGCCAGAAGTACCAATACCTGGTGTACAAACAACAGTATCACTGTGCTTGATTGGCAGCAAACTCGCCTGACCTTAACCCCATAGAGAATCTATGGAGTATTGTCAAGAGGAAGATGAGAGACACCAGACCCAACAATGCAGACGAGCTGAAGGCTGCTATCAAAGCAACCTGGGCTTCCATAACCCCTCAGCAGTGCCACATGCTGATCGCCTCCATGTCACGCCGCATTGATGCAGTAATTGATGCAAAAGGAGCCCGACCAAGTACTGAGTGCATTTACTGATCATACATTTCAGTAGGACAACATTTCAGATTTTACAATCATTTTCAAGCTGGTGTTATAAAGTATTCTAATTTACTGAGATAATGACTTTTGGGTTTTCATTGGCTGTTAGCCATAATCATCAACATTAACAGAAATAAACACGTGAAATAGATCACTCTGTGTGTAATGACTCGATAGAATATATGAATTTCAGTTTTTGTATTGAAGAACTGAAATAAAATAATATTTTTATGATATTCTAACTTTGTGAGAAGCACCTGTAGATAATTAAATAAATAGCTAGTTAGAAACAATTGAATAATTGATATGTAAACCACAATACTTCCATATAGACTATAGTTAGAACATGTAGGCACTTAGTACACAAATGGGCCAATTCCTGTGAGCCCATCAGCCACAACAAGGCAGATATTCTCTGATGGAAACCTAACCATTTCTATCAGACATTTCTCTTCTGGGCCAAAAGGTTACAAATGTGAAGAGCTGGTAGGATCCAATGCTAAGGAAAGAAAAGTTTTCCCATCAGCCTAAGAGTATGTCCACACTAAGATTTTTTTAAGAAGTTTATGGAGCAGAAGGTGAGTAAAAACGCTCCAAAAATGCAATAAAAAAGGAAGGAAGGAAGAAAAGAAAGAAAGAAAAAGAAAGAATAAAAGAAAGAGAGAGGGAACAGAAAAAAGAAAAAACAAGAGAAAGAAAGGAGGAAAAAAATAAAAGAAAGAAGGAAATAAAGAAAGAAATAGAGTGAGAGAAAAAGAAATAAATAAATAGGAAAAAGAAAGAGAAATAAAAAAAAGAAAGAAAGAAGAGTAAGAGAAAGAAAGACAGAAAGACAGAAAAGAAAGAAAGGAAAAAGTTTTATGTTTTCTTTTTTCAAGTGAAGTTGAGAGTACTGGAGAAATCCTTTTGTATGTTGCTTTGATATGGTATAAAATTTAAGTTTTTAAAGGGAATTTTTCTTACCCCTTCAATCTCTTCCTGCTCCAGAGCTGTTGCTCCAGTGGCTCCAGTGGCTTTGGAAGTGATGACATCCCATCCATTATTCTTGTGATTGTTGCAGCTGATGACTGCCCTCAGTAGTAAGAATGTGACAGCTGATGTCAGTGATTGGCTGCAGCGGTCATGAGAATGATACATGGGTTCCCCTTACTTCTGGTACTAGCGGGTATAGAAGCGATATGGGATTTATGCCTCTTTCTTACTTATAACCATTCCCTGCTCTCTGCCTACTTTTGACAGTCCCGTATAATCCACATGACATCAGCGCTTCTTTGCAATCTTTGCAGCGAGTTTACCCCAATATAAAGCAGATCAGTGGCCGCGGCTGATAGTAAATTCAATCTATATATGCTGTATCCGTGTTACAATAAAAGATGAACATTCTGCATTTTTATAAAATCAACCCTTTTAGGCTCGATGATTTTCAGCTTTTTCGCTTTTGTCTTTCCCTGCTTTCTTTCAACAGCCGTAACGTTTTTATTTTTCCATCGACACGGGCATTAAAGGGCTTGTTTTTTGTTTTTTTGCACAACGAGTTGTAGTTTTGAGTTAAATTCCAAATGGGTTAAAATGGTGAGAAATATCCAATTTTATCACTGGCTCTTGGGTTTTAAAGTGGCCTAGAAAATTGATTCTTATAGGAGTTGATTAAAATATTACATTTTTATTTAAATTTTTTTAAAATATATATTAATTTTTTTCCCTATTCTGTGAATACATTGAAAAGTATAAAAAAATATTACAACAAGGGAATTTGAATCACATAGCAAAAATCACTGTCTACTATGGAGCCTAGCCTGTGGCTGGATTCACCAAGATGCCGGCCATGCGGACCTTCACAAGACTCTTGGCTGCCATGAAAGGGAGCCTGTCAGCAGGATTGTGCACAGTAACCTACAGACAGTGTCAGGTCGGCGCCATTATACTGATTACAATGATACCTGGTGATGAAATCAGTCTTGTGGTTGTTCTTTAATCTTTATTTTCAGTTTTTGGTTAATGATACGCTCGTGCTCTGGGGCGCGGCTGTGGGGGGTCTTCATGTGGTGCTCTGCTTAGGTATTCATTTGTATCTCCAATAGCTGATACTGCACAGGCACGAACCGGTGACATTTTCAAACATTTTTTTTTTTTAGTAATTAATGGATACCATCAAAACCAATAATTAAATGCACAATATAGATGCGATCGATCATGGTTCAGCTCAAGTGCCAATGGTTAAACAGCAGTAAGTGGAGCGTGCTCCAGTCACAGCTGATAGAGGCACATGCTGGCTGTAAAGCACAACTCCTTCGTCAGAAGATAGACATGACCTCAGGTGCGACTGTGCGGGCTTTCCAATAATGTTTTGCAGCTATTACATAACATAGTATAGCAGTCAATCAGGAGGGACTATCACAGCCTGTATAAAAGCCTAGACAGGGAATGAAGCAACCATTTTAGGGTTATTTAGAATAGCGATTTGAAATCTAAGCTCAGCAACAGAAATAGGAAAAGAAAGCCCTGAATCATTGGACAAATACTCCAGAGGGTAATGGGTTGTATAACTGCAGAAGTAAAAAAAAGAGTGCAGTAGTCTGTGAATAAAACAAAGATTAAATTGACAAAGGAGCAAGAGGGGAAAGGTACCAGCAGCAGGGACAGACCCGGTGTGATTGATCAGAGATTTGGTGTATCTGTGTTGGAATATGTTTGGGTGCAACAACTCCATTCCTGTCTATGAGTGTTTAGTTGGTAGATTTATATGCTGTTTATAAGGTTAAAATTAAAAAACTCCCAGAGTCTCACACAGGGATAGCATGTGACTGTATTTCCTGTTTTCCTGTGTCTGTGTATGAGAGAAGCAGCCTGCTGTAGATCCTGCACAGATGGAGACACACAAATGATTTATTCCTCATCTCTTAAGCTTATCATATATTGTTCCTGATTGTTCCTGAATATAGAAGCTCTGTTGTCACACGCTTGGAGAGTATTGTGAGTAGAGTTGAGCGATACTTTCCGATATCCTAAAGTATCGGAATCGGAATGGTATCGCCGATACCATTAAAATATCGGCGATACCCGATACCGATACCGGAAGTCCCATGTAAGTCTATGGGAACAAAATATCGCAACTAAAAAAACCTCTTTCTTTCCTTGTAAACACTAAATATACACACATAGAATACATATATATATATATACATGTCATTGTGACATATATATATACATATATGTATAGTTTATACACTTCTACATAGTAAAATATCCTCTGATTCAATTGCCGGGTAAAGCCGGCTTCAGTGAAAAGACAGAAGCATCCGACATGAAATGACACTTGGTGTACATAGGGTTAACCATGTCTTTTCATGTCGTTTGCTATCTGATTTGCACAAACAATTAAATCAGTCTATGTGTGCAAAATTTCACACCTGTAGGGGTTAATTAAAGGTGTAAATTCGTTGTAAAAAAAACGGACTTTTTTGCTACGAATTTACACCTTTAATTAACCCCTACAGGTGTGAAATTTTGCACACATAGACTGATGTAATTGTTTGTGCAAATCAGATAGCAAACGACATGAAAAGACATGGTTAACCCTATGTACACCAAGTGTCATTTCAAATGACACTTGGTGTACATAGGGTTAACCATGTCTTTTCATGTCGTTTGCTATCTGATTTGCACAAACAATTAAATCAGTCTATGTGTGCAAAATTTCACACCTGTAGGGGTTAATTAAAGGTGTAAATTCGTTGTAAAAAAAACGGACTTTTTTACAACGAATTTACACCTTTAATTAACCCCTACAGGTGTGAAATTTTGCACACATAGACTGATGTAATTGTTTGTGCAAATCAGATATCAAACTACATGAAAAGACATGGTTAACCCTATGTATACCAAGTGTCATTTCATGTCGGGTTCTGCATTTTCACAAAAGCCGGCAATTGAATTAGCGGCTATTATACTATGTAGAAGTGTATGAACTATAAATATAAATATATATATATATGTGTCACAAATTCAATGACATGTATATATATATATGAGGTGTAAAATTGCTGAAAAAAAATGCGTGGGCTCCCGCCCTATTTTCGCAACCAGACAGACAAAGCCAGTGAGTGGGGGCAGATAATAATAGCCCAGAGAGGGACCATTTTTTTTGGCCCCCCCCGGCTACTTAACATCTGCCCCCAGACACCCCAGAAAGGGCAAATCTCTAATTAGATTTGCCCTTTCTGGCACTTTGCCCGTCTATTCCCATTGCCCTGTAGCGGTGGCGAATGGGTTAATAAGGGGTTAAAATGACCTTGCAATTGAAAGGTCACTTTAAGCCAGGTTAATAATTGAGAGCTGTCAATTAGACAACTATCAATTATTAATCCTATTGTATGAAAGAAAAATCAAACACACACACTTTAATAAAAAAGAAGTTTAATGAAATAATCACACAGTTTTTGACCATATTTTATTTACCTGCTAAAACTATTTCCTGTAATAAAAATAAAATAATAAAGCAAAATTATTCTTACCAATCCGATGCACAGTCAGGTCCCACGGTGTAATCCTTCAGAAAGGGTTAATGTTTACTGCAGGGACCGCAGCTAATGCTGCAGCCTCACAGTAAACCCCCAAATGAATGAGTTCCTCTCCTGGCTGACAGGAGAGGAAGTGGAAAGCTTAATTGATTGCTTTCCACTTTCACTTCAGGTCAGCCAGGGACACCATCAGTGACGTCAGAGGGAACTGATTAACAAAAATAGGGGTTCCCTTCGAAAAAAAAATGGCGTGGGGTCCCCCCTATTTTTGTTAACCAGCCAGATGAAGCAGACCGCTGAGGCCTGGTTTTTCAGGCTGTTAAGGAGCCAAGATCCATGGACCTTGCCAGCCTGATAATACCAGGCCACAGCAGTCTGCATATCTTGGCTGATTAACAAAAATAGGGGATCCCCTCGAAAAAAATTGGCGTGGGGTCCCCCCTATTTTTGTTAACCAGCCAGATGAAGCAGACTGCTGAGGCCTGGTTTTTCAGGCTGTTAAGGAGCCAAGATCCATGGACCTTGCCAGCCTGATAATACCAGGCCACAGCAGTCTGCATATCTTGGCTGATTAACAAAAATAGGGGATCCCCTCGAAAAAAATTGGCGTGGGGTCCCCCCTATTTTTGTTAACCAGCCAGATGAAGCAGACTGCTGAGGCCTGGTTTTTCAGGCTGGTAAGGATCCAATATCCATGGACCTTGCAAGCCTGATAATACCAGGCCACAGCAGTCTGCTTAGCTTGGCTGGTTAACAAAAATAGGGGATCCCTCGAAAAAAAAACGGCGTAGGGGTCCCCCTATTTTTGTTAACCAGCCAAGTAAAATGCAGACTGCTGCGGCCTGGTATTAAAAGACTGTCAAGGCCCATGGATTTTGGCCCTCAACAGCCTGATAATACCAGGCTACAGCAGCCCCACATTTGGCGCATCAAAAGATGTGCCAATTGTGGCACTTTACCCGGCTCTTCCCACTGCCCTGTAGCGGTGGCAAGTGGGGTAATAAGGGGTTAATGTCACCGTTGATTGCACGGTGACAATAAGCCCGGTTAATAATGGATCGGTGTCAATAAGACACCGATCCATTATTAATCCCAAAGTTTTTAAATGTGTAAAAAAAAAGACACAGCAAGAAAAAAGTCTTTTAATGAAATAAAAGAGACAACACAGTTTTCATTTTTTTTATTACTCTCTCATTCCTGCGACGCCATCGATCTCCTGTAAAAAAATAAAAAAAACAAACCAACAGTATACCACCTGTCCGACGCAGTCCATAGTAACGACAGTCCCACGACGATCCAACTCTGCTACATCGCAATGACAGGCAGAGCCTGTCATTGCAACGCAGCACAGCTGATTACCTGCTTCCCCGGCGGTGACGTCATCGGACTGACTGCTTTACGGCCGGGTATACCCAGCAGTCACTGCAGTTATCGCGAGAAACTGCATGTGACCGCCGGGGAGAAGAGGATGGCAGCCATGAAGCAGTCCAGGACGTGACCGCCGGAGATCTTCTGCCAGGTAAGTGCCGCTGACTCCTGACAGACCCGACAGACGGACACTGACAGTGACAGTGACATCCCGATTCCGGTATCCGATATGACGAAAATATCGGAACTCGGAATCGAAAGCCCGATACAGCTAATATCGGCCGATACCCGATATTTGCAGTATCGGAATGCTCAACCCTAATTGTGAGTAATCCGCTGCCAACAGGTTATGGGCCCAGAGTAACACATAACCCCAGAGTAAGGCTGGTTTCACATTTGCGTTCAGGAGGGCTGTGGATGGCTGCCTACTTCCTTCCTCCCTGAAGCTCCGACTATGCTCCGCCTACTTCTGTATGCGTCCTGCATTTCCCTGCATACCTATCTTTAACATTGGGTACACAGGGACATGCGTTGTATGCGGATGCGTCTGCATGCGGCGATTTGACGTGTGCAGCGACCGCACAGAGCAACAGAGAAGATGTCCGCTAGCAGCAATCCTGTCAAGTTCTCAGTGCCAAGCCTCACTAACCAGAACTACCAGTCCTGGAAATACAAGGTGAAGATGCTGCTCATAAGAGAAGGTACGTGGAAATATACTCAGGAACAAGTGCCTCATCCATTACCAGATGTTTGGCTAGAGAAGGATCAGAAAGCACAAAGCACGATCTCCCTCAGTGTAGATGATAATCATATTTTGCATATATGCAAGTGTGCAACTCCAAAGGAGATGTGGGATGAGTTACAGAAAGTGCATGAAAGATCAAATCTCAACAATAAGCTTTATCTCATGAGAAAGCTTTATCAGTCTAAGCTAAGTGATGGACAGAATATGCAGGACTATATAGGAAACACCCTAGAGATTGTGGAGATTCTCAGGGGTATTGGAGAAGAAATTAAAGATTTTCATGTTGCTGCACTTCTATTAAGTTTTCTTCCAGAGAGTTATGACACACTCGTGACTGCACTAGATTCATGGCCAGATGATGAGCTGACACTAGAGTATGTTAAAGGCAAACTTGTGGATGTATTCAAGAGAAAAACACAGCATGTAAGCAGCAGTAATGAATCCAGAGCAGAAACAGCATTAAAGACACAGGATTTCCCTAGATATAAGAGCAATCTAAGAGAAACTCGTGAATGTTTTGTCTGTAAAAAGCCCAGCCACCTTAAAGCAGACAGCAGAATTTGGAATGCAAGAATGAGTTAGTTTAAAAAGCAGAACAGTCATCAAAGGGTTAAAACAGCTGTAAAGGAAGATGCTGCATGTGCTGAAGCTGCATTTAATGCCAGTACAAGCCAATCTGCAAAGCATATATGGTGTATAGATTCTGGTGCAAGCAATCATATGAGAAATAACTTCACTGACCTTAATGAAAGCAAGTCATAAAATTTCATCTTAGCTAATGGTCATTACATGACTTCAGAAGCAGTATGAGACGGCTACCTCCACTGTCCAGTTTCTTCAGCACAAAGCAAAAAGATCCCAATAAAGGATGTAGTCTATGTTCCCAGACTTGAAAGTGGATAAATGCTGCTAATGAAGAGATGGAGTCCCTTCACCAACTCCAGACATGGGACCTTACTGAGGTACCACAAGGAAAAAGAGCTACCGGATGTAAGTGGGTCTTCAAAAACAAATATGACTTAGAAGGTAAAGTTCACCGGTTTAAGGCAAGATTGGTCGCAAAGGGTACTCGCAAAAGTATGGTGAAGATTAGTGCAAGGACTGAGCACATTGATGTAAAACAGAACCACATACCTGACTTAGTGGAACGTGGTAGACTCGAGTTTGTTTATTTTGAGTCTGACATGATGATAGCTGATGATATCACAAAGCCATTATCAAGAGCCAAGTTTGTGGACTTCAGAACTGCAATGGGACTAACAGGATAAGTAGTTGTTGATTGGGGGTGTTGGAATATGTTTGGTGCAACAACTCCATTCCTGTCTATGAGTGTTTAGTTACTAGATTTGTATAATGTTTATAAAATTAAAAAAACACAACTCCCAGAGGCTCACACAGGGAGAGCATGTGACTGTATTTCCTGTTTTCCTGTGTCTGTGTATGAGAGAAGCAGCCTGCTGTAGATGATGCACAGATAGAGACACACAGATGATTTATTCCTGATCTATTAAGCTTATCATATATTGTTCCTCATTGTTCCTGAATAAACAAGTTCTGTTGTCACACGCATGGAGAGTATCCTGAATAGTGTTGAGCGATACGATAATGCAAATATCGGCTACCGGCCGATATTAGCTCTATCGGCCTTTCGATAATTCGTTTCGATATTTCGTCTTATCGAATACCGGAATCGGATTTGTCACTGTCACTGTGAGTGTCCGTTGGTCCGGTCTGTCAGGAGTCAGCGGCACTTACCTGGCAGAAGATCTCCGGCGGTCACGTCCTGGACTGCTTGATGGCCGCCATTATCTTCTCCCTGGCGGTCACATGCATTTTTTTCGCGATAACTGCAGTGACTGCAGGGTAATCCCGGCCATAAAGCAGTCAGTCCGATGACGTCACCGCCGGGGAAGCAGGTAATCAGCTGTGCTGCGCCGGGATGACGGGCTCTGCCTGTCATTCTGATGTAGCAGAGCTGGATCGTCGTGGGACACTCGTTACTATGGACTGCGTCGTTCAGGTGGTATACTTTTTTTTTTTTTTTTTTTTCATTTTTTTACAGGAGATCGATGGCGTCGCAGGATGAGACAGTAATAAAAGAAATGAAAACTGTGTTTTTTTTTTTTTTTATTAAATTAAAAAAATTTTTAGGAACATTCACCCGCCGGGTACATAAACAAGTTAACTATTACATACAGGGACCTTGTCCGGTTATTTAGACTTCTTTGGCTGGCCTCTTCCAGGTACCACCTGGTACTCTTCTTGAGATTTGCCAAACATCCGAGGCAACCAAGGACCACCAGGACCTGATGACGTCGTGTGGCCTGTACAGTGACGTCGTGACCCGCTATCGGGGTTTCTGTGTGGCCACCTCTTTCATCTCCCTCCGGGTCTGGAGCCCTATGTCCGGACTGTACGAACCCCAGGGTGCCTAACAGGTGCCGGGTACGGGCCAGCTATACTTATCATGTCCATAGCTGGGGCTGCTGAGGAGACCACTGAGGGAGGCTGGGGAGATTTACGGCGTGGGGTGGGCACTTTTGCAGAGGCCTGGATGTGGGGCTGAAGGCTTCGAGGGTCTCACAGGTTCCTGACACACTGGGGAGTAGGGGTTGCACCTGGTAACATTTAGGGCGTACCACCCATTGTAACCCCAGTGTCGGGTGTAAGTCACCAAGTCTCCTGGCAACAGGTCCCTCCCCGGGTGTCCTTCTGGGAGGTGAGCCTCCACGTCCGCTGGGTCACAAAGACTTCTAAATAAAGTCCAGGCTCCTTGATGAAGCCCCAACCCACCTTTCAATTTAAAGCTCCGTACTGCACCCTTACGCCGCGGCTCACTCAGGGTTCCTTTATCCTTTCTCATCCGGTCCTTATCTGCCCGGTCCTTCTCCAGGTGACGTTGGCGAAGTTTTAGGGTTTCTCGCTGCTCCCTTTGTCGCTCTGCTTCCCGCTCCCAACGTCTCCACTCTTCCTCCTGACGCCGGTTGAAATTCTCCTCCACCAGCTGCTCCATGTCTCCACCACTCCACTGCAGCTTACAATGTCCGGTTTGCGGCAGCTCTCCTGTCGCCCCCAGTCCTGGCGGCGCTCCCCTGCGGAGGAAGCAGACGGCTCTAAATCAGATGACAGTCGGGGCTCCGGTACAGGCAGGTAGTGCTCGGGTGCCTGCGCGGCCTCCTCCATGAGGACGGGTGTCGCTTCTTCTGTCTCAGCGACGGGGGCAGACAGCGGATCTGGGGTGCTGCTGACGGTGCTTCGGTTTTTGCAGGAACGGGTGCCTCCACTGCGACAACGTCAACCGGATCACATTGCAAGGACTCCTCTACTAGAACGGGTGCCTCACCTTCCGGTACAGACACTTCAGGTAAGAGGATTGGCGCCGCTCCAAGTTTATTTTTAGGGCACGCCAGCTGGCTTCCATCCTGCGACCTCCTCCCGGTGCCGGGCCAGGCCTCTTAGGGTATCCGCCGCTTCTTGCAGCGTAGGAGGGTTAAGGCCGGGTGCCCAACGGTGATTCTGTGGCGATTGGGTCGCTTCCGTGGGGGGAGAGCTCTGACTGCTCCATCCCTTCCCACTTCTGCTCGTCGTGTCCATTAGCCATCTCTGCCAAGTCACATGTGTTCATATCTGGAGAGGGCCCCTCTTTTGTAGGGAGGCGGGACCTTCGTGTTAGTTTCCGCACACTGAGGAGGATGAGGAGGCGGAACTCCAGAGCTGTGGGGCACGATGTTACATTGCAGTACCATTTACAGTGGGCGGCCATCGTTTTCACGCCACTGAGTGAGTGACACCCACGAAGAGCCGCCCTTCTTCTTCACCAGTGCCTCGTCGTGACGCAGATATGGCGGAAAAATGGCAAATACATTCTCTGATGATTTTAGCAATTCTCAAGCACAAAACCATGCAATTCAGGCACACAGGACTCGCTTATAGCGAGCTACAGAATCCTGTTCGTGACGCCCAAGTTGAGTCGCACAGAGCCAGAGGTTTTCGGGTACTCGGCACCGAGCCCGTCGACTTCTATGAGGTATGTCACGTCTTTACCCGCAATTGAATAGAGTAGATTTTACTATGTAGAAGTGTATAAACTATAAATATATGTATATATAAATATGTCACAATGACATGTATATATATATATAATATAAGTATTCTATGTGTGTATATTTTGTGTTTACAACGAAAGAAAGAGTTTTTTTGTTGCGAATATTTTGTTCCCATAGACTTACATGGGACTTCCGGTATCGAAATCGATATCGACGATATTTAGTGCTATCGCGATACAATTTCGATACGATATTTTTAGATAACGAGCAATATCGCTCAACACTAATCCTGAATAATCAGCTGCCAACAATCTGGCATCTATCCTGCTGCAGTTGAATTACAATTGCACTATTTTTCATTCTTAATCCTTTAGAAAGCAGCACCAAGACAGCACAATAGCTTAAAATCTGAAATCAGTGTCACAGGCGATTGTACTGAGTTTCTGCATTTATTATCTAAGCCAATTACTGAAAGCAGAATATTGTTTTTATTTATTTTTCAAATATAAAAGAAAAATCACCAAAATGCTAATTTCACATCCAATAGGAACACAAATACTGTGCTCTGTTTCAGGTGCTGGCTTTTTGAATGTGTATCTGCTTAGCATTTCCTATTTTGTAATTTTTGGGTATTGGGTTGAATTTCATTAAAATTCTAAAAAAAAGTAGAAAAATATTTAGAATTGAGAGTCCTCAGTGGTTGATACCTTTTAATGGCTAACTGAAAAGATGGTAACAAATTGCAAGCTTTCGAGACTACGCAGGTCTCTTCATCAGGCAAAGACTAAAACAAAAGCTGAAGAATCACATATTTATATACACAAAAGGACACAGGAATAATGCAATAGGTAAGACAAGTGACGTGAAGCAGAACTGTCATTATGGGAGAGGGATGAACATAAATATGACTAGTTCATAGATAAGGAGTGAAAGTTTTATTACCTTCTGATTGGGGTCTGGTATTGTGTTGTGATGACCCTAAAAGGTCAGGGAAGCAGATTCCTTAATTGTTGTAGAGATACATGAAACTCTGGGATATATTCATCCCAGCACTAAGAGTGTCAAAGGTCATCATAAGTTTATATTCCCAGACTTTTCTATCCTTCTCAGATTTGAAGTTAGATTTTAATACAAGTAATTCCATATCCGTCAACCACTGAGGACTCTCAAGTCTAAATATTTTTCTATCTACTGGCTAACACGGTACGAAGATACACATCTTTCCTATAAAAAAAAGTAGACATTTAACTGTGCATCTCTGTTTTCCACACTATTTTCTAGCCCAATTTGACACCAACATATGCTCCACCTATGCTGTGACCCATTGCCACATTTTGCTTTCAGTACATTTACCTACCTGCCTAGGATTTCTTATTATGTCTTTTTGGAAGGGATTGAATAATTGGCATTTGTCAAAGGTTAATTATGGTGCTGTCCAAAACGTCTGGTAAAAAAAAATGTAAAACAAGTGGCAGTAGCGATGGACGGGGTCATGTAAAAAAAATGAACCACCTCCACCACCAGCACCACCACCACCGGTACCAGTCATGCGAGCAGTAGTAGTGCAAAATGCATTTCACAACACATGTCATATATCTAAATAAAGTCATTTTGCCTGCAAACTGGATAAATGTTGTGGAATATTTGCATCACTTGTCTTAGTCACAACAGGATGATGTTGCGACACCATCAGTTTAAGTGAATATACTGCACAGATTTGACTTCCTCATCACAAATAACTATGGGGGATAATTTTTGGACTTTTGTTATTAATTGCATCAGTAGCATAGCTACTGGGGGGCACAGGGGGCTATCGCCCCAGGCCCGGTCCCATGATGGGGCCCACTCGGAGCAACAGCTGCTTCTGTCCTCAGGCAGCACTCAGTGAGACCATGACAGATTGCCTGCTCCCCTATCTTCCTGAGATGCTGACTAGCAGAGTGGCAGAGGCTCTATGTGACACGCACCACACTGAGGTGGATACCAGGGCTATGGGGTACTCGGAGCCGAGCCCATTGATTTTCATGGGAGATGTCACTGGCAGCGGGACTCGGTCCGTGGCCCTGGCGGTCATGCAATGGGGGATATTTACAGGGGATTTGTAGGTAGTTCGTGACGTCACCTGTGGCTTCTGGTCAATTGTACCAGCGCTGCTGTAAGGGTCTTCACAGGGGATGTTATGGGGCAGCTAGATGGTGGGTCTCCCACAGGTGAGACTGGTCCCTGGAAGTCTATGGTGACGATGCGGGGTGTAGATAAGAATTCAGTCACACACAATGCGGCTTCTTTTCATACCTTTTACTGGTAGATGGTTCAAGCAGGTCCCGGGGAGCTGGTCGGGGTGGAGAGTGCACATTCGGGTAACCGCTGAGCAGGTTAGAGGCCTCCTTAACTTCCATATACATGTGAGTCCAACTTGCCTGAAGCGAAGTTAACTCTGAACTCTCCAGCTTTCTCAATAGCTGTAATGCCCGGCCAACATTGTGGTGGAGCCTTCTAAGTGGTGAGAACTAAGTTCTTACTTTTGTCTGCGCTTGACTCAAAGTCCCCGTTCTCCCTGACTCCGGTTAGGTATTCACGCTTTGGGCTGCACTCTGCGACCTGTAGTCCAGATGCCTCCGGTTTTCTTGTTACTAAGCTTGAAACTCTAGCAACGCTTCGGACCCCGGTGTCCGGCAATTTAGTGCAGGTAATCCAATACCTGTAGCACTTCTCTGTCTTCTCCACTGTGCCCTTCGCCCTGCTTCCCGCTCTTAACATAAGCACTTGTAGCCTTTCATGGAAATGTCAGCTTTCTCCCAGAGCTCGCTGCACAGCTCTCAGTATCCTCCAAGTCCAGACTGGACTGAGACTGAATGGCTGCTCTGTCCTTAGACAGAAGCTAACTGACTGAAATCAAACGGAACACACACTCCCTAATTGCTACGTGTCACTACCTCTTATACCTCAGATGGGTGTGTCTGAAAGAGTGAGTGGCAGTGAATGCATATCAAGCGTTGCGATTACCTTCCTGTGCACTCTCCTGGATTTTATGTGTGCCTGCAAAGCTGGGCCACACATCCCCCTTGGTTAAACACAGCACTCCCGGGCTGTAAAAGAGAAAAAAGAAAAACATTTTTGTTTTGCATTAAACATCAACATTATAACTCATCCGATCCGGGAGGTGAGGCTTCTTGAACGTTACAATTTGTACAATGAAGAATACAAAAGTATCAAAATATCAAGACATGCTCATAAATACAGGATACTTGTGGAGGACCCGCACCAAAAACCTCCCACGTGGGTCCTGGGTGGGCTGCAGGACTTCTGACTGCAGACCTCACTCTAGGCCCACCATACGGGTTTTTCTTCAGAGGTAGATAGCAATGGTTTCGTGTAAAACCAAGATAATGCACCGAAGCGCAACTATTTACAAAGCAAGTTCTTGGGCTGGCACAGTCCACAGCCTCTCAGTCCATTGGCATGGTTAAAAGACACATATATATATAAATTTAGAAATCAAGTATTCACATATATCTCAATAACTCACTTTACTTGCTTTACCCAACCAGGGTATTCTATGCGACTATGCAATCAACACATTACTTTTTAACTTTTCAAATTCTCTTCCCTTGTACCCAGCCGGGTATTCTACTCAATATGTAAAACATCATTATACACAACAATAAAGTGCAAAAAAGGCAAATCTTCTTTTATCAAACTTTATACAATTTTTAGATACGGTAAACCCCTGTCTGGGTCCTACCGGTCTTCACTTTTCTTGCCAATTTCGACGACGTCTTCCACTCCTGGGGCTGGAACGACGCGGTGTTCCTTAGAACGCATTACAAATATGTCATGGCCCGCTATCAGTGTTTGAGTGGCCACAGTTCTCATTTTAACAGGGGACACAACGGGTATTTCTTTTCTGTAAGACGCTGATTGCGTCGCTGCAAGGGCCACATTAACTTGCGATGCAGAGTAGGGCGATGCAGAGTAGGTCGCCGTTTGCGATGCAGTGTAGGTCGCCGATTGCGATGCAGTGTAGGTCGCCAATTGCGATGCAGGGGGCGATGCCGGGGCACGGCCTGGTGCGGTGAGAGCTTGGGACTGGGACGCTTCGGTATTGTTTACGGTACCGGCGTCGGGGACGGGGTCACTGACGATGGAGACGTTCAGGGCATACCACCCCTTTAAACCCCAGTGACGTGTGTAGCTCACTATGTCCCCATTTATCAGGTCCCTCCCAGGATGACCGATGGGCAAGTGGGACTCCACGTCCTGGCGGCTCACAAAGACCCCCTGATAGAGGCCCGGCTCGCGGATAAAGCCCCAGCCCTTGCGGAGCTGAAACTCGGTGACGCACCCCTGCCGCCGCGGTTCCCGTCGGGTACCTTTATCCCGGCGGACTGTTTCTTTATCAGCGATGAACTCCTCATGCTGTTTTTGTCGGAACCGCTGTATGTTTCGCTCTTCCTCCTGCTGCTGTCTCACTCTCTCGCAGTGCTGCCAGGCGTTTCCGGTTTGGAGGTCATAAGTCACGTCGTCCAGACGCTCCATCTCATCCCAGTCGATTTCCGGCAATGACGGCTGGGACCCCTCCGGTGACCTTACCGGGGAACCGTACTCTGCTGTGGCCTCCTGGCCTGACTGGCGCTCCGGACCGGGCAGGACCTCCTCAGCCTCCTTCTCTTCCACCTCCGCATCGGTGGGATCAGGTACAGCACTTTTGGGGGCAGCCTCCGGTTGCTCTCTAGCCTTCCTCAGCAGGGAACTCGGGAAATCAGGAGACGGCGTTATGCTTGCGGGAGAGAACACTGCATCCCACAGCAGCCACTGTGTCTGGGCACGCCAGCGTTTCTCCGTCTCCTGCAAATCTGCATGACTCTGGAGCTTCCTTCTTAGCTCCGCGTTCTCCTTCTGCAGCTCCAGCATGGCGGGGTCAGTGTCCCGATCCGGGGACAGCTCCGGCACAGGTAGGAAATCTTCCGGTAAGCAGGACTTATATGCCTCCGGTCCTCTGCACAGATTCTCCTGTCCTTCCGCCATCTCGTCCCAGGCCAGACTGTAGTTTCCATCAGGAACAATCTGGTCTCTTCCGTGGAGGCGGGATTTGCGTCTCCTCCTCTACGCATAGAGGATGAAGAGGAGGCGGATTTCTTTTGCAGTGGGGCAGGACCGCACATTATAGTAGCCTTTGGAGAGGGAGGCCATAACTTTCGCGCCACAGGGGGGGTACCCCGCCCACGAATGCACGCCCACCTTCTTCACCAGCGCCTCAGGGCGCCAATATGGCGGTAAAATGGCGGAATTTGGCGCCAAATACAGCAAACAGTCTTTTTCACCAAACAGTTCAACATAGGCACACAGGACTCACAATTGCAAGCTTCGGATCCTGTTCGTGACGCCAGAAAATGACACGCACCACACTGAGGTGGATACCAGGGCTATGGGGTACTCGGAGCCGAGCCCATTGATTTTCATGGGAGATGTCACTGGCAGCGGGACTCGGTCCGTGGCCCTGGCGGTCATGCAATGGGGGATATTTACAGGGGATTTGTAGGTAGTTCGTGACGCCACCTGTGGCTTCTGGTCAATTGTACCAGCGCTGCTGTAAGGGTCTTCACAGGGGATGTTATGGGGCAGCTAGATGGTGGGTCTCCCACAGGTGAGACTGGTCCCTGGAAGTCTATGGTGACGATGCGGGGTGTAGATAAGAATTCAGTCACACACAATGCGGCTTCTTTTCATACCTTTTACTGGTAGATGGTTCAAGCAGGTCCCGGGGAGCTGGTCGGGGTGGAGAGTGCACATTCGGGTAACCGCTGAGCAGGTTAGAGGCCTCCTTAACTTCCATATACATGTGAGTCCAACTTGCCTGAAGCGAAGTTAACTCTGAACTCTCCAGCTTTCTCAATAGCTGTACTGCCCGGCCAACATTGTGGTGGAGCCTTCTAAGTGGTGAGAACTAAGTTCTTACTTTTGTCTGCGCTTGACTCAAAGTCCCCGTTCTCCCTGACTCCGGTTACGTATTGACGCTTTGGGCTGCACTCTGCGACCTGTAGTCCAGATGCCTCCGGTTTTCTTGTTACTAAGCTTGAAACTCTAGCAACGCTTCGGACCCCGGTGTCCGGCAATTTAGTGCAGGTAATCCAATACCTGTAGCACTTCTCTGTCTTCTCCACTGTGCCCTTCGCCCTGCTTACCGCTCTTAACATAAGCACTTGTAGCTTTTTAAGGAAATGTCAGCTTTCTCCCAGAGCTCGCTGCACAGCTCTCAGTATCCTCCAAGTCCAGACTGGACTGAGACTGAATGGCTGCTCTGTTCTTAGACAGAAGCTAACTGACTGAAATCAAACGGAACACACACTCCCTAATTGCTACGTGTCACTCCCTCTTATACCTCAGATGGGTGTGTCTGAAAGAGTGAGTGGCAGTGAATGCATATCAAGCGTTGCGATTACCTTCCTGTGCACTCTCCTGGATTTTATGTGTGCCTGCAAAGCTGGGCCACACATCTGCAGTGTAGTGTGCGGCCAGAGCTGAGCTGATATGAGTCTGACCTCCTGGGCTGTCAGTGCAGCAGGGTCCTGTGTGCTCCCACTCATGCACGCTGGAGCTCCACTGGGTCCTAGTGCCCATATTACATGACCTCAGACACTGCCTGGCCATGTCTGACCTCATCATATGCTCTGCGCCTGCAGCACTTGGATCACAAATTGCAAGTGCATCCATAAACCACCTGCCTGCAAACTTCATCAGACCGTGGCCAAAATGTATTAGGTTTACTATATTCAGGTATGTAATGGTCACTGTGGGGTGAATGTGAGAGGACAGGGGCAGGGTGGGAACTGAAGGGGTGGTGGAGGGAGGACGGGGCGGGGGCCATATTAATATACTTATTACAGTAATTAGTGTTATGAACTCCATCACATGTAATAGATGCAGTTTGGGGGGCTGATGTGGAGGGGGTAGGGGGCTTATTATTCTTGCAGCTGGGGTCTTATTATAAGCCCAGCTTGTGAGCATATCAAGCCCCCATACAGTAACCGCGGCATGAGCTGTTATATGTAATACTGCTATAGTATGTAACATTATTATTATAATAAATTTATTAAAGGGAGCCTGACAGGTGATACAGGCCGCTCATGGCTTGTGCAGCATGTATCACCCCCGGCTGTAGTCTCTCACCAGGTATGTTTGGCTCTATAAAACTGCGGTGTTTCAGAGAAAAACATACTTTTAGTAGCTGCTGAAGAGCGAGCAGTGCTGTGTGCTAGCCCTACAGACAGATCCCCAGCGGCTTTTCCCCACGCGCTGACAGTGACTGACAAGTGTCATCCTACGTGCGCGTGTAGCAAAGACTTGTCAGTCACTGTCAGCGGGCGGGGAGAAGCCGCCAGGGACCTGTCCGTAGGATTAGTGCACAACACCGCAGTGTCAGCGGGCGGGGAGAAGCCGCCAGGGACCTGTCCGTAGGATTAGTGCACAGCACCGTAGTGTCAGCGGGCGGGGAGAAGCCGCCAGGGACCTGTCCGTAGGATTAATGCACAGCACCGCAGTGTCAGCGAGCGGGGAGAAGCCGCCAGGGACCTGTCCGTAGGATTAGTGCAAACCACCGTAGTGTCAGCGGGCGGGGAGAAGCCGCCAGGGACCTGTCCGTAGGATTAGTGCACAGCACCGTAGTGTCAGCGGGCGGGGAGAAGCCGCCAGGGACCTGTCCGTAGGATTAATGCATGGCACCGCAGTGTCAGCGAGCGGGGAGAAGCCGCCAGGGACCTGTCCGTAGGATTAGTGCACAGCACCGCAGTGTCAGCGGGCGGGGAGAAGCCGCCAGGGACCTGTCCGTAGGATTAGTGCACAGCACCGCAGTGTCAGCGGGCGGGGAGAAGCCGCCAGGGACCTGTCCGTAGGATTAGTGCAAACCACCGCAGTGTCAGCGGGCGGGGAGAAGCCGCCAGGGACCTGTCCGTAGGATTAGTGCACAGCACCGTAGTGTCAGCGGGCGGGGAGAAGCCGCCAGGGACCTGTCCGTAGGATTAATGCACAGCACCGCAGTGTCAGCGAGCGGGGAGAAGCCGCCAGGGACCTGTCCGTAGGATTAGTGCACAGCACCGTAGTGTCAGCGGGCGGGGAGAAGCCGCCAGGGACCTGTCCGTAGGATTAGTGCACAGCACCGTAGTGTCAGCGGGCGGGGAGAAGCCGCCAGGGACCTGTCCGTAGGATTAATGCACAGCACCGCAGTGTCAGCGAGCGGGGAGAAGCCGCCAGGGACCTGTCCGTAGGATTAGTGCACAGCACCGCAGTGTCAGCGGGCGGGGAGAAGCCGCCAGGGACCTGTCCGTAGGATTAGTGCAAACCACCGCAGTGTCAGCAGGCGGGGAGAAGCCGCCAGGGAACTGTCCGTAGGATTAGTGCACAGCACCGCAGTGTCAGCGGGTGGGGAGAAGCCGCCAGGGACCTGTCCGTAGGATTAATGCACAGCACCGCAGTGTCAGCGAGCGGGGAGAAGCCGCCAGGGACCTGTCAGTAGGATTAGTGCACAGCACCACACTGTCAGCGGACGGGGAGAAGCCGCCAGGGACCTGTCCGTAGGATTAGTGTGTCGACCCGCCACCACAATTGTGGGTTACCAGGGCAATGGGGTACTCAGAGCCGAGCCGATGGAAGTCTATGGGGATTTGTCACAGGTAGCTGTGGCTCGGTCTGTGGCCCTGGCGGTCTGGCGTATGTTGGGGGAATATTTACAGGGGATATTTATATACAGTTCGTGACGCCACCTGTAGTCTTCTGGTAATTTGTACCAGCGCTGCAGTAGATCTCTGAGGGGATGGTGAGGCAGCTAGATGTCGGGTCCCCTACAGGTGGGACTCTTCCCTCAGGTCGGTAGTTAGGTAGGGATTGTGTGGGCATGCAAATCAATAACTCAGTCTCACACGGTCAGCGTCTTTCCATACCTTTACTTGCAAGATGGTAAGGCAGGTCCCAGGGAGGCTGATGGGGTTGATGGAGGATGAGCTTTGAGGCAACAGCTAAGCAAGTTAGGGGCCTCCTTTACTGTCCAATAATGATGAGTACGACCAGCCTGAAGCGTAGTTCCCTCTATGATTCCAGCTTTTCCAAAGCTGTTCTGCCCAGTCAGATTTGTGGTGAAGCCTTCCAATTGATGAAACTAGGTTCTTGTTTTTGTCTGCGCTTGACTCAAAGTCCCTATTCCACCTGACTCCAGTTACGTACTGACTATATGGGGCTGTTTGCCGCGACCTAGGGTCCGGTAAATCCCTGGTTTTCTTACCACTATGCTTGTAGCTAATAGTGATCCTTCGGTCCCCAGTGACCGGTAGCAATGTGCAGGACTTTTCCAAGCCAAAAGCACTTTTCCAATAATCTTCCTTCCACTTTGCCCTTCGATTTGCTCGACTCTTAATAGATAGTTCAGTCTTTCTTCCAGTGGGGCACAGCTCTGACTAGGCTAAGGTGAATTAAACCACCTGTACCAGCCTCCACTTTCTGAACTGCTAACAGGCTCAAACTGGACACGTCTACTCTGTCCAAGGACAGGAAACTGACTGACTAAAATCACTCCCTTCCACACCCCTGCTGGGTGTGTCAGAAGTGTACATGATGTCATGAAGAGCCTTAACTGTTACCTCTCCACTCATCCTCCTGGTATTGTGTACCAGGGCTACACATTCCCCCATGGTAAACGACAGCACTCCCGGGCTGTAAAATATAAAAGAGACATTTTTGTTTATGCATGAAAACATTAACAATAACATTAATTCGTCCCATCCGGGAGGTGAGGATATCTTGAACGTTGCAACAATAACATTATATATAGAAAAATACAAATATTAAATAGCATTCAATAAATATACAGTATTCTTGTGAAGGACCCGCACCAAACCTTCAACGTAGGTCCTGGGTGGGCTGCAGGACATCCGAATGCAGACCTCACTCAGTGCCACACCACACGGGTTTTTGGTTCAGAGGTAAGTCAAGGTTTCATGTGAAACCATTAAGAAGGCACTTTAGTGCAACTATTTACAGGATACAGTTTTTGGGCTGGCTCAGTCCTCAGCCTCTGAGTCCATTGTAAAACATAATAGGGAAAAACACATTATATATATAGACTTTTTACAATATTCACATCAATTCGTTATAACTACTGCTGATATCTAATGGGTAATTTCCCTTTTGTGATTCTCTCCTGATCTACGTGGTGTAGTTTCAGGTATATCAAGTTGCGATCTGTCTGCACTGCGTAACGGCAAACTATAGAACTGCCTCAATCTTTCTATGGATCTGGCAAGCGTACTGATGGCTGGGCGGTGTGAGTCAGCTTCACCAGGGGATCCCATAGTATGGGGCGCTGCTTCAGATGATCCATCTTGAGGTTCCACAGGTTGAGGTGTTGCTGGAATGGGTAACTCCTGAGCGGGCTCAACTGGCACCACAGGCACAACTGGAGGTAGAACTTCCTCTTGTGGCTGATAAAACTGCAACACTGGAATTATCACAGCATCTCCCAGTCTAGGCCAATCCGCAGGAAAATCTCCCAGATCTGTGTGTATGACCTCTTCCTTTCTTTCTCCTTGATTGAGGACAGGGTTCTTTTCACAACGCTTTAAGTGTTCTGGACACAATTTCAAATGATCTCTGGACACAGTGATTGTTGTTCTTCCTCCGTCCTTACTGACGACACAAACTTTTCTATTGTCATATTTAGAATCTTGTATGACGTAGGGTTCTTGCTCCCACTGATTATCCAATTTGTGCATCTTCCTTTTCCCTTTTAATACTACCTCTCCAGGCATCAAAGGCTTGGCAGGAGCATTTCGGTTGTAAACATCTTCCTGTTTCTCCCGTGCCTTATTGAGACTTTCCTCTACACAGATTTGTACTCTTCTGTATTGCTCTTGCCGATTGACGTCCCAGTTTTCAATGGCGTCGTCTGCCTCCGGTTCTACCACTCCAAGTTCTAGATCCATTGGTAGTTTTCCGGGCCTTGCTCGCATAAGATAAGCTGGAGTGCAGTTAGTTGAGCTTACAGGTATATGATTATACAAATCAACCAAATCAGGCAGTAAATCCGGCCATCGATTCCTGTCTTCCAACGGTATGGATCTCAACAAGTCAAGGACAATATGGTTCATCTTTTCACAAAGACCGTTGGTTTGAGGGTGATATGGTGTTGTTCTTATTTTCTTGCACCCGTACATATGACAGAATTCCTTGAATAAATCAGCTTCGAAAGCAGGTCCCTGATCGGTTAATACTTGCTCCGGATACCCATGCGGTCTGCAGAAGCTTGCTTGAAAGGTCTTCGCGGCCGTCACTGCGGTCTGGTCCTTAACTGGAACAACCACCAGAAATCTGGAGTAATGGTCCACCATGGTCAAGGCGTATGAGTATCCAGATCTACTTGGCGACAATTTGACGTGGTCCAGGGCCACAATCTCCAGAGGGGCGAGTCGTCCGGATAGGTTGCAGGGGTGCCTTCTGACTACCGTAGTCCTTTCTTCTGAGACCACAGGGTCCACAGTTCCGACACCACCTCTCGATGGAGCTGCGCATCCCTACCCAGTAGAACCGGCATCTCAACAGGGTCTCCAGCTTTCTCCAGCCAAAGTGTCCTGCTTGATCGTGGTACGCTTCCAACACCATTGGGACGTCTGCCTTGGGGACCACTATTTGCCAGACCATTTCATGGGTTCTGGGGTTGACGTATCTCCTGCACAACTTCTCACGGTATAGGAACAACCTGCTTTTCTCGTTCCACAGGAGCTTGGCTGACATAGGTGCATCCTTTTCCAAGGAGGAGCCTTCCTGTTTTAACAACTCCTTGATGCGGCTGACCACTGGATCACTGTCCTGAGTCTCTTTCCAGCTGTGATGGGGTAAAGGATTTAATGTTGCACCATACTGCTTTCTGTGGACTCGATGCTCGTGGACTACCCCATTTCGATGGAACGCAGGTAGCTCAATTTCTTCCAGGTCGTCCGATTCTTCTTCCGTGTCAGAGTCATGCGGCCTTCGGGACAACGCGTCAGCATTAGCATTCTTTCGACCTGCCCGGTACTTGATAGTAAACTGGTAATTGGACAACCGAGCCATCCATCGCTGCTCCATGGCGCCCAGCTTGGCGGTTTCCAGGTGCGTTAACGGGTTGTTGTCTGTGTACGCCGTGAACTTATTGGAGGCCAGATAGTGCTTAAATCTTTCAGTAATGGCCCAGACCAGCGCCAGAAACTCCAGCTTGAAGCTGCTATAATTTTCCGGATTCCTCTCCGTTGGCCTGAGTTTTCTGCTAGCATAAGCGATGACTTTTTCTTGGCCATTCTGCTTCTGACTGAGAACTGCTCCCAACCTTCATTACTGGCGTCGGTGTACAACAGGAACGGTTGGCTGTAATCAGGATAGGTTAAGATCTCATCACCTGTAAGGATCTCTTTCATCTTTTGGAATGCTTCAGCCTGTTCTTTACCCCAATTAAAGGGAGGGTTTCTGCCCTTTAGGGATTGTCCTACTAGGAGGTCCTGTAAAGGAGCTGCCTTCTTCGTGTAATCTTTCACGAATCTCCTGTAGTAACCCGTTAGTCCCAGGAACTGTCGCACTTCCTTAAGGTTCTTCGGCTCCGGCCACTTCTGGATGGCAGTGACTTTCTCTGGGTCCGGCGCTACTCCTTCCGAACTGACGATGTGCCCCAAGTATTGTACCTTCTGTTTGAGTAGATGGCATTTTGAGGGTTTAATTTCATCCCGTACCTGGACAGGGACTCGAATACTTCTGCCAGGTGCTTCAGATGGTCCTCATATGTCTTGGAATACACGATGACGTCGTCTAGGTATAGCAGCACGGTTTCAAAATTGAGATGTCCCAGACAGTTTTCCATCACTCTCTGAAATGTTCCTGGGGCACTACTGAGCCCAAACGGCATTCTGTCGAACTCACAGAGCCCCATTGGGGTGGTGAAAGCCGTTTTCTCACGATCCTCCTCAGCCACAGCCACTTGCCAGTAACCACTAGTCAGATCGAAGGGTAGAAAAGTAGTTAGCCGTTTTCAGAGCAGCTAATGATTCCTCTATACGTGGTAGGGGTATGCATCCTTGTGTGTTATGCGGTTCACCTGCCTGTAATCCACACACATTCTCATACTACCATCTTTCTTTTTAACCAGAACTAGAGGGCTGCCCAGGGGCTACAACTATCCCTTATCACCCCAGCTTTCTTCATATCATTCAACATTTCTTTAGCCTTCTGATAATGAGCTGGAGGTATGGGCCTATACCGCTCTTTGATGGGAGGATGACTGCCTGTAGGGATGTGATGTTGTACTCCCTTAATTACCCCAAAATCAAGTGGATTTTTGCTAAACACTTGGGCGTACTCTTGCACCACCCGTAATACCCCTTGCTTCTGGTGAGCGGGAGTGGTGTCCGTCCCAACATGGAGTTGCTGACACCATTCCGCCACCTGAGTTGCTGGGTCATTGTCCCCCTCTATTTGACAGGAGTCTAAGGACTCAGCCGGGAGAATAGAATTATTATCAACAGCATGAAGTTTAGCAATGGTTGCATAACGGGGTAAATTTACCTCATCATCTCCCCAATTGAGAAGCCGTACCGGTACTCTTCCATTCACCACTTCTACTACTCCTCTAGCAGTCATAAGTGTAGGTCTATGTTCTGAATGGTGGGGTTCTACTACAGCTTGGTAATTCTGTCCTCTCAGACCTATGGCTGCCCTGCACCAAATGATCATTTCACTCATTGGGGGTATCACAATAGGATCCGAGTCAGTGACCCGTACATTACCAATTTCGCCGTCGGTAAGCTTCGCTTGCTGCTGACACACCAGGGCCCGGATCTCTCTTTGGATTACTCCTCTCTGCCTTGGTCGGGCAATCTCAGCGAGCTGTTGGAGCAAGAACACAACTTCTCCCAAACAATTACCGATAATGTTAGTACCCAAAATTATATTTCAAACCGTTCTCCTCATTTACAGTCTTTACTACCAGAAGCCCTTGGTCTTTCAACTCCTCTCTGCCCACCTTTACATCTACACATTTTGTTCCGAGTACTTCTACAGGAAGACCATTAGAAGCATACACAGTAAAGTCAAGGCTCGGAGGTTTAAGACTGTCCATTGACCAGTACTTGGTATATAGAGCATCAGGTATTAGGGTCACCTGGGACCCAGTGTCTAACAATGCTGGAACAGCAATACCATCTAGAATAATAGACAGGTAGGGTCGCCCGCCCACATACCTGCGGTTCCAGTCTAGGGGGCCTGACGGGTATTCTCCTGGGTGTTGGCCCTTGGACCCAGGTTCTGCCCGTTTAAAGGACACTGTGGAGACAGATGACCTTTCCGGTTGCAGCGATAACAGATGATCTCTCGACGAGGAGGGTGTTGATCAGAGGTTGCTCCTGGGGGTGGCGTTGTCCTCCTCCGGGGGGGCGACGTCTTCTTTCTTCTCCGGTGCATCCACGGAACGTCCTCTGGGCAGTCAGCTAACAAGATCTTCCCTTCCTCTCTTTCCGCAGCTGTAGGGCACTCATCACAGCGGCCAGATTTTTAGTCAGCTGGCGCACCTCTGAGCGCAGACAGTCCAATTCACTAGGAGGTGTCATCTGCGCTTTGGCTTCTGCCACTAGCGGGGAACAGGGGGTTACTGCCGGTTCCAGAGTGACTTCACCCTGATGATGTTGGGTGGCCACCTCAGGTTTGCCCAGGGGCCGCAGCCCTTTTATTGCCATGTCCTTTAGGGCATCAAAGGTAGCATCCGGATGATCTAAGGACCACCAATTCACAGTTCTGCGTTCCTCTGGGGATCTCAATCCCTGTATAAATTGTTCTTTCAGCATTCTATTCTCGTCGATAGCATTTAAATTGTTAATTTGCTTGAGGGCTCTCAGGGCTCCCTGTAGTCGGCAAGCGTAGTCCCGGATGCTGTCACCTGGCTGTTGTGAACAGTGATAGAAGGCCATCCGGAGATCCGTTTCTGTGCGGTCTTCAAATATGGCATGCAGCTTAAGGAAGATCGCAGGTACCGACTCCTGATCAACGGTATCCCAAGTCTCCACTTCCCTCTCAGCAGCGCCAGTTAGCTGCCCTATTAGCACAGCAGCTTTTTGTCTCTCAGGCATGGAGTACATTTCTAGGATGCTGCATAACTTCCGCTTGAAGCCTGCTAATGTGCCTGGCCCACCGCTGTATTGGGGAAGCCATTTCGCCCCAGGCATATATGGGAGCGTTAGTGGCATGATCGGGACTACCGGACTGGGTGCAGGGCCTGCGCCCCCATCTGGCGCTACAATACCAGACGGTGCGGGATTGGGGCCTCCGGCCGGGGCCGCACTGTCAGCCGGTTGTTGTGACATCTTAGCGCCCCCTTGGTTAAACGGAGCCTACCGGTTTCAGACGCTGCTATTTCACAGGCACCGCAGTGAGAACAGGACCTTCGTCGCAGGCGCCCTGATGTCAGAGCGTTCACTTCCTGTTGCAGGACCTGCCGATGAGTCAGAGCCGGGGGGCGTGTCCAAGACTTTGCGCGCTCTTTCAGGTACGCCCACCTTCTTCTCCAGCGCCTGAGGGCGCGAATATGGCGACAAAGATGGCGATTTTTGGCGCCAAAAGTGCAAACAGTCCTTTTTCACAAAAACAATCCACAGGCACACAGGGCTCGCAATGCTGCAAGTTTCGGATCCTGTTCGTGACGCCAAGTTGTGTCGACCCGCCACCACAATTGTGGGTTACCAGGGCAATGGGGTACTCAGAGCCGAGCCCATGGAAGTCTATGGGGATTTGTCACAGGTAGCTGTGGCTCGGTCTGTGGCCCTGGCGGTCTGGCGTATGTTGGGGGAATATTTACAGGGGATATTTATATACAGTTTGTGACGCCACCTGTAGTCTTCTGGTAATTTGTACCAGCGCTGCAGTAGATCTCTGAGGGGATGGTGAGGCAGCTAGATGTCGGGTCCCCTACAGGTGGGACTCTTCCCTCAGGTCGGTAGTTAGGTAGGGATTGTGCGGGCATGCAAATCAATAACTCAGTCTCACACGGTCAGCGTCTTTCCATACCTTTACTTGCAAGATGGTAAGGCAGGTCCCAGGGAGGCTGATGGGGTTGATGGAGGATGAGCTTTGAGGCAACAGCTAAGCAAGTTAGGGGCCTCCTTTACTGTCCAATAATGATGAGTACGACCAGCCTGAAGCGTAGTTCCCTCTATGATTCCAGCTTTTCCAAAGCTGTTCTGCCCAGTCAGATTTGTGGTGAAGCCTTCCAATTGATGAAACTAGGTTCTTGTTTTTGTCTGCGCTTGACTCAAAGTCCCTATTCCACCTGACTCCAGTTACGTACTGACTATATGGGGCTGTTTGCCGCGACCTAGGGTTCGGTAAATCCCTGGTTTTCTTACCACTATGCTTGTAGCTAATAGTGATCCTTCGGTCCCCAGTGACCGGTAGCAATGTGCAGGACTTTTCCAAGCCAAAAGCACTTTTCCAATAATCTTCCTTCCACTTTGCCCTTCGATTTGCTCGACTCTTAATAGATAGTTCAGTCTTTCTTCCAGTGGGGCACAGCTCTGACTAGGCTAAGGTGAATTAAACCACCTGTACCAGCCTCCACTTTCTGAACTGCTAACAGGCTCAAACTGGACACGTCTACTCTGTCCAAGGACAGGAAACTGACTGACTAGAAATCACTCCCTTCCACACCCCTGCTGGGTGTGTCAGAAGTGTACATGATGTCATGAAGAGCCCTTAACTGTTACCTCTCCACTCATCCTCCTGGTATTGTGTACCAGGGCTACACATTAGTGCACAGCACCTCAGTGTCAGCGGGCGGGGAGAAGCTGCCAGGGAACTGTCCGTAGGATTAGTGCACAGCACCGCAGTGTCAGCGGGCAGGGAGAAGCCGCCAGGGACCTGTCCGTAGGATTAGTGCACAGCACCGCAGTGTCAGCAGGCGGGGAGAAGCCGCCAGGGAACTGTCCGTAGGATTAGTGCACAGCACCGCAGTGTCAGCGGGCGGGGAGAAGCCGCCAGGGACCTGTCCGTAGGATTAATGCACAGCACCGCAGTGTCAGCGAGCGGGGAGAAGCCGCCAGGGACCTGTCAGTAGGATTAGTGCACAGCACCACACTGTCAGCGGGCGGGGAGAAGCCGCCAGGGACCTGTCCGTAGGATTAGTGCACAGCACCGCAGTGTCAGTGGGCGGGGAGAAGCCGCCAGGAAACTGTCCGTAGGATTAGTGCACAGCACCGCAGTGTCAGCGGGCGGGGAGAAGCCGCCAGGGAACTGTCCGTAGGATTAGTGCAAACCACTGCAGTGTCAGCAGGCGGGGAGAAGCCGCCAGGGAACTGTCCGTAGGATTAGTGCAAACCACCGCAGTGTCAGCGGGCGGGGAGAAGCTGCCGGGAACCTGCTTGTAGGATTAGTGCACAGCACCGTAGTGTCAGCGAGCGGGGAGAAGCCGCCAGGGACCTGTCCATAGGATTAGTGCAAACCACCGCAGTGTCAGCGGTCGGGGAGAAGCTGCCAGGGACCTGTCCGTAGGATTAGTGCAAACCACCGCAGTGTCAGCGGGCGGGGAGAAGCCGCCAGGGACCTGTCCGTAGGATTAGTGCAAACCACCGCAGTGTCAGCGGGCGGGGAGAAGCTGCCGGGAACCTGCTTGTAGGATTAGTGCACAGCACCGCAGTGTCAGCGGGCGGGGAGAAGCCGCCAGGGACCTGTCCGTAGGATCAGTGCACAGCAACGCAGTGTCAGCGGGTGGGAAGAAGCCGCCAGGGACCTGTCCGTAGGATTAGTGCACAGCACCGCAGTGTCAGTGGGCGGGGAGAAGCTGCCAGGGACCTGTCTATAGGACTAGTGCACAGCACCGCAGTGTCAGCGGTCGGGGAGAAGCTGCCAGGGACCTGTCCATAGGATCAGTGCACAGCAACGCAGTGTCAGCAGGCGGGGAGAAGCCGCCAGGGAACTGTCCGTAGGATTAGTGCACAGCACCGCAGTGTCAGCGGTCGGGGAGAAGCCGCCAGGGACCTGTCCGTAGGATTAGTGCAAACCACCGCAGTGTCAGCAGGCGGGGAGAAGCCGCCAGGGACCTGTCCGTAGGATTAGTGCAAACCACCACAGTGTCAGCGGGCGGGGAGAAGCTGCCTGGAACCTGCTTGTAGGATTAGTGCACAGCACTGTAGTGTCAGCGGGCGGGGAGAAGCCGCCAGGGACCTGTCCGTAGGATCAGTGCACAGCAACGCAGTGTCAGCGGGTGGGAAGCCGCCAGGGATCTGTCCGTAGGATTAGTGCACAGCACCGCAGTGTCAGCGGGCGGGGAGAAGCCGCCAGGGACCTGTCTATAGGACTAGTGCACAGCACCGCAGTGTCAGCGGGTGGGAAGAAGCCGCCAGGGACCTGTCCGTAGGATTAGTGCACAGCACCGCAGTGTCAGCGGGCGGGGAGAAGCCGCCAGGGACCTGTCTATAGGACTAGTCCACAGCGCCGCTCTCCCCCCAGAAGCTAATAAAAGTATGTTTTTCTCTCAAACCCCGCAGCTTTACAGAGACATTCATACCTGGTGAGATACTACAGCCCAGGCTGATACACGCTGTACGTAGTTTGAGCTGCCTGTATCACCTGTCAGGCTCCCTTTAAAGGGGTAGTCCAGACTTGGAATAAAAGTCTGCAGTCAATCTATGTGACAGCAGACTGCCAAATCATGACATGGTGCAGTGCGCCTGCTGCCACGACTCCCATCGGTTGCGATAAGGCAGTCATGCAAGCTCATGTATGCTATTTGCTCGTGCTACCTTGATACGTTTGGTGTCTTTCAATAAAAAAGGATTGAGAGAAGCCGAAAGGGTCAATATATAGTATTGGGGCTACTGTGGGAGCCTTTAGACTGTGAGGAGGCCATTATTTAGTGTGGGTGTAACTGTGCGGGCCATTATACACTGTGATGACTACTGAAACACAGAAAAGCACAGTAAAAAAACGTATAAAAATACTCTGTTGTAAAAAAGTAACAGTAAACAGCAAGTGCTAGTAAAAAGATGATAAAAAAAACAGTATTTGGTTGATACGTTTTTGCAAAAAATGTATACTAAGCCGCTCTACCAAACGTCAAGGTATACCCGTATCAGAGCAGTCCCTGTGATGACTACTGTGGGGGGGTCATAATATTGTATTATAGGGCAGCTGTGGGCCCCTCATACTGTGCATAGGAGAGCTGTGGACCCACTCTATGTATATGGCAGCTGTGGCCCCTTCATGCTGTGCATGGAGCAGCTGTGGGACCATCATACTGTGCATATGGAAGCTGTGGGCCCCTCATTCTGTGTATAGGGGAGCTGTACATGAGGAGACTCAGGGGACATTATTAAATGTTAAGTGGCCATTTAAGAAGCATTATTGTTATATGGGCACTCAGTGTTTTGTGACTGTCAAAGGTGGCATTATTTCTTTCTAGGGACCAAATGTGGACACTTTTCACAGTGGAACAGCGGTGGCATCACTATGTGGGGCAGTAAGAGGAGACCTGTTTTTGTACAGCAGGTGCATTAATAGGGACACATACAGCAGACGCGGCTCAGTATTGGGGTATCAGTAGGATGAGGAGGTTGCGCAGGCAGAGAATAGATGGGAACGGTGCTGGAAATGTGAGAAATTAGATATGTCTTTGTTGTAATATCTATAGCTGAGTCCTGGCTGGAGAAGTTGTTGTGTCGGTCTGGGCCAGATGGAAAAGACGGGAAAAGTGAACATTATCATCAGAAAGAACGTCAGATGGAAGTCACTATTTATAACTGTACTGTAAGCTCCTGTATGTTCTGCAGTAGTGGTATCTAGCACCATATGGCGGTAATAACAGTGTTGTGTTTCATAAAGATTTATTTTCAGTAATACCATGCTCATCGGCTGAGGTTCCCCTATGCCGACAGTTAGGGTGCGCCACTATAGTTGTAATCAGGGTTACCTGGGTAGGGGCCCGCTCAGATGTCTCGCCCCTAGCTACGCCTCTGAATTGCATTCTTGGTTCCTACCTGGTTACCATTTGTCTCTATGGTGAGGTTATTTTAACATCACTGCATTAAATCGAGTAAAAGGGGTTAAATATGGTTGTGTCAGGCCACAGAGTGTTCAACACATCTTTTCAGGGAAATTGTTGTACCTGCAACTTGCGGCAAATATTTTAGCCGCAGATCAATTAAAAAAAATAAATAAAAAATGTCTGAAGCTGGCGAAGGTAGTCACAGCTCTTTACGGGTTACTGATGTATTTTACTATATTATTTATTGGTTTATTTCTGTATCTTGCCTTTTGTCACCCTCACTGGGGGCAGCTCGCTGATTAGTTACTTAGTAACAGATTTGCAATCACTTCATCGTTACCATCAGATTTGCAATCACTTCATCGTTACCACCAGATTTGCACCGGTTAATGCGTCCGCTCCCGGACCACACTCCATTCTGGATACTGTGATGCGGAGATTTTTTACTAAACCGTTATGACACAATCCTGTATTCACCTCGTTCTTTTCACTCGCTAAATCTCGTACAATTACACTTCGGAGGCATTCAGGCAGCCACCTCTGCAGCGGAATCCTGCCAACACCTCGCTGTTTCCATGGTGTTATATGGAAAGCTCCGGTATAGAGAGAGCGGCTTTATTTTGATAGCTCAATTAGAAGCAGGTAAACAAGAGGAGACAGGAGTTTATTAGGACCGCGAGCACTTTATTGCATTGACTTTACTGGAGTGCGGTGCATGGGTGCATATAGGGTGTATGTCATAAATAATACAGACACAGGTAACACATGTAACAGATGTCACATGCAGCTCATGGTGACATTGCAAAGTCTGTGGTCTTACATAGGACTACAAGTGAAACAATTACATTTTAACCACTTTTCCGACATCGGGCGTAATAGTACGACGAAGTTGGACTCCCTGCACCTTTCCGAGCATATTTCAGCTGATTTATACAGCTGACATGTGCCCGCAACAGCCGAGGGTGGAATCGCAATCCATCTGAGGCTGTTAACTAGTTGAGCTCGTCATGCAAAAAATAAGCCCACAAACAGCCCCAGATCATGAAAAATGTACACGCTACCGATCTCAGAAAGTGGCACCATCTCTTTTTTTACCAAACTTTCAAATTTTTTTGCACCACTTAATAAAAAAGAACCTAGACATGTTTGGTGTTTATGAACTTGTAATGACCTAGAGAATCATAATTTAATTGCAAATGCAGTTCATATTTCATGGTGCAAAAAAATCTATATACCGTATATACTCGTGTATAAGCCGAGATTTTCAGCCCATTTTTTAGGGCTGAAAGTCCCCCTCTCGGCTTATACGCGGGTCATATACGGGGGTCGGCGGGGGAGGGGGAGCGGGGGTGTCGGATTATACTCACCTCTCCGCCGCTGCGGTCTCTGCAACCCCCCTGCTTCTCCCACGATCTCCGGCTCCTTCCTGCAACGGTCACATGGCACCGCTCATTAAAGTCATGAATATGCACATATTCATGACTTTAATGAGCGGTACCATGTAACCGCTGTAGGAAGGAAGCGCTGCGGAGATCGCCGGGAGAAGAGGAGAGGCTGCAGGGACGCGCGGCGGAGGGGTGAGTACAGCGATATTTACCTGTCCTCTCTCCACCGCTGTGCTGCGTCCTCGTCTGACTCCTCTGGCTGTGAATGATCAGCAGAGGGCGCGATGACGTCATTAGTGAGCGCCGCGCCCCCTGCCAGATCATTCACTGCCGAGGACCAGGAAGAGGACGCAGCGCTGTGGTGAAGAGAGGACAGGTAAAGATCTCAGGTGCCGGGGTCCTGAGCGAGCGGTGACGCCGGCACCTGTCCCCCATAGCGCGCCGGTGTCCCCGCCTGCTCAGGACCCCGGCACCTGGCCCCAGCGACGAGAGGTGACTATGTCATTTTTTTTATTTTTTTTGCAGCAGCATATGGGGCATAATCTGGAACATATGGGGGCATAATATGGAGCATATGGGGGCATAATATGGAGCATATGGGGGCATAAGCTGTGGAACATATGGGGGAATAATATGGAGCATATGGGGCATAATCTGGAGCATATGGGGGCATAACATGGAGCATATGGGGGCATAAGCTGTGGAACATATGGGGGCATAATATGGAGCATATGGGGGCATAAACTGTGGAACATATGGGGGCATAATCTGGAGCATATGGGGGCATAAACTGTGGAACATATGGGGCATAATCTGGAGCATATGGGGGCATAATCTGGAGCATATAGGGGCATAATCTGTGCAGCATATGGGGGCATAATCTGTGGAATATATGGGGGCATAATCTGAAGCATATTGGGCATAATCTGGAGCATATGGGGGCATAATCTGTGGAGCATCATATGGGGGCATAATCATTTTTCACCCTAGGCTTATACGCGAGTCAATAAGTTTTCCCAGTTTTTTGTGGCAAAATTAGGGGGGGTCGGCTTATACACGGGTCGGCTTATACATGAGTATATACGGTACTTCTGTTTTGGATCAACAGTACCAATTATACAGTAACAAATTTGTCAACACTTTTCCCAATGTGAGATTGCAATAATTTGCATGTATTCCAACTGCCAGTTATTGCAGTTTACATCCAGAGCTGCACTTACGGTGCAGTCACTGTGTGCATACATTACATTACTGATCCTGAGTTATATCCTGTATTATACCCCAGCTGCACTGCATTCAGCTGGTGCAGTCACTGTGTACATGTGTAGCCCTGGTACACAATACCAGGAGGATGAGTGGAGAGGTAACGGTTAAGGGCTCTCCATGATATCACTACACTTCGGACACACCCAGCAGGGGTGTGGAGGGGAGTGCTGAGTAGTCTGAGTGAGTTCAGTCAGTGACTCGAAAGAGTTAGGAAGTGCAGTCTTTGTGCAGTTCAGAAAGTGGAGTCCAGTACAGGTGAGCCAGTTCACCTCAGCCTGGTCAGAGCTGTGCCCCACTAGAAGACGGACTGAGACATCTGTTGAGAGTCTGAGCAAATCGAAGGGCATAGTGGAAGAGAACAGAAAAGTGCCATAGGTATAGGATACCTGCACATTGTTACCGGTCACTGGAGACCGAAGCATCACCATAGCTTCATGCATGGTGGTAGGAAACCCAGAGGCTTACCGGACCTTAGGTAACGGAAAGCAGCCCCTGAAGAGTCAGTACGTAACTGGGGTCAGGGAGAGTGAGAACCTTGAGTCAGTGCACGACAGGAATTGGAACTCAGCTCTCTCAGAAGAAGGCTCCAACCACAAAACTGACAGGGCAGCACAGCTTTGGAATAGCTGGAGATTATAGAGGGAACTACGCTTCATGCTGGTTGTACTCATCATCATTGGAAAGTAAAGGAGGCCCCTAACTTGCTTAGCCGTTGCCTGAAAGCTCATCCTCCATCAACCCCATCAGCCTCCCTGGGACCTGCCTGAACAACTTGAAGTAAAGGTATGGAAAGACGCTGATGTGTGAGACTGTGTTATTTGATTGCATTCCTGCACTACCCTATCATAACCATCGACCTGAGGGAAGAGTCCCACCTGTAGGGGACCCGACATCTAGCTGCCTCATCATCCCCTCAGAGATCTACAGCAGCGCTGGTACAAATTACCAGAGACTACAGGTGGCGTCACGAACTGTATATATATATCCCCTGTAAATATACCCCCCAACATACGCCTGACCGCCAGGGCCACAGACCGAGCCACCGCTACCTGTGACAATCCCATAGACTTCTACGGGCTCGGCTCTGAGTACCCCATTGCCCTGGAAACCCACAATTGTGGTGCGTGGTCGAGACAAATTGGCGTCACGAACAGGATACGAAACTTGCAGCATTGCGAGCCCTGTGTGCCTGTGGAGTGTTTTGGCGAAAAAGACTGTTGCTGTTGTTTGGCGCCAAATACCGCCATATTTGCCACCAGATTCGCGCCCTAAGGCGCTGGAGAAGAAGGTGGGCGTACCTGAAAGAGCGCGCAGAGTCTTGGACACGCCCCTGGCTCTGACTCATCGGCAGGTCCTGCAACAGGAAGTGAACGCTCTGACATCAGAGCGCCTGCGACGAAGGTCCTGTTCCCACTGCGGTGCCTGTGAAGTAGCAGCATCTGAAACCGGTAGGCTCCGTTTAACCGAGGGGGCGCTAAGATGTCACAACAACCGGCTGACAGTGCGGCCCCAGCCGGAGTCCCCAATCCCGCACCGTCTGGTATTGTAGCGCCAGATGGGGGCGCAGGCCCTGCACCCAGTCCGGTAGTCCCGATCATGCCACTAACGCTCCCATATATGCCTGGGGCGAAATGGCTTCCCCAGTACAGCGGTGAGCCAGGCACATTAGCAGGCTTCAAGCGGAAGTTATGCAGCATCCTAGAAATGTACTCCATGCCTGAGAGACAAAAAGCTGCTGTGCTAATAGGGCAGCTAACTGGCGCTGCTGAGAGGGAAGTGGAGACTTGGGATGCCGTTGATCAGGAGTCGGTACCTGCGATCTTCCTTAAGCTGCATGCCATATTTGAAGACCGCACGGAGACGGATCTCCGGATGGCCTTCTATCACTGTTCACAACAGCCAGGTGACAGCATCCGGGATTATGCTTGCCGACTACAAGGAGCCCTGAGAGCTCTTAAGCAGGTTAATAATTTAAATGCTATTGATGAGAATAAAATGCTGAAAGAACAATTTATACAGGGATTGAGATCCCAAGAGGAACGCAGAACTGTAAACTGGTGGTCCTTAGATCATCCGGATGCTACCTTTGATGCCCTAAAAGACATGGCAATAAAAGGGCTGCGGCCCCTGGGCAAACCTGAGGTGGCAACCCAACATCATCAGGCTGAAGTCACTCTGGAACCGGCAGTAAACCCCTTTTCCCCGTTAGTGGCCGAAGCCAAAGCGCAGGTGACCCCTCCTAGTGAATTGGATTGTCTGCGCTCAGAGGTGCGCCAGCTGACTAAAAATCTGGCTGCTGTAATGAGTGCCCTGCAACTGCGGAAAGAGGAAGAAGGGAAGATCTTGTTAGCAGACTGCCCAGAAGACGTCCCGTGGATGCACCGGAGAAGAAAGAAGACGTCGCCCCCCCGGAGGAGGACAACGCCACCCCCAGGAGCGACCTCTGATCAACACCCTCCTCGTCGAGAGATCATCTGTTACCGATGCAACCGGAAAGGTCATCTGTCTCCACAGTGTCCTTTAAACGGGCAGAACCTGGGTCCGAGGGCCAACACCCAGGAGAATACCCGTCAGGCCCCCTAGACTGGAACCGCAGGTATGTGGGTGGGCGACCCTACCTGTCTATCATCTTAGATGGTATTGCAGTTCCGGCATTGTTAGACACTGGGTCCCAGGTGACCCTAATTCCTGATGCCCTCTATACTAAGTACTGGTCAATGGACAGTCTTAAACCCCCGAGCTCTGACTTTACCGTGTATGCTTCTAATGGTCTTCCTGTAGAAGTACTTGGGACAAAATGTGTAGATGTAAAGGTGGGCAGAGAGGAGTTGAAAGACCAGGGGCTTCTGGTAGTAAAGACTGTAAATGAGGAGAACGGTTTAAATATAATTTTGGGTACTAACATTATCGGTAATTGTTTGGGAGAAGTTGTGTTCTTACTCCAACAGCTCGCTGAGATTGCCCGACCAAGGCAGAGAGGAGTAATCCAAAGAGAGATCCGGGCCCTGGTGTGTCAGCAGCAAGCGAAGCTTACAGACGGCGAAATTGGTAATGTACGGGTCACTGACTCGGATCCTATTGTGATACCCCCAATGAGTGAAATGATCATTTGGTGCAGGGCAGCCATAGGTCTGAGAGGACAGAATTACCAAGCTGTAGTAGAACCCCCCCATTCAGAACATAGACCTACACTTATGACTGCTAGAGGAGTAGTAGAAGTGGTGAATGGAAGAGTACCGGTACGGCTTCTCAATTGGGGAGATGATGAGGTAAACTTACCCCGTTACGCAACTATTGCTAAACTACATGCTGTTGATAATAATTCTATTCTCCCGGCTGAGTCCTTAGACTCCTGTCAAATAGCGGAGGACAATGACCCAGCAACTCAGGTGGCGGAATGGTGTCAGCAACTCCATGTTGGGACGGACACCACTCCCGCTCACCAGAAGCAAGGGGTATTACGGGTGGTGCAAGAGTACGCCCAAGTGTTTAGCAAGAATCCACTTGATTTTGGGATAATTAAGGGAGTACAACATCATATCCCTACAGGCAGTCATCCTCCCATCAAAGAGCGGTATAGGCCCATACCTCCAGCTCATTATCAGAAGGCTAAAGAAATGTTGCATGATATGAAGAAAGCTGGGGTGATAAGGGATAGTTGTAGCCCCTGGGCAGCCCCTCTAGTTCTGGTTAAAAAGAAAGATGGTAGTATGAGAATGTGTGTGGATTACAGGCAGGTGAACCGCATAACACACAAGGATGCATACCCGTTACCACGCATAGAGGAATCATTAGCTGCTCTGAAAACGGCTAACTACTTTTCTACCCTTGATCTGACTAGTGGTTACTGGCAAGTGGCTGTGGCTGAGGAGGATCGTGAGAAAACGGCTTTCACCACCCCAATGGGGCTCTGTGAGTTCGACAGAATGCCGTTTGGGCTCAGCAGTGCCCCAGGAACATTTCAGAGAGTGATGGAAAATTGTCTGGGACATCTCAATTTTGAAACCGTGCTGCATACCTAGACGACGTCATCGTGTATTCCAAGACATATGAGGACCATCTGAAGCACCTGGCAGAAGTATTCGAGTCCCTGTCCAGGTACGGGATGAAATTAAAACCCTCAAAATGCCATCTACTCAAGCAGAAGGTACAATACTTGGGGCACATCGTCAGTTCGGAAGGAGTAGCGCCGGACCCAGAGAAAGTCACTGCCATCCAGAAGTGGCCGGAGCCGAAGAACCTTAAGGAAGTGCGACAGTTCCTGGGACTAACGGGTTACTACAGAAGGTTCGTGAAAGATTACACGAAGAAGGCAGCTCCTTTACAGGACCTCCTGGTAGGACAATCCTTAAAGAGCAGAAACCCTCCCTTTAATTGGGGTAAAGAACAGGCTGAAGCATTTCAAAAGATGAAAGAGATCCTTACAGGTGATGAGATCTTAACCTATCCTGATTACAGCCAACCGTTCCTGTTGTACACCGACGCCAGTAATGAAGGTTTGGGAGCAGTTCTCAGTCAGAAGCAGAATGGCCAAGAAAAAGTCATCGCATATGCCAGCAGAAAACTCAGGCCAACTGAAAGGAATCCGGAAAATTATAGCAGCTTCAAGCTGGAGTTTCTGGCGCTGGTCTAGGCCATTACTGAAAGATTTAAGCATTATCTGGCCTCTAATCGGTTCACTGCGTTTACAGATAACAACCCCTTAACGCACCTGGAAACTGCCAAGCTGGGTGCCATGGAGCAGCGATGGATGGCTCGGTTGTCCAATTACCAGTTTACTATCAAGTACCGGGCAGGTCGAAAGAATGCTAATGCTGACGCATTGTCCCGAATGCCGCATGACTCTGATACGGAAGAAGAATCGGACGATCTGGAAGAAATTGAGCTACCTGCGTTCCATCGAAATGGGGTAGTCCACGAGCATCGAGTCAACAGAAAGCAGTATGGTGCAACATTAAATCCTTTACCCCATCACAGCTGGAAAGAGACTCAGGACAGTGATCCAGTGGTCAGCCGCATCAAGGAGTTGTTAAGACAGGAAGGCTCCTCTTTGGAAAAGGATGCACCTAGGTCAGCCAAGCTCTTGTGGAACGAGAAAAGCAGGTTGTTCCTATACCGTGAGAAGTTGTGCAGGAGATACGTCAACCCCAGAACCCATGAGATGGTCTGGCAAATAGTGGTCCCCAAGGCAGACGTCCCAATGGTGTTGGAAGCATACCACGATCAAGCAGGACACTTTGGCTGGAGAAAGCTGGAGACCCTGTTGAGATGCCGGTTCTACTGGGTAGGGATGCGCAGCTCCATTGAGAGGTGGTGTCGGAACTGTGGACCCTGTGGTCTCAGAAGGAAGGACTACGGTAGTCAGAAGGCACCCCTGCAACCTATCCGGACGACTCGTCCCCTGGAGATTGTGGCCCTGGACCACGTCAAACTGTCGCCAAGTAGATCTGGATACTCATACGCCCTGACCATGGTGGACCATTACTCCAGATTTCTGGTGGTTGTTCCAGTTAAGGATCAGACCGCAGTGACGGCCGCGAAAACCTTTCAAGCAAGTTTCTGCAGACCGCATGGGTATCCGGAGCAAGTATTAACCGATCAAGGACCTGCTTTCGAAGCTGATTTATTCAAGGAATTCTGTCACATGTACGGGTGCAAGAAAATTAGAACAACGCCATACCACCCTCAAACCAACGGTCTTTGTGAAAAAATGAACCATATTGTCCTTGACTTGTTGAGATCCATACCGTTGGAAGACAGAAATCGATGGCCGGACTTACTACCTGATTTGGTTGATTTGTATAACCATATACCTGTAAGTTCTACTAACTGCACTCCAGCCTATCTTATGAGAGCAAGGCCCGGAAGACTACCAATGGATTTAGAACTTGGAGTAGTAGAACCGGAGGCAGACGACGCCGTTGAAAACTGGGACATAAATCGGCAAGAGCAGTACAGAAGAGTGCAAATCTGTGTAGAGGAAAGTCTCAACAAGGCACGGGAGAAACAGGAAGATGTTTACAACAGAAATGCTCCTGCCAAGCCTTTGATGCCTGGAGAAGTGGTATTAAAAAGAAAAAGGAAAATGCACAAATTGGATAACCAGTGGGAACAAGAACCCTACGTTGTACAAGATTCTAAATATGACAACAGAAAAGTTTGTATCATCAGTAAGGACGGAGGAAGAACAATAACCACTGTGTCCAGAGACCATTTGAAATTGTGTACAGAACCCTTAAAGCGTTGTGAAAAGAACCCTGTCATCAATCAAGAAGAAAGGAAGGAAGAGGTCATACACACGGATCTGGGAGATTTTCCTGCGGATTGGCCCAGACTGGGAGATGCTGTAATAATTCCAGTATTGCAGTTTTATCAGCCACCAGAGGAAGTTCTACCTCCAGTTATGCCCGTGGTACCAGTTGAGCCAGTTCAGGAGTTACCCATTCCAGCAACACCTCAACCTACGGAATCTCAAGAAGGATCATCTGAAGCAGCGCCCCATACTATGGGATCCCCTGGTGAAGCTGACTCACACCGCCCAGCCATCAGTACGCTTGCCAGATCCATAGAAAGATTGAGGCAGTTCTATGGTTTGCCGTTACGCAGTGCAGACAGATCACAACTTAATATACCTGAAGCTACTCCACGTAGATCAGAGCGAATCACAAAAGGGAAGATACCCATTCGATACCAGCAGTAATTATAACAAATTAATGTGAATATTGTAAAAAGTATATATATTTGTGTCTTTTCTTTATGGTGTCTTATAATGGACTCAGAGGCTGAGGACTGAGCCAGCCCAAAAACTGTATCTTGTAAATAGTTGCACTAAGGTGCCTTTTAATGGTTTCACACGAAGCCTTGACTTACCTCTGAACATAAAACCCGTGTGGTGAGGCACTGAGTGAGGTCTGCATTCGGATGTCCTGCAGCCCACCCAGGACCCACGTTGAAGGTTTGGTGCGGGTCCTTCACAAGAATATTGTCGTTTATTTATGAACATGTTTATTTAATATTTCGTCTTTTTTTCTATATTCAATGTGTTGTTAGCAACGTTCAAGACATCCTTACCTCCCGGATGGGACGAATTAATGTTTAATGTTGATGTTTAATGCATAAACAAAAATGTCTCTTGTATTTCACAGCCCGGGAGTGCTGTCGTTTACCATGGGGGAATGTGTAGCCCTGGTACACAATACCAGGAGGATGAGTGGAGAGGTAACGGTTAAGGGCTCTCCATGATATCACGTACACTTCGGACACACCCAGCAGGGGTGTGGAGGGGAGTGCTGAGTAGTCTGAGTGAGTTCAGTCAGTGACTCGAAAGAGTTAGGAAGTGCAGTCTTTGTGCAGTTCAGAAAGTGGAGTCCAGTACAGGTGAGCCAGTTCACCTCAGCCTGGTCAGAGCTGTGCCCCACTAGAAGACGGACTGAGACATCTGTTGAGAGTCTGAGCAAATCGAAGGGCATAGTGGAAGAGAACAGAAAAGTGCCATAGGTATAGGATACCTGCACATTGTTACCGGTCACTGGAGACCGAAGCATCACCATAGCTTCATGCATGGTGGTAGGAAACCCAGAGGCTTACCGGACCTTAGGTAACGGAAAGCAGCCCCTGAAGAGTCAGTACGTAACTGGGGTCAGGGAGAGTGAGAACCTTGAGTCAGTGCACGACAGGAATTGGAACTCAGCTCTCTCAGAAGAAGGCTCCAACCACAAAACTGACAGGGCAGCACAGCTTTGGAATAGCTGGAGATTATAGAGGGAACTACGCTTCATGCTGGTTGTACTCATCATCATTGGAAAGTAAAGGAGGCCCCTAACTTGCTTAGCCGTTGCCTCAAAGCTCATCCTCCATCAACCCCATCAGCCTCCCTGGGACCTGCCTGAACAACTTGAAGTAAAGTTATGGAAAGACGCTGATGTGTGAGACTGTGTTATTTGATTGCATTCCTGCACTACCCTATCATAACCATCGACCTGAGGGAAGAGTCCCACCTGTAGGGGACCCGACATCTAGCTGCCTCACCATCCCCTCAGAGATCTACAGCAGCGCTGGTACAAATTACCAGAGACTACAGGTGGCGTCACGAACTGTATAATATATATCCCCTGTAAATATACCCCCCAACATACGCCTGACCGCCAGGGCCACAGACCGAGCCACCGCTACCTGTGACAATCCCATAGACTTCTACGGGCTCGGCTCTGAGTACCCCATTGCCCTGGAAACCCACAATTGTGGTGCGTGGTCGAGACAAATATACATTACATTACTGACCCTGAGTTACATCCTGTGTTATACTCCAGAGCTGCACTCACTATTCTGCTGGTGCAGTCACTGTGTACATACATTACATTACTGATCCTGAGTTACATCCTGTATTATACTCCAGAGCTGCACTCACTATTCTGCTGGTGCAGTCACTGTGTACATACATTACATTACTGATCCTGAGTTACATCCTGTATTATACTCCAGAGCTGCACTCACTCTTCTGCTGGTGCAGTCACTGTGTACATACATTACATTACTGATCCTGAGTTACATCCTGTATTATACTCCAGAGCTGCACTCACTCTTCTGCTGGTGCAGTCACTGTGTACATACATTACATTACTGATCCTGAGTTACGGTACATCCTGTATTATACCCCAGAGCTGCACTCACTATTCTGCTGGTGCAGTCACTGTGTACATACATTACATTACAGATCCTGAGTTACATCCTGTATTATACTCCAGAGCTGCACTCACTATTCTGCTGGTGCAGTCACTGTGTACATACATTACATTACTGATCCTGAGTTACCTCCTGTATTATACTCTAGAGCTGCACTCACTATTCTGCGGTGCAGTCACTGTGTACATACATTACATTACAGATCCTGAGTTACATCCTGTATTATACCCCAGAGCTGCACTCACTCTTCTGCTGGTGCAGTCACTGTGTACATACATTACATTACAGATCCTGAGTTACATCCTGTATTATACTCCAGAGCTGCACTCACTATTCTGCTGGTGCAGTCACTGTGTACATACATTACATTACAGATCCTGAGTTACATCCTGTATTATACCCCAGAGCTGCACTCACTCTTCTGCTGGTGCAGTCACTGTGTACATATATTACATTACTGATCCTGAGTTACATCCTGTATTATACCCCAGAGCTGCACTCACTATTCTGCTGGTGCAGTCACTGTGTACATACATTACATTACTGATCCTGAGTTACATCCTGTATTATACCCCAGAGCTGCACTCACTATTCTGCTGGTGCAGTCACTGTGTACATACATTACTGATCCTGAGTTACATCCTGTATTATACCCAAGAGCTGCACTCACTATTATGCTGGTGCAGTCACTGTGTACATACATTACATTACTGATCCTGAGTTACATCCTGTATTATACCCCAGAGCTGCACTCACTATTCTGCTGGTGCAGTCACTGTGTACATACATTACATTACTGATCCTGAGTTACATCCTGTATTATACCCCAGAGCTGCACTCACTATTCTGCTGGTGCAGTCACTGTGTACATACATTACATTACTGATCCTGAGATACATCCTGCAGTATCCTCCAGAGCTGCACTCATTATTCTGCTGGAGCAGTCACTGTGTACATACATTACATTACTGATCCTGAGTTACATCCTGTATTATACTCCAGATCTGCACTCACTATTCTGCTGGTGAAGTCACTGTGTACATACATTACATTACTGATCCTGAGTTACATCCTGTATTATACTCCAGAGCTGCACTCACTATTCTGCTGGTGCAGTCACTGTGTACATACATTACATTACTGATCCTGAGTTACATCCTGTATTATACTCCAGAGCTGCACTCACTATTCTGCTGGTGCAGTCACTGTGTACATACATTACTGATCCTGAGTTACATCCTGTATTATACCCCAGAGCTGCACTCACTATTCTGCTGGTGCAGTCACTGTGTACATACATTACATTACTGATCCTGAGTTACATCCTGTATTATACTCCAGAGCTGCCCTCACTATTCTGCTGGTGCAGTCACTGTGTACATACATTACTGATCCTGAGTTACATCCTGTATTATACCCAGAGCTGCACTCACTATTCTGCTGGTGCAGTCACTGTGTACATAGATTACTGATCCTGAGTTACATCCTGTATTATACTCCAAAGCTGCCCTCACTATTCTGCTGGTGCAGTCACTGTGTACATACAATACATTACTGATCCTGAGTTACATCCTGTATTATACCCCAGAGCTGCACTCACTATTCTGCTGGTGCAGTCACTGTATACATACATTACATTACTGATCCTGAGTTACATCCTGTATTATACCCCAGAGCTGCACTCACTATTCTGCTGGTGCAGTCACTGTGTACATACATTACTGATCCTGAGTTACATCCTGTATTATACCCAAGAGCTGCACTCACTATTCTGCTGGTGCAGTCACTGTGTACATACATTACATTACTGATCCTGAGATACATCCTGCATTATCCTCCAGAGCTGCACTCATTATTCCGCTGGTGCAGTCACTGTGTACATACATTACTGATCCTGAGTTACATCCTGTATTATACTCCAGATCTGCACTCACTATTCTGCTGGTGCAGTCACTGTGTACATACATTACATTACTGATCCTGAGTTACATCCTGCATTATACTCCAGAGCTGCACTCACTATTCTGCTGGTGCAGTCACTGTGTACATACATTACATTACTGATCCTGAGTTACATCCTGTATTATACTCCAGAGCTGCACTCACTATTCTGCTGGTGCAGTCACTGTGTACATACATTACTGATCCTGAGTTACATCCTGTATTATACCCCAGAGCTGCACTCACTATTCTGCTGGTGCAGTCACTGTGTACATACATTACATTACTGATCCTGAGTTACATCCTGTATTATACTCCAGAGCTGCCCTCACTATTCTGCTGGTGCAGTCACTGTGTACATACATTACATTACTGATCCTGAGTTACATCCTGTATTATACTCCAGAGCTGCACTCACTATTCTGCTGGTGCAGTCACTGTGTACATACATTACATTACTGATCCTGAGTTACATCCTGTATTATACTCCAGAGCTGCACTCACTATTCTGCTGGTGCAGTCACTGTGTACATACATTACATTACTGATCCTGAGTTACATCCTGTATTATACCCCAGAGCTGCACTCACTATTCTGCTAGTGCAGTCACTGTGTACATACATTACATTACTGATCCTGAGATACATCCTGCAGTATCCTCCAGAGCTGCACTCATTATTCTGCTGGAGCAGTCACTGTGTACATACATTACATTACTGATCCTGAGTTACATCCTGTATTATACTCCAGATCTGCACTCACTATTCTGCTGGTGAAGTCACTGTGTACATACATTACATTACTGATCCTGAGTTACATCCTGTATTATACTCCAGAGCTGCACTCACTATTCTGCTGGTGCAGTCACTGTGTACATACATTACATTACTGATCCTGAGTTACATCCTGTATTATACTCCAGAGCTGCACTCACTATTCTGCTGGTGCAGTCACTGTGTACATACATTACTGATCCTGAGTTACATCCTGTATTATACCCCAGAGCTGCACTCACTATTCTGCTGGTGCAGTCACTGTGTACATACATTACATTACTGATCCTGAGTTACATCCTGTATTATACTCCAGAGCTGCCCTCACTATTCTGCTGGTGCAGTCACTGTGTACATACATTACTGATCCTGAGTTACATTCTGTATTATACCCCAGAGCTGCACTCACTATTCTGCTGGTGCAGTCACTGTGTACATAGATTACTGATCCTGAGTTACATCCTGTATTATACTCCAAAGCTGCCCTCACTATTCTGCTGGTGCAGTCACTGTGTACATACAATACATTACTGATCCTGAGTTACATCCTGTATTATACCCCAGAGCTGCACTCACTATTCTGCTGGTGCAGTCACTGTATACATACATTACATTACTGATCCTGAGTTACATCCTGTATTATACCCCAGAGCTGCACTCACTATTCTGCTGGTGCAGTCACTGTGTACATACATTACTGATCCTGAGTTACATCCTGTATTATACCCAAGAGCTGCACTCACTATTCTGCTGGTGCAGTCACTGTGTACATACATTACATTACTGATCCTGAGATACATCCTGCATTATCCTCCAGAGCTGCACTCATTATTCCGCTGGTGCAGTCACTGTGTACATACATTACTGATCCTGAGTTACATCCTGTATTATACTCCAGATCTGCACTCACTATTCTGCTGGTGCAGTCACTGTGTACATACATTACATTACTGATCCTGAGTTACATCCTGCATTATACTCCAGAGCTGCACTCACTATTCTGCTGGTGCAGTCACTGTGTACATACATTACATTACTGATCCTGAGTTACATCCTGTATTATACTCCAGAGCTGCACTCACTATTCTGCTGGTGCAGTCACTGTGTACATACATTACATTACTGATCCTGAGTTACATCCTGTATTATACCCCAGAGCTGCACTCACTATTCTGCTGGTGCAGTCACTGTGTACATACATTACATTACTGATCCTGAGTTACATCCTGTATTATACTCCAGAGCTGCCCTCACTATTCTGCTGGTGCAGTCACTGTGTACATACATTACATAACTGATCCTGAGTTACATCCTGTATTATACTCCAGAGCTGCACTCACTATTCTGCTGGTGCAGTCACTGTGTACATACATTACATTACTGATCCTGAGTTACATCCTGTATTATACTCCAGAGCTGCCCTCACTATTCTGCTGGTGCAGTCACTGTGTACATACATTACATTACTGATCCTGAGTTACATCCTGTATTATACTCCAGAGCTGCACTCACTATTCTGCTGGTGCAGTCACTGTGTACATACATTACATTACTGATCCTGAGTTACATCCTGTATTATACCCCAGAGCTGCACTCACTATTCTGCTAGTGCAGTCACTGTGTACATAGATTACTGATCCTGAGTTACATCCTGTATTATACTCCAAAGCTGCCCTCACTATTCTGCTGGTGCAGTCACTGTGTACATACATTACATTACTGATCCTGAGTTACATCCTGTATTATACTCCAGAGCTGCACTCACTATTCTGTTGGTGCAGTCACTGTGTACATACATTACTGATCCTGAGTTACATCCTGTATTATACTCCAGAGCTGCACTCATTATTCTGCTGGTGCAGTCACTGTGTACATACATTACTGATCCTGAGCTACATCCTGTATTATACTCCAGAGCTGCACTCACTATTCTGCCGGTGCAGTCACTGTGTACATACATTACATTACTGATCCTGAGTTACATCCTGTATTATACTCCAGAGCTGCACTCACTATTCTGCTGGTGAAGTCACTGTGCACATACATTACATTACTGATCCTGAGTTGCATCCTGTATTATGCCCCAGAGCTGCACTCACTATTCTGCTGGTGCAGTCACTGTGTACATACATTACATTACTGATCCTGAGTTACATCTTGTATTATACTCCAGAGCTGCACTCACTATTCTGCTGGTGCAGTCACTGTGTACATACATTACATTACTGATCCTGAGTTACATCCTGTATTATACCCCAGAGCTGCACTCACTATTCTGCTGGTGCAGTCACTGTGTACATACATTACTGATCCTGGGTTACATCCTGTATTATACCGAAGAGCTGCACTCACTATTCTGCTGGTGCAGTCACTGTGTACATACATTACATTACTGATCCTGAGATACATCCTGCATTATCCTCCAGAGCTGCACTCATTATTCTGCTGGTGCAGTCACTGTGTACATACATTACATTACTGATCCTGAGTTACCTCCTGTATTATACTCCAGAGCTGCACTCACTATTCTGCTGGTGCAGTCACTGTGTACATACATTACTGATCCTGAGTTACATCCTGTATTATACCCCAGAGCTGCACTCACTATTCTGCTGGTGCAGTCACTGTGTACATACATTACATTACTGATCCTGAGTTACATCCTGTATCTCTTTTATTATAAAAAAATACAAAACTAAACTTACAGCAAACCATAGACAAAACTTACAGACAAACTCAATAACAAAAACATTATCCATAAATCCCAAAAGTCCAATGTCCAACAGATATATAGAAACAAAATGTTTCTCCATTTCATTAACACCCCCGGCAAGGGAAGCTATATCCTTTTTTTTTTTTTCTTTTTTTTTTTTTTTCCCTCATACACTCATGCATTCACCTCTAGAAAAAAAAAAAAAATTCAGCCAACTGCCCTAAAGAAAGTAAATAGGCCACCTGACCAAAATTAATGATACAATCTTCATATACATATATATACACACACATACTATACCTCGTATCTACATATTTTTTTGTTTTTTTTAATTTTTAATTTTTTTTTTATTTTTTTTTATTATTTTTCCTAATCTAAACCACCACCATTCCCCCAAAGGTCCCACGAAAGTTTGTGGCCTATCACACCAGGTCCCACGAAAGTTTGTGGCCTTTCTTACACAGCAAATCTTCTTGGCATCCCGCCGGACGTCCATTCTCCAAAACCCATCCCCCCTCCCCCAAAAGAAACCCCCCACCCCACCTAAACTAAATCCCCCTACAAGAATTATAGTACACATACAACATATATATACAGTATATATACACAACCTTATAATAACATATATCAATAATAACACCTATCAATAATAACCACTACACACCTTAACCATGACCAAAGAACAGGCCCAAGTTCAATGCTTGCAAGCCCTATACCCAGGTTACCAATTCCAAAACAAAAATCTATACGTGAGGGTTACAGCCCACCACCAGGAACTGGAGACCATAGAGGCTCTCACCCTAATCTACCGCACATCACCCTGACCCTCCCTAACAACACAAAAGAAAAATCCTGTCCCTATAGCCCTACCAACCTCTCCCTACCTGCCCTACCTGTCCCTCACTGACCCTCACTACCAACCTAATACTAACTACCTGTCCCTAAAGACTGTCCCTATCTGTCCCTCCCTGTCCCTACACATCTATCTGACCCTACAAAATAAAGATAAAAGGATAAAAAATACTAACAGCCCTATCACAGGCACACAGAACCTAACTCACCCTAGGGCACATTAAAGGAGAAACCCCTCCATAGGAGAGAGGCCCTCCCTGCACCCAGCCTCTCAAACTCCAGGGAGCGCACTTTTGCCAGGTCACCCAGGATGTTCCTAATCACCTCTTCCCGGGGGAGGACTTTCCGCTGAGTAGACACTAGACACCGTGCATTCCACGTGCAGAACCTAGTTACTAAACTAACTAAGAAAACAGTGCCCCGATCTCGGCCACCAAGGGACCTGAATGCCCCATAGGCCCACTCCGCATAGGAGAGGCTTGCCAGCCTGGGCCAGCCAATGGAAGCACCCACCCTGCTGTAGACCTCTGTATTAAAGGGACACCGAAGCAGGAAGTGCTCCATGCTTTCAAGCATGCCACCACACTCCTCGCGGGGACAATCCCGGTCATCAGAGCTCCTGTACTTCAGGTTGTCCCTCACATACAGCTTCCCATGGAAGCAGCGCCAAGCCAAGTCCCAAAACTTCAAGGGATCCGCTTAGAGTTCAATAACCCGAGCCCCACCTCCAGATCCCGGCTTGGGCAATCCCTGAGCGCCAGGGGCTTCTGAAAGTGGGTCAACAGGACCCTATTGTCAAGAAACCTTCTCGACATGATCCTGATCTCCCACACTCCCAGACCCCACCGACGGATCACCTTCAGAACCGGGGTAACGTAAGCCGGAAGATGCCCATGAGGTGTACGAAGGTCCTTCACCTGCCCACCTATCTCCCATTCCTGGAAGAAAGGCCGAAACCACCCCCTACAGGAGAATACCCACGGAGGAGCCCTCTCTGACCAGAGGTTGGCGATGTTTGCCTTAAGAAAGGTGTTTACTAGAAACACCACTGGGTTGACCATACCCAACCCTCCTAGTCTCCTCGTGCGGTACGTGACCTCTCTCTTGATTAGGTTCAGCCTATTTCCCCATAATAATTGGAAAAACAGGCTGTAGACCCGTGTCCAAAGAGGCTCTGGCAAGATGCAGACGCTGCCCAGATATATTAGCAAAGGAAGCAAATAGCCCTTGGCAAGACTAACCCTTTCCCTTAGGGTCAAGGACCAACCCTTCCACTGATCCACCTTCTGGGCGGCAATCTTAAGTCTGCCCTCCCAGTTTTGCTGGGGATAGTCCCCGGGCCGAAACTGATGCCTAATATTTTTGCTGTGGCCTGAGGCCCTGGAAGGGTGTCCGGGAGATCAAAACTTGGATCTCCCCCTCCCAGCCAGAGACTCTCACACTTGTCCCGGTTGATCATGGACCCGGATGCCACCGAGTAGCGTTCAACCTCAGACATCACCCAATCCGCCTCCTCTCTCGAGGATACAAAAAGGGAAACGTCGTCAGCGTACGCCACTACCCTCAAGGCGGCCTCCGGCACCGCCCGGTCCATCCCGACTCCCACCAACGGTCCGCGCTCCACCCTCCTTAAAAGGGGGTCGATCGCGAACACGTATAACAGTGGGCTCAGAGGACAGCCCTGGCGGACACCAGACCTCACCTCAAAAGGGTGTCCGACCCAACCGTTCACTAGCGGAAAAGTCTCTGCCCCATTGTATAAAACTCTCAACCAATCAACAAACCTCCCAGGCAGACCGTACCTCAGAAGAACGGACCAGAGGTACTCATGGTTAACCCGGTCAAAGGCCTTTGCCTGGTCTAAGGACAGCAAGTACCCCTTCCAGTGACCTGCCCTGCCCTGCTCCACTGCCTCTCGGACACCGAGCACAGCACTAAATGTACTGCGGCCTGGAACAGAGCAGTGCTGGGCCCCCGAAAGGAGCCGGGGTGCAAACTTCACCAACCGATTAAAAAGCACCTTTGCCAGAACCTTTCGGTCCGTATTGAGAAGCGCTATGGGACGCCAATTCTCAATACGGGACGAGTCTTTACCCTTTGACAGGATAATCAGGGCTGACTTCCTCATTGAACTGGGCAGAGTGTCCGAGGAGAGGCACTCATTAAACACCTCAGTCAAGAGGGGGACCAAAGAGTCCCGAAAAGTCTTGTAGAACTCGGATGTTAAGCCATCCGGACCGGGCGACTTTTTGGGCCGTAGCCCATCAATCGCCCGTCTCACTTCCTCTTCCCTGATTGCTTCTGCCAAAACATGAAGAGAGGGGTCATCCCCCGGCTCAGGGATGGTTTCAGCCAGGAAAGCCGACATCTCATCCCGATCAGGATCCCTCCTCCCCAAGAGATGCGAGTAGAAGGATCTGACCACCTCCAGGATCCCTGATTTGGATCTGTTCAGGGACCCCGTACTGTCGATCAGTCCTGTCACCATCTTACAATTCACTGACAACCTGCAGTTTCTGTAAGGGTCGGGCGAGCGGTACCTCCCGAAATCCCTCTCAAAAACCAAGGATGTGTGCCTATCGTACTGGCACCCCTTGAGCAAGGTCTTCACCCTGGAGATTTCCTCTCGGTCCCCTCCAGTCGAGACGAGCTGCTCGAGTTTCCTCCCCAGCTGCCGATACAGGCGGTACCTGTTCAGGCCCCTGAGGCTCGAGAGCTGACGGAAGAACCTTGCGACCCTTCTTTTGAAGATCTCCCACCACTCAGACTTACTGCTACAAAGACCCAAGAGAGGTACCTGGCTCTGAAGAAATTCCTCAAAGGACTGTCTTACTTCCGCTTCTTCCAGAAGGGACGAATTCAGCTTCCATAGGCCTCTCCCCATCCGGGGAGTCTCTGTAACATTCAAAGTAAAGAAAATTAAACAGTGATCGGAGAACTCCACCTCAACAGCGGACACTGCAGAAGAGACGGCTTCCTCCTTTAAAAAAAACCTATCTATCCTAGACCTACTGCTTCCCCTATAAAAGGTGAAACCCTCGTGACCTGGAGTGTGCCGGATGTGGACATCCACCAGGCGAGCTTCGCTTACTATGCTATTCAAGGCTACGCTATCATAAGTCAGCCGGTCTCCGGGGCCTCCCCTATCACGGAGTCTGGTTATAGCATTAAAATCCCCACCGAAGACCACCTGCCGGCTCGTAAAAAGATAGGGCTTGATCCTCAGGAAGAGACATTTACGGTCCCACTTAGATTGCGGGCCATAGATATTGATGAGCCGAAGCTCCTGTCCCCTCATGAAGACGTCAAGGACCAAACATCTCCCCATTTCTACCTCGATCACCCGTCTGCATTCCACCTCCGCGGTCTTAAAAAGGACCGCTACCCCGCTATACGGCTCGGCCGCAAGAGACCAGTATGAGGGCCCACTCCTCCATTCCCTCTTTGCTTTGTGGATGGACCCCAGGTCCGTTAGTCTGGTCTCCTGCAAAAATAAAACATCAGCCTCAACCCGGGTGAAAAAATCAAAGGCCGTAAATCTAGCCGTATCCGACTTTATGCTGGCGACATTAATCGACGCCAGAGTCAACGGGGTAGGTTCCGCCATCATGGGTGATTGAGTTAGACGGCCTGTTTTTTAACCGTACCCCCAGATTTCCTCTCCCCCTCTGAGGAGGAACCCGACTCACCCCTCCTCTTTAAAGACACCGAGGTGTCCATATCCTCCTTAGCAGCAGTGGACACCTCCTTCCCAGCACTAGATTCCTCGCCCCTGGACCCCGAGGTAGTCCCCCCGCCAGAGGAGTGTGAATCCCCCGGAGGACGGACCTCGCCACTCCCTGAAGGCACCCCAGATGTTGCATCCGGCCCCTCACCCCCGACCTCCGACACAGCAGAGTCATCGAGGGCTTGGAACCGATTGGAGAGGGGGATCAGAGGGGAGCCGGTGAGCCCTTCCGTGGGCACCCTAGCGGTCAGGGGGGGGGCATTAGATTTTTTAGCCTTGTTCTTCTTCTTCCGCCTCTTACCGGTACGATTGTCACCCGTTTTTTTAGGCTGCTCCACCACCTCTTCATCCACACTTTCATACTGGGAAGAGTTATCAGAAGCAGCCAAACCCTCCCTCTCCATCCTCCGGATCTCCTCGCTCACCGCCTTCTCCCCCAGGGCCTCAGAGGCTTCGGCTGCCGCCTCCAGGGTGGGGGCAGTCATCACCCCAGTTGCCTGAGGCTTATCCTGCCCCCTGCCCTTACGGTGCCTCACCTGTTGCCACTGGTGGGCAGATGTACCAGCCTCGCCTTTCCTCACTGACCCCTCAGCTCCCCTCACGCCTCCACCCCCAGCCCCAGCAGAGGTTGCACCACCGGGGAACCCCCCATGGCTCCCCCCGCTGGGCCAAGGATGGTGCCGGAAAAGGAGCGGGGGCAGCGGCTATACGGGTGACCTAGGTCACCACACAGGTGACACCTAATGTCACCACAGGCCGCGGCAAGATGACCTACCCCGCCACACAAGGCACACTTCTGCACCTTGCAGCCTGCGCTGAAGTGGCGGGGATCACCGCACCTGTGGCAGACCTTCGGTTGCCCCTGGTAGAAGATCTGGATTCTGTCCCTCCCCAGAAATGCTGAGGAGGGGATGTGGGTGACCGTACCTCCTGAAACCTTCAACTTTACCATGAAGGTCCAGCCCCCTGACCAAATGCCAAACTCGTCCCTATTTTTCTTAGGGACGTCCGTGACTTCCCCATAACGGGAAAGCCACGTCATGATGTCGACCCCAGAGAGTGACTCGTTACTTGTCAAAACGGTCACCCTCTTTACACTATTTTGGCGAGACACCGCCTGTACGGCAAAGTCTCGCCAGCCGGGCTCCCCCTTTGCCAGTTCGAAATTCGACCAGAAAAGCTCTAGGCCCTCTGGCCGAACAAAACTGATATCGAAGAAGGAGGTGCCAAACGGATGAATCAGGGCAAAGATGTCCGTCGCCCTGAAGTCCATCTTCAGAAGGAGCTCCACAACCCTCGCTCTTGGCGGGCACGCTTCACTGCCCCTCCACCGAAGACGGACCACATTCCGCCTGGCCACCCCCTGCCCGGCTGTCGGGAGGGACCAAACCGTTTCCCCCTCCCTTTTATCTTGGAAGGCAGCCAGGCCGTATCTATCCAGCCAAAAGGCCAAGTCCACCTCTCTGCCCTCTACATTGATCGTCCGTTCTCCCTTTTTGAGGGCCTCCAGGAAACGGCGCCGCAAGACGCCATCCCTGAGGTCCAGAGGCGAGGAAACCCCTTGACCAGACCCTGAGGCTCCAGCCACCACCCCCGAATAACTCAGAGGACCGGCGGCTGGGGGGGCAGATGGACTGGCCCCCTCCCCCCTCCTTCCAGTACCCTCAGACACCCCATTCACACTTGCCACTTTAGACACACTGCCACCCGCATCCTCAACCGCAGACACTTCCATACCCACACCCTCCTCATCCACGCCATCAGTCACCCCACTCTCACTCACATGCACACTGGGGTCAATATTTTGCCTCACTTTTTGGGAACTTACAGATTTTACCATTTCCACACTGCTACCGCCACCTACTGGTGGCATCTTCCCTGCCGGGGGGTTCTGTCCACACCGTGCTGCTGGCCCTTTAAGACCTGTGCTGCCATTGGGCTTCAGCAGCACTGCCTCCACAGCCTGCACAGAGCTGCCTTCTCTCCCACTGGCAGAGACCAAGCCAGGAGCAGTCCTGCCTCCAGCTCCATCCTGGCTCCTCGCCGGCGCCCCCACTGCAGGTAAGCCCCCAGACTCAGGGGACCCGCCAGGCATGCGCCCTTGCTGCTGTCTGCTGCAGCTGCAGTCTCTGCTTCACTGCTGATCTTTACCATTTTTTTTTCCTTTTGCTGGGAAGCCACGCCCCCAGCCTCCAGCTTCACAGCACAGAGGTCAGAAGCTGCACCCACATGGCGGCGGGTGCCGAGGAGGCCACACCCCCCGAGACCGGCCGCAGCGGGACCCCCGAGCCGACCCGGAGCCGGGACCACCCCCAGGGGCCCCCCCGGCGGTACCAGTCCCCCGGGGCACAGCGCCCCCAACCACCACACCCTGGGCCACAAACAGCTTGGGCACAGCGACTCCGGCGGCCGGCCCCAGGCTAGGCCACTCCCCCTTAGCATTAACCGGCGGCGGGGCCCCCAGCCCAGACTTTACCGCAGACCCCGCCAGGGAGCTGACCGCACCAGTTGTTTCTTATGAGCCGGCTCTGCCGAGCCGCAGGCCCCGCCCCCTTCACTTTACTGGGTGCCTGGGTCCCCAGAAGCGATCCAGTAACGGATCCGTAAGTGGGGGACCCAGACACCACAGCGCTCACCGCCGGAGATGCGGTCCCGGCTGCCACTCTCTTGCCCACCACTGGGCCGCCCTCCACACCATGCTCCATATCAGACACGTCACTACCCCCTCCATTACCACAAACAGAGGCGGCGCCCTGCGTGTCATGGCCTGTAATCTCCCCGCTCCCTTGCTGCGGACCCACAACAGAGCCCGAGCCGGGGTGGGTAGCGGGTGCCGCACAGCGGGACCGGGGGGCCCCAGAGAGGGGGACATACACAAACTTCTGGACAACAGCTGTTTTTTTACCTTCTTCTTGCTTTTCTCTTCATCCCCCTCCTGGTTGCCTCGTCATCGCAGATCTCATCCCCGAACCGCAGCTGGTTAAACCGGACCGGGACTCGATCTGCCGGATCTGCTGCATGACGAGGCAGCCCCCCTCACTGCTACTACTACCACCATCCTCATCCTCCCCCTCGCACTCGCTGCCCTCTGAAGAGCCAGAATCTGGCGGGAGAGCCACTTGCTCGGGGGCTATCCCGCTGTGCGACGCCTGGAGATCTCTTACCAGGCCACCAGGCGGTGAGTAGGGCACGACCTCCTCCTCGCATTCCTCTTCCTCCTCCTCCACCGCCTGGCTGAGGCTCCGTGGCCCCTCAGGAGCCCCTCCGGCCATGGCTCTGAACCGGTCGTCATTTTCCAGCTTTTCACGGAAGGGCCCGCTGCCGGCCAGGATCTCGCACCTCCGGTTGCCAGGTCTTCTATGGCTCTCTGGATTTTTCTGACCGCGGCGGATAGCTCGGCCTTCTTATTGCCGGAGGCCCTGTTGGACCTCTCCTTAGCTACCCTCAACTCCCCCCAGAGGGATCTTAGCTTTCTTGAGGCGTCCTCATACTCACAGAGGTGCGCATGGACGCGGGAACCATAGACCACGGTGGTCTCTTTCGCCATCTTGGTGCCCCACTTTAGGGGCCCCGCTGCAGCACCCCTGCTCGTACTCGGCCTACCTCCGGGGAAGGAGCCGCCGCGGCCATGGCCTCTGGGGTACTGCGGGTCCTCATGCTGGATCCTTTGCCAGATTTTGTTATCCTAGCCGGATTGGGAGTCCTCCCACCCCCCGCCGGCTTGGACCGGGAGGTGGGAGCCGGGGGCCCTGCCCCGGAGGCCAGTCCCAAGATGAGCCTTCTTTCCTGGGAAGGAGGCAGACAAAAAGTCCTGGATGGAAAAACCTCCCTTCCTGAGCAGCACACACAGGCACCACAGTCAGACCGCACGGCAAGCTCCGCCCCTTCCTGTGGGATGGTCCAGAGCTGCACTCACTATTCTGCTGGTGCAGTCACTGTGTACATACATTACATTACTGATCCTGATTTACATCCTGTATGTATATACTCCAAGATAGACTGCACTCACTATTCTGCTGTGCAGTCACTGTGTACATACATTACATACTGATCCTGAGTTACATCCTGTATTAACTCCAGAGCTGCACTCACTATTCTGCTGGTGCAGTCACTGTGTACATACATTACATTACTGATCCTGAGTTACATCCTGTATTATACCCAGAGCTGCACTCACTATTCTGTGGTGCAGTCACTGTGTACATACATTACATTACTGATCCTGAGTTACATCCTGAATTATACCAGACAGCCACTCACTATTCTGCTGTGCAGTCACGTGTACATACATATTCTGATCTTTACTATCCTTAATAACAATGCACTCCTAATGTGCAGCTATGCTGAAATAAATAACAACATAAAGAAACCAGCTTAATAAAAATAACAAACAATACAACCATAATACATTTCTAACTTACTAAGAACATTGCAAGTAAAGAACAGAAACAAAAAAACATTAAAAAAATAAACAAAAACGATGTTTTCAAACATCACTCAACACGACATTTCAAACAAAAAAATACACCACCTCCCCAAAAAAAAAAGAAAAAAGGCCTCACTGGCCATACATACAACACAACCTATATATAAACGCTACTATATACACTACTATATACACTAAGATATGAAATTTTTTTTTTTTTTTAATTAATTTTTTTTTTTTTTTTTTTTAATTTTTTTTCTTTTTTTTTTTCCCCCACCACACCACAGGTCCATGAGTTCATGCCCTTTTCACAGCAAACTTGATGGGTCCATGAAAGTTTATGCCCTTAGAAAATTTTTCGGGTCCATGGCAGGTTCCATGCCCTCCCCCCACACAAACACCCCCACCCAACCTAAACTATACCCCCCCAAACATATAACTATTTACACTTATATACAAAACATTACATTAACAGACCTACCACACAAAACACTACATTACATTACTTTACCCACATTACATTACATTAACCACACTTTGCTTAAACCACAACATTATAAACATTTACACTGTACACTGACCACATAACTTGCAAGGCCCAAGTTCAGCGCCTGCAAGCCCAATATCCATTATTTCCTGAATTTACAAACAAAAAGCTAAATGTGCCACACACCAGCCCACCACCGGGAAACTGGAGTCCTAAGAGGCCCCGTCCCTAACCACCAACACACGCACCCTGTCCCTCACCAACTAAATCTGCCCCTAAAAGAAAAGAAACTGACCCTAACTATCCCTACCTGCCCCTACCTATCCCTACTCTACCTAGCTTATCAAAACTAACTATCTAGCTATCCCTAAACTGGCCCTCCCTGTCCCTATCTGACCCTACTTTTCTCTCCCTCAACACCCACACCACCTTATCTTACCCTACCAACAATCTCACACAGACCAGCTCTCCCTAAGGCACGTTAAAGGAGAAACCCCTCCAAAGCCAAGAGGCCCTCCTCGCGCCCAGCCTCTCGAACTCCAAAGAGCGCACCTTCCCCAGGTCACCCAAGATGTTTCTAAGCACCTCATCCTGGGGGAGGACTTTCCGCTGCGTGGAAACTAAACACCGTGCACTCCAAGTGTGGAACCTAATGACTACACTAACCAGGAATAAAGTGCTCCGTTCTCGGCCACCCAGGGATCTGAATGCCCCATAAGCCCACTCCGGATAAGAAAGGGACGCCAGCCTAGGCCAGCCTATGGAAGCACCCACCCTGTTGTAGACCCCTGTATTAAAGGGACACCGAAGGAGGAAATGCTCCATGCTTTCCAACATGTCGCCACACTCCTCACGGGGACAACCCCGATCATCGGAGCTCCTGCACTTCAGGTTGTCCCTTACATACAGCCTCCCATGGAAGCAGCGCCAGGCCAAGTCCCAAAACTTCAAGGGGATCCGCTTGGAATTTAATAACCCAAGCCCAACCTCCAGATCCCGGCCTGGGCAATCCTTGAGCACCAGGGGCTTCTGGAAATGGGTCAACAGAACCCTGCTGTCAAGGAATTTCCTCGACATGGTCCTGATTTCCCACATTCCCAGACCCCACCGGCGGATCACCTTCAGAACCGGGGTAGCATAAGCCGGGAGATGTCCGTGCGGTGTGCGCAGGTCCTTCACCTGCCCTCCTGTCTCCCATTCCTGGAAGAAAGGCCGAAACCAACCCCTGCAGGAGAATACCCACGGAGGAGCCCTCTCTAAATAGAGGTTGGCAACATTGATCTTAAGAAAGGTGTTTATCAGAAACACCACCGGGTTGACCATACCCAACCCACCTAGTCTCCTCGTGCGGTACGTGACCTCTCTCTTAATTAGGTTAAGCCTGTTCCCCCATAACAGCTGGAAGAAAAGGCTATAGACCCGTGTCCAGAGAGGCTCTGGCAAGACGCAGACACTGCCCAGGTATATTAACAAGGGAAGCAGAAAGCCTTTGGCCAAGTTGACCCTTTCCCTCAGGGTTAAAGACCAACCCTTCCACTGGTCCACCTTTTGGGCGGCGATCTTAAGTCTGCCCTCCCAATTTTGCTGGGGTAGTCCCCGGGGCCAAATTCGATGCCTAGGATTTTGGCGGAGGTCTGGGGCCCTGGAAGGGTGTCCGGGAGATCAAAACTAGGATCTCCCCCTCCCAGCCAGAGACTTTCGCACTTTTCCCGGTTGATCATGGACCCGGACGCCTCCGAGTAGCGTTCGACCTCAGACATGACCCAATCCGCCTCCTCTCTCGAGGACACAAAGAGGGAGACGTCGTCAGCGTACGCTACCACCCTCAGAGTGGCCCCCGGCTCCGCCCGGTCCATCCCGACTCCCACCAACGGTCCACGATCTACCCTCCTCAAGAAGGGATCGATCGCGAACACGTATAAAAGTGGGCTCAGAGGACAACCCTGGCGGACCCCGGAACTCACCTCAAAAGGGTGACCAACCCAACCGTTCACGAGTGGAAAAGTCTCAGCCCCCTGGTATAAGGTCTCTAACCAATTTACAAACCTCCCAGGCAGACCGTACCTCAAAAGGACAGACCAGAGGTACTCGTGATTCACCCGGTCAAAGGCCTTTGCTTGATCTAA
>JARQOD010000003.1:605650593-605858955 GCA_033576555.1 Oophaga sylvatica | reverse complement strand
AAACCATAGGACTTTTTGGGTCTGAAATGGTGGATTTTTATATTGCACATTTCCACTTTTATAGTTCCTATTATTGTTCGGCAAATATCGTCCCTCCAAGGAGTCTAAACTCTGCAAAACTCCCAGTTACTACGTAACGAGCTCTTCTTCAACATCCATTGTTCCCGCTCGTAATTGATTTAAAATTATAGGAAAAATATTACGCGGTAATGGCCGAACTGAAATATCGTAAGTTTTGGTTTAGCAACAGAATTGATCCGTTCCTTTGCACATCTCCCAACGATTCCCTATCATTTCCAGACTCGCAGCCGAGACACTTAGCAGGAAGCAACGGCGAGCAATCAGTCTAGTTCTCAGCAGGGGTTTGCACACAACCGCCGCGCTCCGTCTGCTGTTTATAGGAAATAAATAAATAAAATGATCATTAGCACTCCAAGTGAAAACATCCACAAACCGCAAACTCGGCTGCTCCTTTTTTATTTATTTATTTTGGATTTATTTATTATTTTTTTACATTTTCTTTCCTATTTCTTTATTTTTTTTGCTAGAGCCGCTGGGATGCATCTGTTTTCCCCGACTGGTGGTATGATTAACTTTGCCAGACATCAACAGCCGAGGACTGTGATTAGTTTTCTCATTACTGCGTTAATATATGTTGTAAAATTTGACACTTTAAAGATACAACACCAAATGCTTATCGTACAGTCACACTGCCCGACCATTGCTGCTCCTCCTAACAATCCGCAGCATCCGCTCCAATCACTCATTGCCAATTAGCATTTTTATGACCTTCTTAAAAGCTTAATTTCTCATTTGTAGTTTTAGATTTAGACAATGTTTCATTTACTTGATGAGAGATTCTTTTTCTTTGCCTTCTTAAAGGAACATATCATGCAAAACTGTTACAATGTGTCATTGTGTGGCCCAGTTGCGCTTGGTACACATGTTCCCTGGAGGGTGCACAGATAAGGTAATTGTGAAACCTGATATTCATTCACATTCACACATGTCCAACACTGCCACCAGAGGGCATCTTAGACTATTTAAGTCAGTGTGACGTAGCAGTAGTGCAGATCTCCTCAGGACACCAGGAGATTAGTTCAAGTCAGAGTGTTGTTTCCTGTCAGAGCTCAGTTGGAGCTAGAGACAGAACAGATCAGTTTCTAGTCTTGGAGGGAGAGGAGAGAAGACTGAATCCTGACAGAGCTTGTGTAGCTCACCTTGAATTGAAGTGGAGGCTAGTAAGGGTAAAAGGAATTACTCTAGCCTAGTCATAGCTATAGCCAAAACTGCTATCTCAGAACAAGCTGCCTGTGGTTCTTAGAACGTGGAAAGTGACTCTCGGAGCTACAGCGTGTATACAGTCTGACGGAACGTCCTGTGAGCTGCTCTGGACAGAGTTTAGAAGGAAAGAAAGAAGGGTTTACAGCAGTTATAACATCGAGTCGACTGAGAGCAGGTCAGTGAGCGTGGAAGAAAAGCTGACTACTACACCTACTGCCACCCGTGCTTATGTTAAGGGTGAGAGCAGGGCGACAGGCGAGTGGAGAAAGAAGGAAGAGTGTTTTCGGTGACAGATCACCTTCACTCAATTTAACCGGACACCGGGTCCGAAGCATTGCTAGTACTTCACGGCTAGTGATAGAAAATCCGGAGGCCTTGCTGGACTTCAAGTTGCAGAAGGTAGCCCTAAGTGTTGATACGTAACTGGAGTCAGGGAGAACGGGACGGAGTAGGCCTGATCAGCCACAACGACTTAGTTCTTTCCAACATCTGATTATCAGAGACAGAAAAGGCTCTACCACAATGTCGACCGGGCGTAGTTGCTGCATCACGAGTTAAACTTGACTTCATGCAAGTTAGGACTCACATACATTTCAAAGGTAAAGGAGGCCTTACACCTGCTCAGCAATTACCTGAATGTGCATTCTCCAACCTGACCAGCTTCCCGGGACATACCTGCAACCATCTACAGTAAAGGTATGGAAAGAGAACCCCTTGTGTGTGACTGACTTATTATCTGCACCCTGCACCACCATAGACTTTGAGGGAACAGTCCCACCTGTGGGGGACTTAACATCTAGCTGCCTATTAACATCCCCTCAGAAGATTCATTTAGCAGCGCTGGTCTTATTGATCAGAAACCACAGGTGGCATCACGAACTAATCCTAAAATCCCCTGTAAATATTCCCCATTGAATGAGCGCCCAGGGCAACGGACTGAGCTCTGCTGCCAGTGACATTCCCCATAGACTTCAATGGGCTCGGTGCCAAGTACCCCATAACCCTGGTGTTGTGCGACTCATCATCCTAGGACAGGACATGTGGAGGTGATGCATCACATGGGGGTTGATTTTTAGCAGCGATACAGAAATAAAAAATTGAACAAAATTAGCTACATGATCTACATATGTAGCAATTATTAATATGACTGAGAGCATTCTACATTGTTGACCACTGGCTCCATTAAAGCGGTTGTCCAGGTTTGGCACAAAACTGCAGATTTGTGAATTCTCACATGGCACACTGTCAGGACTCAGCGGGGCAGTCACCAGGCGGTCACATGACTACAACTATGTAATATGTATACTTCCGGCCACATTACGACTAGACATGCAATTGAGTGAGGGCGTGCATGTCTAGTCGGAATGTGGCCAGAATTATGCAAATCACATACTTATATTCACAAGACCAACCCAAATCTTGCCACCGGCATCGGAGAATCCTCACAGTGCACTATGTGCTCGCTGTGAGGAATGACAAGTCTGCAGTCACATAGAGTGACTGAAGACTTCTGTGCCAAACCTGGACAATCCCTTTACATTTTATCCATTTAATGGTTGAAGCAACCAGATCCAGTGACTGGAGATGGTTCACTTTAACTTGAGATGAATGAACAGCCCAAAAGTAGTTTTGGAGAGATTTGCTTGATTCAGCTGCTCGATTCAATGCTGAGTAAATTCTGCCTGAAATTAAAGTGACCTGAATGATGTTAAAATATGTTTAAAACTCTTTAAAGTCTCTCTAGTCACTATTGCATGGTTGGGAAGGGGGTAAAAAAAATAATAAAAAAACAGTACACTCACCTGTCCTCACGCCACATCTGCCGCAGCTCCTGGGTCCATCCGTGCTGGTCTTTGCTCCCTGCCAGCACCAAGGCGAGTGATTTCCTCGATGTCGGTAGCGTGCATCTTTCCCCTAAGTGGCCACGTTGGGATAATCATCGGCCTCAGCCATGGAAAGGGGCAGTGGAAGGATCAAGAACCTTCACGGTTGGACATAGGAGCTGTGGAAGCTGAGATGACGTAAGGACAGGTGAGTATAATCGGTTTTATTATTTTACCTCCTTTCTAGTGTGTAGCCCAGCTGTGACTGGAGCCACATGTTACCCTGGAAGATGCACGAAAGGTAAACCCACAACAACCCATAAGCACACAACGCTCTACATTTTCCTGGTGCCACCAGAGGGAGCCCTTGGAGACGACAGCAGGGAGATGAAGGCAGTCTAGCTGAGAGTTAGCTAGTCGTTGGTTTTACCTCAGTGTGTCAGTTTTTACCTCAGCAGAGGAGATTAGAGCAGACTGTGAGAGATTCTAGTCTGAACGGCAGTTACCTCAGACGAGCTGAGAGGGAAAGACTAGCCAGAAAGAGAAAGCCTGAAGACTTCAGCAAACACTCAGTTTAGGAGTGGAGTCCAGTAGTAGTGGGAAAGATTACCACTTAGCCTGGTCAAAATTGAATTTACTGAGAGACCTTCAGTGAGAGTTTTAGTGAGTAAGCGTGCCGACGCTTGGAGAGCGGTGAAGATAAAGAAAGCTGACATCTGCTGCTAGCTTGTGCTTATGATAGTGGTGACAGTAGGACGAAAGGCAGGTGGAAGAAAGAAGAGAGAGAGTGACAGAGGTTAACCAGCATTGATAGCTTACCTCCACTCTGCACCACCGGACACCGGGTCCGCGCTTGCCAGCATCTGCACGACTGGTAGGAGACACCGGAGACCCTGCTGGACTACAGGTCGCAGGGGCCCAACAGTGTTGATACGTAACCGGGGTCAGGAAGAACAGGAGTCTGGCCTGATCAGCCATATAGAGACTTAGTTCTGTCCACAAGAAGGCTCCACCACAAGGTCAGCCAGGCGTAGCTGAGAAGACGGAGTTAGGCTTTGTTTTATACGGGTCAGAAACTCACACACATAAAGAAGTAAGGAGGCCCTACACCTACTCAGTGGGTTTACTGGACGTGCATCCTCCACCCTGACAGCTTCCCGGGTCGTGCCTGCAACTTCACCATCAGTAAAGGTACAGAAAGAGACTTTCTTGTGTGTGTCTGCCTTATTGCTCCTGCACCCCTATATTACACCGCCATATACCCTGAGGGATCAGTCTCGCCTGTTATGTTACGGTAGCTGAGGAGTGCAGGTAAAAAAGGAAATACACCAGAGCAGTTGGAATCTATGAGATTGCAGTACCCTGACTAACCACCGCAACTAGAGGCAGCCGTGGAGCGTTCCTACGATGGTCCTAGACGCCTCGTCACAGCCTGAGAAACTAACTACACCTAAAGATAGAAATAGGAAAGCTATCTGCCCCGGAGCAGAACCCCAAAGATAATAGAAAGCCCCAAACATGTAATGGCGGTTAGACAAGAGGAAATACTGACACAGAAAGAAAATAGTATGAGCAAACGCTGGGGCCCAAACTATCTAAATAGAAAAGGATAGGAAGGGTACTTACTGCAATCCCAGAAAACCCTGAAAAACACCAACTTACTAATTTCAAAATCACCTGAGATCACACGACCTCTACCACCTAAATTAGTTCTCTGGTGTAACAAAAACAGCAGCCACTGAAAAAACTGCAAAAAGCAAAAGTACAAAACACAGTGGCTGGACCAAACTGAGAGGGCAAAAGCCCCCGGAGGGGACCCAGAAGGCCCCCACAGAAGTGCAGGACAAAATGCAAAAATATAGCAAAAACACACAATAAGAAATTGTCTTATCTGATAGCAGGAGATGCAGACACGACACAGCAGGCTACAAGGGAAACTGGAAAGAAGGATTCAGACCAGAACAATTGATCACCGGCAACCCTGATGGGAAAATGATTCCCTTAAATAAGACCAATCAGTAACACCTGATTCCCAATCCTCACTAGTACTGCTTGTAACCACCAGAGGGAGCCTCTGCTCAGAACTCATCTCAAACCCATTCACAACAGTACCCCCCCTTGAGGAGGGGTCACCGAACCCTCATTTGAGCAACCAGGTCGGTCAGGATGAGTTCTATGATACGCACGGATAAGTCTCCTAGCATGGATGTCCGAAGCAAACACCCAAGAATTATCTTCCTGACCATAACCTCTCCATTTAACCAAATACTGGAGTCTTCGTCTAGAAAAACGAGAATCCAATATTTTCTCAACCACATACTCCAGATTGCCCTCAACCAAAACAGGGTCAGGAGGCACAGCAGCAGGAACCACTGGCTCAACAAACCTCTTCAACAAGGACTTGTGGAACACGTTATGGATCTTAAATGTCCCTGGAAGAAGCAAACGAAAAGAAACAGGATTAATAATCTCCATGATCTTATAAGGTCCAATGAACCTAGGCTTAAATTTAGGAGATGCTACTCTCATAGGAATATTCTTTGAGGACAACCAGACCAAGTCCCCCACTTTAAACCGAGGACCATAAGTCCTATGCCGGTTAGCAAACCGCTGGGCCTTCTCCTGAGAGAGGGACAACCTCTCCACTACCTGGTCCCAAATCTGCTGCATACGCTCAACAACAGAGTCAACACCTGGACAGACAGAAGCCTCCGTCTGTCCTGAAGAAAATCGAGGGTGAAACCCAGAATTACAGAAAAACGGAGACATCAAAGTGGCAGAGCTAGCCCTATTATTAAGAGCAAACTCAGCCAAAGGCAAAAAAGAGACCCAGTCATCCTGATCAGCAGACACAAAGCATCTTAGATAAGTCTCCAATGTCTGGTTTGTTCTCTCAGTTTGACCATTGGTCTGAGGATGAAATGCCGAGGAGAAAGACAATTGAACACCCAGTTTAGAACAAAAAGTCCTCCAAAATCTGGAAACAAACTGGACTCCTCTGTCAGACACAATGTTCTCAGGAATGCCGTGTAAACGAACCACGTGCTGAAGGAACAACGGCACCAATTCAGAGGAGGAAGGCAACTTAGGTAATGGCACAAGATGTATCATTTTGGAAAACCTATCACAAATTACCCAGATGGTGGTCATTCTCTGAGAAACAGGAAGATCGGAAATGAAATCCATAGAGATATGGGTCCATGGTCTCTTGGGCACAGGCAATGGCATCAACAAACCACTAGAGCGAGAGCAAGGCTTGGAGCGAGAGCAAGTCCCGCAGGACTGCACAAATTCCCTGACATCGCGAGACAAGGTAGGCCACCAAAAGGACCGACTAACCAAGTCTCTGGTACCAAAAATTCCGGGATGCCCAGCCAATGCGGAACAATGAATCTCAGACATCACACTCTTTTTCCATTGGTCCGGGACAAACAATTTTCCAACAGGGCAGCGCTCGGGCCTATCCTCCTGACACCCCTCCAGAGCAAGTCTCAAATTAGGCGAGATGGCGGAAAGAACTACACCCTCCTTCAAAATAACAGAGGGATCAGATAGCTCAGGAGAGTCCGCAAGGAAACTCCTCGAGAGGGCATCCGCCTTAACATTCTTAGTGCCAGGAAGAAAGGAAACCACAAAATTAAAACGTGTGAAAAACAAGGCCCACCTGGCCTGTCTAGGATTGAGTCGCTTGGCAGATTCCAGATAGACCAGATTCTTATGGTCCGTAAGGACCACCACCTGATGTTTGGCTCCCTCCAGCCAATGTCTCCACTCTTCAAAAGCCCACTTCATGGCCAATAACTCCCGATTACCCACGTCATAATTACGTTCAGTAGGAGAAAATTTTCGAGAGAAAAAGGCACAAGGGTTACTTTTAGAGGTCTCTGGATCTTTTTGGGACAAAACGGCACCTGCCCCAATTTCAGAGGCATCAACCTCCACCTGAAATGGCAGAGAAACATCAGGCTGCCGTAGAACAGGAGCAGAAGTGAATCTCTGCTTAAGTTCCTGAAACGCAGAGACTGCCTCAGGAGGCCAATTCACCACATCAGAACCCTTTCTGGTCAAATCAGTTAATGGTTTAACAATAACAGAGAAATTACCAATAAATTTACGATAAAAATTGGCAAAACCCAAAAATCTCTGAAGAGCCTTTAATGAAGTAGGTTGGACCCAATCACAGATGGCCTGAACCTTGACCGGGTCCATTTCAATAACAGATGGGGACAAAATGAATCCCAGAAATGAGATCTTCTGTACGCCAAAAAGACACTTTGATCCCTTCACATACAGAGCATTCTCTCTCAAAATCTGGAATACAGTTCGAACATGTTTCACATGAGAGTCCCAGTCATTAGAAAAAATCAAGATATCATCCAAATAAACAATCAGAAACTTGTCCACAAAATCCCTGAAAATGTCATTCATGAAGGACTGGAAGACGGAAGGAGCATTAGTGAGCCCAAAGGGCATCACAAGGTACTCAAAATGCCCTTCAGGGGTGTTAAATGCCGTCTTCCATTCATCCCCGTGCTTAATGCGAATAAGGTTATACGCCCCCCTGAGGTCAAGCTTGGTAAACCAAGTAGCGTTTTTCACCCTGGAAAACAGGTCAGAAATCAAGGGTAACGGGTATTGATATTTCACAGTAATATTGTTCAAGAGACGATAATCAATACACGGCCTTAATGAACCATCTTTTTTGGCCACAAAGAAAAAACCGGCACCTAAGGGTGAAGAGGATGGTCTGATATGACCCTTCTCCAATGATTCCTTGATATAAGACCGCATAGCGTCATGTTCAGGTACAGACAAGTTAAAAAGGCGACCCTTAGGGAATTTACTACCTGGCACTAATTCAATAGCGCAGTCATAGCTCCTATGGGGAGGTAAGGATGCAGATTTACTTTCGCTAAACACATCAGAAAAATCAAACAAAAAGTCAGGAACATCCTCAGCCTGGGGGGAGGCAGAAAAAACAGGAGTGTTGGTATTAACACATTGGCAGCCCCAACTGGTTACAGACACAGATTTCCAATCCAAAACAGGATTATGAGACTGTAACCAAGGGAAACCCAGCACGATAATGTCATGCAGATTATATAGAACCAAAAATTTGCAGCACTCCTGGTGATCAGGTTCAACCCTCATTATCACCTGAGTAGAAAACTGGGGTTTATTCTCAGCCAAAGGGGTAGAATCGATCCCCAGTAGGGGAATAGACTTCTGTAGGGGTATCAAGGGAAATCCACAACGTTTAGCAAAATCATAATCCATCAGGTTAATAGCTGCTCCAGAATCAACGAAAGCCTGAGCAGAAAATGAGGACAGAGAGCATATCAGAGTGACAGTTAATAAAAACTTAGTCTGAACACTACCCAAGACAACTGAGCGTGCAAAACGTCTTCCCCGCTTAGGGCAGACTGAAATAGCATGAGAGGCATCACCACAGTAGAAACATAACCCATTGCGCTTTCGAAACTCATGACGCTGTGCCCCAGACACCACTCCATCACACTGCATGGGCTCAGCAGCTGGCTCACAAGGCAACACCACTCCACGCATACTTCTCCGCTCACGCAAACGTCTCTCAATTTGAATCGCTAATGACATAGAATCATTGAGACCAGAGGGGACAGGGAATCCCACCATAACATCCTTTACATTATCCGACAGACCCTTCCGGAAAAGGGCCGCCAAAGCGTCGTCATTCCATTTGGTCAGGACTGCCCACCTACGGAATCTCTGACAGTATAACTCAGCGTCATCAAGCCCCTGATTTAATGCCAACAAGGCTTTTTCAGCTTGATCAGTGACATTAGGCTCATCGTACAATAACCCAAAGCCTGAAAAAATGCATCAACATCACTCAAAACAGGATCCCCAGGTGTGAGGGAAAAAGCCCAATCCTGAGGATCGCCGCGCAGGAGAGAGATGATAATTTGAACCTGCTGCGCTGCGTTTCCTGAGGACTTAGATTTTAAGGCAAAAAACAATTTACAATTATTTTTGAAATTCTGAAACTTAGCTCGATCCCCTGAAAACAAATCTGGCATGGGAATCCTAGGTTCCACAACAGGCAACCTAGCAAGATATGCAGCAATACTCTGAACCTCAGTGGCAAGCTGATCCACACGGCCAGACAACCGTGCAAACTCCATTGGGAGAAAAGATCCTCCCCAGCACCCAGAGATACAGAGGGAAAAAAAAAAATGCAACAAACAGAAAAATATCTCTGACAACTTTTCTTCCTTCAAAATATTTTTTCCCTTCTGTGAGTACCATACAATTTTTATGGCCGGTGATACTGTTATGTTACGGTAGCTGAGGAGTGCAGGTAAAAAAGGAAATACACCAGAGCAGTTGGAATCTATGAGATTGCAGTACCCTGACTAACCACCGCAACTAGAGGCAGCCGTGGAGCGTTCCTACGATGGTCCTAGACGCCTCGTCACAGCCTGAGAAACTAACTACACCTAAAGATAGAAATAGGAAAGCTATCTGCCCCGGAGCAGAACCCCAAAGATAATAGAAAGCCCCCAAACATGTAATGGCGGTTAGACAAGAGGAAATACTGACACAGAAAGAAAATAGTATGAGCAAACGCTGGGGCCCAAACTATCTAAATAGAAAAGGACAGGAAGGGTACTTACTGCAATCCCAGAAAACCCTGAAAAACACCAACTTACTAATTTCAAAATCACCTGAGATCACACGACCTCTACCACCTAAATTAGTTCTCTGGTGTAACAAAAACAGCAGCCACTGAAAAAACTGCAAAAAGCAAAAGTACAAAACACAGTGGCTGGACCAAACTGAGAGGGCAAAAGCCCCCGGAGGGGACCCAGAAGGCCCCCACAGAAGTGCAGGACAAAATGCAAAAATATAGCAAAAACACACAATAAGAAATTGTCTTATCTGATAGCAGGAGATGCAGACACGACACAGCAGGCTACAAGGGAAACTGGAAAGAAGGATTCAGACCAGAACAATTGATCACCGGCAACCCTGATGGGAAAATGATTCCCTTAAATAAGACCAATCAGTAACACCTGATTCCCAATCCTCACTAGTACTGCTTGTAACCACCAGAGGGAGCCTCTGCTCAGAACTCATCTCAAAGCCATTCACAACACTCGCCTGTGGGAGACTTAACACATTACTGCCCCAAACCCTCAGAGGATCTACCCTGCAGCGCTAGTCACCCTGACCAGGAACCACAGGTGGCGTCACGAACCTTTCTACAAACCTATAATCCCCTGTAAATATCCCCCTTTTTAGTGAGCGCCCAGAGCAACGGACCGAGTCGTGCTACCCGTGACATCCCCCAGTGAAGTGAACGGGCTCGGTGACGAGTACCCCACAGCCCTGGCTATGTGCGACTCATCTTTGGCGTCACGAACAGGATACGAAGCTCGCTATATGTGAGTCCTGTGTGCCTGAAGTGGACTGTTTTTGTGCAAAGAGACTGTGTTGCTGTTGTTGTGATTTTTGGTGCCAATTGTCCGCCATTGCCCGCCAAAGTACAGCGCTACAGCGCAAAGAGAAGGGGCGTACCTGCAGAAAGCGCGCGGAGTCCCGGATACGCCCCCAACGCTGATGCGGCAGAAGGTCCTGTGGAGAGCTTCGGTGAACGCTCTGACATCAGAGTGCCGGGGACGCAGGTCCTTCCACATCGCGGTGCCCGGAGAGCTGCAGCCTTCAGAGAAGGTAGGCCATGCTTAACTAGGGGGGCGCAGACATGTCGCAGCCACAAGCTGACAGCGCGGCAGAGGGCGACGGCTCCAATGACTTACCCGCTGGCCCTGCCGAGCAGGATGGAAACGTTGGCCCCTCACCAGGCCCGGTGGCCCCAATAGTACCACTGACCCTGCCATACCTGCCTGGAGCAAAGTGGCTCCCTCAGTATAGCGGTAAGCCAGACACCCTGTCAGGGTTCAAGCGCAAAATATGCAGCATAATGGACATGTACCCAATGACAGAGAAACAAAGAGCTGCAGTGGTAGTAGGACAACTGACTGGTGCTGCAGAGAGGGAAGTAGAGACTTGGACAGCTGCAGACCAGGAATCAGTGCTTTCAATTTTCTTAAAGCTGCAGACTATTTTTGAGGACCGCACTGAAACAGATCTCCGGATGAGGTTTTACCAATGCTCCCAGAGACCAGATGACAGTATTAGGGACTACGCCTGCCAACTACAGGGGGCCCTGCGAGCTCTCAAACAGGTCAACCCTATAAGTGCCATTAATGAAAGCAAAATGTTGAAGGAACAATTTGTACGGGGACTGAGGTCCCAAGCTGAAAGCAGAACTGTGCACTGGTGGTCCTTGGATCATCCTGACGCTACCTTTGATGCCCTAAAGGATATGGCTATAAAAGGCCTGCGATCCCTGGAGAAGCCCGAGGTGGCCACCCAGTGTCACACGGGTGAAGCCACTCTAAAGCCAGCAGCATCCACCTTTTCCCGCTGATGGCAGAAGCCAAAACGCAGGTGGCGCCCCCTACTGAGTTGGACTGTCTGCGCTCAGAAGTGCGCCAGCTGACCAAAAACCTGGCCGCTGTAATGAGTGCCCTGCAACTGCGGAAGGAGGAAGGAGGAAAGATCCTGCTAGCTGACTGCCCAGAGGATGTCCCTTGGATGAACCGGAGGAGAAGGAGGACGTCGCCCCATCGGAGGGGACAACGCCACCCCAGGAGCGACCCTGATCAACACCATCCTCGCCGAGAGATCATCTGCTACCGTTGCAACAGAGAAGGTCATCTACCAGACAGTGTCCTTTAAACGAGCAGATCCTGGGTCCGAGGGCCAACACCCAGGAATAGACTCTTCAGGCCCCTCAGACTGGAACCGCAGGTTTGTGGGAGGAAGACCATACCTGTCCATCATTCTGGACGGGATCGCAATTCCTGCACTGCTAGACACTGGATCTCAGGTGACCATCATACCTGATGTCCTGTATAATAGTTTTGGTCCATGGACAGTCTCCAGCCCCCGAGCTCTGACTTTACAGTGTACGCCTCTAATGGTCTCCCTGTTGAAGTACTCGGAGCCAAAAACGTGGACGTAAAGGTGGGCAGAGTGGAGCTGGAGGATCAGGGACTCTTAGTAGTAAAGACTGTAAATGAGGACAATGGCTTAAATGTGGTTTTAGGTACAAACATTATCAGTAACTGTCTGGGAGAAGTTGTGTTTTTGCTCCAACAGCTCGCCGAAGTTGCCAGGCCAAAGCAAAAGGGAGTGATCCAGAGGGAGATCCGGGCCCTGATGTGCCAGCAGCAAGTGAAACTGACAGATGGTGAAATTGGTAATGTACGGGTAACAGACTGAATCCCATTGTGATACCCCCAATGAGTGAAATGCTTATAGGTGTAGAGCAGCAATAGGTCTGAGAGGACAGAACTACCAAGCAGTAGTAGAGCCCCATTGTTCAGAGCACAGACCTACACTCTCGACTGCTAGAGGGGTAGTGGAAGTACGAAATGGGAGAGTACCAGTACGTCTTCTCAACTGGGGAGAAGATGAAGTGAATTTACCACGTTATGCTACTGTTGCTAAATTACATACTGTAGATAATAACTCCATTCTCACGACGGAGTCCTTAGCCTCCCACCACCAGTGGAGGATAATGACCCAGCAACCCAGGTGGAGGATTGGTGTCAGCAGCTCCATGTCGGGACAGACACCACTCCGGCCACCAGAAACAGGGAGTACTTCGGTGGTACAGGAGTACACACAGGTATTTAGCAAACACCCACTTGACTTTGGGACAATTAAGGAAGTGCAACACCATATCCCTACAGGCAACCATCCTTCCATTAAAGAGTGGTACAGGCCTATACCACCAGCACACTACCAAAAAGCCAAGGAGATGTTGCGTGACATGAAGGAAGCAGGGAGGATAAGGGATAGTTGTAGCCCCTGGGCAGCACCTCTAGTCCTAGTTAGGAAAAAGGATGGAAGCATGAGAATGTGTGTAGATTACAGACAAGTGAATCGCATTACACATAAAGATGCATACCCTTTACCACGCATTGAGGAATCCTTAGCTGCCTTAAAAACTGCTAACTACTTTTCCACCCTTGCCCTCACTAGTGGGTACTGGCAAGTAGCTGTGGCTGAGGAGGATCGGGAGAAGACGGCTTTCACCACCCCGATGGGACTCTGTGAGTTTGACAGGATGCCGTTTGGACTCAGCAGTGCCCCGGGAACGTTCCAGAGAGTGATGGAGAGTTGCCTGGGACATCTCAACTTTGAAACCGTGTTGCTGTACCTGGACGATGTAATTGTGTACTCCAAGACGTATGAGGATCATCTGAAGCACCTGGCAGAGGTATTCGAGTCACTGTCCAAGAATGGGATGAAACTTAAGCCTTCAAAGTGCCATCTGCTCAAACAAAAGGTACAGTACTTGGGACATATTGTCAGCTTAGAAGGAGTAGCGCCAGACCCGAGAAGGTCACTGCCATCCAGAAATGGCCAGATCCGAGGAATCTCAAGGAGGTGCGCCAGTTCCTGGGACTGACAGGTTATATCGGAGGTTTGTAAAGGACTACACCAAGAAAGCAGGCCTCTGCAGGACCTCCTGGTAGGACAATCCCTCAAGAGCAGAAATCCTCCATTCCACTGGGGTAAAGAACAAGCTGAGGCATTCAAGGAGATGAAGGAGATCCTGACAGGCGATGAGATCTAAGCCTACCCTGACTACAGCCAGCCGTTCCTGCTGTACACTGATGCCAGCAACGAAGGATTGGGAGCTGTCCTCAGTCAGAAGCAAAATGGCCTCGAGAAAGTCATCGCATATGCTAGCAGGAAGCTCTGCCGACCGAGAGGAAACCCAGAGAACTATAGCAGCTTCAAGTTGGAGTTGCTGGCGCTGGTCTGGGCCATTACAGAAAGATTCAAGCATTACCTAGCCTCCAGCAAGTTCACTGCTTACACTGACAATAACCCCTTGACACATCTCGAAACAGCTAAGCTGGGAGCCATGGAGCAATGTTGGATGGCTCGGCTGTCGAACTATCAATTCACAATCAAGTACAGGTCGGGCCGTAAGAACGCCAACGCTGATGCCTTGTCCAGAATGCCACATGAGTCCGACACGGAAGAGGAATTGGATGACCTAGAAGAGATTGAGCTACCTGCATTCCACAGAAATGGGATGATCCACGAGCAACGAGCCTGCAGGAGGCAGCGTGGTAAGACATTAAACCCTTTACCTCACCACAGCTGGAAGGAGACCCAGAACAGTGACCCGGTTGTCAGCCGTATCAAGGAGCTGATAACTCAGGAAGGTTCCTCCTTAGAGAAGGATGCGTCTCAGCAAGCAAAGCAGCTGTGGAATGAGAGAAGTCGGCTGTTTATCTACTGTGAGAAGCTGTGCCGAAGGTACGTCAACCCAAGAACCCATGAGATGGTATGGCAGATAGTAGTCCCCAGAACGGACATCCAGATGGTGTTGGAAGCCTACCACGATCGAGCGGGGCACTTTGGCTGGAAGAAGCTGGAAACCCTGCTGAAGTGTCGTTTCTACTGGTGGGAATGCGCAGTTCCATGGAAAAATGGTGTAAAAACTGTGTGTCCTGTAGCCTCCGAAGAAAAGACTACAGCAGCCAGAAAGCACCCCTGCAACCCATCAAGACGACTCGTCCCTTGGAGATCGTGGCCTTGGACCTTGCCAAGTTGTCACCCAGCCGGTTGGATACTCATATGCCCTGACAATGGTGGATCACTACTCCAGGTTCCTGGTGGTCGCCCCTGTCAAAGATCTGACAGCAGAAACAGCAGCAAAGATGTTTCAAGCGTCTTTCTGCAGGCCCCATGTATATCCAGAGCAAGTGTTAACTGACCAGGGCCCTGCCTTTGAAGCCGAGTTGTTTAAAGAGTTCTGTCATTTGTACGAATGCAAGAAGATAAGAACCACACCGTACCACCCCCAAACAAATGGTCTCTGTGAAAAGATAAATCACATAGTCATTGATTTGCTGAAGACGGTACCACTTGAGGAGAGGAATCGGTGGCCAGACCTACTACCTGACCTGGTAGATCTGTACAATCACATACCTGTGAGTTCCACCAATTGCACTCCAGCCTACCTCATGCGGCAAGACCAGGAAAGGTGCTCATGGATTTGGAACTTGGTGTTGTAGAACCAGAAGCTGATGTTACTACTGAAGATTGGGACACGAACCGACAGGAACAGTACAGGAGAGTACAAGCCTGCGTGGAAGATAGTCTCAGTAAAGTAAGGGAAAAACAAGAGGAAAACTACAACAAAAGTGCGCCAGCTGAACCTTTTGTACCTGAGAAATTGTGTTGAAAAGAAAAAGAAGAATGCACAAATTAGATGATCAATGGGAAAAAGAGCCATATGTCGTGCAAAATTCAAAGTTTGACAACAGGAAAATATGTACCATTAGTAAAGATGGAGGAAAGACGACCACAACTGTATCAAGAGATCACCTAAAACCATGTCCAGATATGTTAAAGCTTCGCGAAGAAGAACCTGTTATTGATAAAGAGAAACCAGGTGAAGTCATACACACGGACTTAGGAGATTTTCTTGCAGATTGGCCTTGTATCGGAGAAGCTGTGATCATTCCAGCACTTCAATTTTATCAACCGCAAGAAGCACTCCAACTTCAAGTTGAGCCAGTTGTCGCAGCAGAAATAGTTCAAGAGGAACCTGCTCCTGAAGCGTCTCAAGAAATAGAGTCTCGAGAAGTGGAGTCTCAAAACGTGGAACATCCAGATGTTGGGTCTCAGGAAGAAGAATCCCTGGCGAAACAGAACCGCATCGCCCAGCCGCAAGTATGCTTGCCAGATCCCTAGAGAGGTTAAGGCAGTATTACAGTTTACCGGCACGTAGGACAGATAGGTCAAATGCTACCATACCTGACTAGTGTTGAGCATTCCGATACCGCAAGTATCGGGTATCGGCCGATATTCGCGTTATCGGAATTCCGATACTTAATTCCGATACTTTTTCCATATCGTATACCGGAATCGGAAGTTCCCATAATTCTTTGAGAGGCAATGTGATTTTAGTCAGCCAATGAGGAATCCTACGAAGTGTGGGCACATCCTGTAATGATGCGGTCATCTTAACTAATGGCATGGCTGTGATTGGCTGCTGAAATGATGTCAGAATGCACTATAAAAGGCGCCGCAGCCATTTTAGCGTCACTGTGCTGTGAACTCAGTTAGGGACAGAACGCTGCTGTGCTGACTCTGAGGGACAGTTAGATATTGCGATTTTGTGTACTACTGTGCTTGAGGCAGGCTAGTTTACCAACCGCTGTGTAAAGCTTCATTTTGCCAGTGTTGTTTTAACAGCTCTGTGCAAGGTGTGTGTGTGACAGTGCAGGTGACGCTGCAGTTTGCTCTGCATCCACCGCTGTTTGTAGGCATCTGCACGTGTCACTTTTTTTTTTTTTTTTTTTATTTTATTTAGTGGAATTGGTGCAGCTCCATTATATTAGAAATAAATCTAATCTATTAGTGTGACGCGCTTCCATCCGTATACAATACATTGGTTGCAAACACTATAGAAGTACAGAAAGGAGCTTTTCACAGATTGTGGACAGTTGTGTTTCAGTGTTCACTTCAGTCTGTGTTTTTTACTTTTTTTAGTGCAGATCACGCTCCAGTTACATGTTCAAGCACTGCTGCTTGTACTCTGCTGAGCGTGTCTCAGTGGCTCATCCTTTTCATTTATCTCCAATTGGTTCTGCTACATTCCATTTAAAATAAATCTAATCTATTAGTGTGACGCGCTTCCATCCGTATACAATACATTGGTTGCAAACACTATAGAAGTACAGAAAGGAGCTTTTCACAGATTGTGGACAGTTGTGTTTCAGTGTTCACTTCAGTCTGTGTTTTTTACTTTTTTTAGTGCAGATCACGCTCCAGTTACATGTTCAAGCACTGCTGCTTGTACTCTGCTGAGCGTGTCTCAGTGGCTCATCCTTTTCATTTATCTCCAATTGGTTCTGCTACATTCCATTTAAAATAAATCTAATCTATTAGTGTGACGCGCTTCCATCCGTATACAATACATTGGTTGCAAACACTATAGAAGTACAGAAAGGAGCTTTTCACAGATTGTGGACAGTTGTGTTTCAGTGTTCACTTCAGTCTGTGTTTTTTACTTTTTTTAGTGCAGATCACGCTCCAGTTACATGTTCAAGCACTGCTGCTTGTACTCTGCTGAGCGTGTCTCAGTGGCTCATCCTTTTCATTTATCTCCAATTGGTTCTGCTACATTCCATTTAAAATAAATCTAATCTATTAGTGTGACGCGCTTCCATCCGTATACAATACATTGGTTGCAAACAATATAGAAGTACACAAACGGGCCTTTCACAGCTACTGAACATGGGTTTTTAATTTTTAACTAAAATATGTATTTTTTCAAATGACACAAATATAAGTAATGTTGAAGAGGAATAGTCCTACATCCATTGTTTGCACAATATTACAGGTGTACATCATGTCCCTTAATCAACAATGTATTATTATATTTACTTGTATGCTTTTATTTAAAAGCCAAGAACACAGAAGGATAACCTTCGCACTGCAGCTGTTGTCAAAGTTCAACCCACATTATGCACTTCCAACATTGCAGCATTTGAGGCATGATGTGAGTTGGATTGGTCAAAGTTATGGAGTGAGAAGGTTCACCATCAGTACCCTATAGCATAAGTATGCTTTTGTGTTAGCATTTGTGTTAGACATGTGGATATCTGCCATAATATGTCACAATTATTTAGTTACAGATTTGTTACCAACACTAATCATTGAATGGTTTTAAATTTGACGTTTCACTTGTTTACAGCTTAGAAATAAGGGTGTAGCCTGATATCTATGTGTAGCACTAGCCACTTTAACATGTCATGTTTTTTTAAACATGTGTAGCTAGGTAGCAGTAATTTTTGCCGGACACACAGCAGGGGAACAGCAGGCGTTACTGAACCCCACTATCACTATAGCTTGTGTATTGGTCTGTGGACACGACACTTCTGAGCAGCAACTGGCAGTGTTGTAGCCCAGGGAGTATAGCTCAGGTGGTAGAAAGATGAACATAACAGGAGACATGGAAAACGTTGTCAACCAGTTAGTTAATCTGAAACCGGACAGGCAAATTCAGGCGAGATCCATGCCTAGTTCATTTTCAGAAAAGTAAGCCGTTCTACATTATCGTAGGATAGTCGCATGCAACGGTCTGTTAGTACACCACCTGCAGCAGTAAAGACGCGCTCCGATAATACACTGCCAGCAGATCAAGCCAGCACCTCCAATGCATACTGGCTAAGCTCTGGCCATGTATCCAGCTTAGAGACACAAAACTTGAATGGGGAAGAGCCATCTGGGAGTACACTGAGAGGGCAAGACATGTAGTCTGTCACCATCTTACGGAAATGTTGCCTCCTGCTGACTGGAGCCGTCTCGGATGGTGTAGACATTGGTGGCGCTGCCACAAAACTTCGACACATTTGGAACATACTGTTCTTGCCCTGTGCAGAGGCGCTGCTTGTGCTCCCTCTTGTTGCAGAGCTGTCTCCACTGCCTCGACGCACAGAGCTGCTTTGTAAATCAGTAGCAGCAGCAGTGCTCTCGGCTGGAATGGAGAACATTATGGATTGCACCAGTGTGTCTTGGTACTTCCGCATTTTACGCTCCCGGTTCAACGGTGTGATGAGGCTTTGTAAGTTGTCCCGGTAGCGAGGGTCTAGGAGGGTGTACACCCAATAATCAGACGTGGTGTGAATGTGTTCGATGCGGCGGTCGTTTCTCAGCCACTGCAGCATGAAATCAACCATGTGCTGCAGACTCCCAACTGGCCAAGAAACGTTGTCCCCTGCAAGAGGCGTCATCTCCGCCTGCTGTGCATCACCCCACCCTTGGTCTACATACTGACTAGAGCATTGTCTACCTCCCTCTGGAGCGATGTCTTCCTCCTCCATTGACTCCTCCTCATCCTCCTCACAAAGTCCTTCAAATACATATAAATTTACAAAATTTAAAACTCAAAATTTAAAAACTTTGTATCATAATTCTGTAACATCAGTTTATGGAAACACAATAGCATTACAAAGGATAGACAAAAAATGTACATTATGTGCTTTGTAAATACATTAAAAGTTTGTAATGGTTATGAAAATATAGACAGCGACTCTGGAGGTTCAATTGTTGATACAGCATGGTACTTTGAAAGTCCTCCAGCCCTTTGTGAGGAACCACGTTGCGCTGACTGTCCAGAAGGTGATGGAATTTGTGACTCCTCATCCTCCACCTCTTCCAAAACCTCATGCCTTAGTGCTTGCAGTGTTTTTTGAAGCAGGCAGATAAGGGGGACAGTCAGGCTGACTAGTGCATCATCTGCACTCGCCATCCGCGTTGACTCATCAAACGCACGCAAAACGTGGCAGATATCCTTCATAGAGTTATTCGCCACTCATTACACTGGCAGTGGCTGCCCATTCATTATAGGATCCAATTCTAATTACTGGTTCTCACCAACATAGCTCTCCACAGCGCAGCACCCCCCTACATCTCCTCCCTTATTTATATTTATCGGCCTAACCGACTGCTGCACTCTGCAAACGACCTTCGACTAACCTCTGCACTAATCCGTACCTCCCACTCCAACTCCAAGACTTCACCCGCGCTGCGCCAATCCTCTGGAATGCTCTACCCCAAGAAATTAGGACTATCCGCAATTTGGATGGTTTCAGGCGCTCCCTCAAAACACATTTGTTCACAGTGGCCTATCACATTCACTAATCAAAGTCATTCTATGTGTAATTCTGTGTGTGTAGCCCATTCACTATCTCCATGCATCCCTCACTTCCTTAAAATGGCTGGACCATCATTGTAAAAACACCATTGTATATAAACACCTGTACTTTGTATCTCCCACACCTCATTGTAGATTGTAAGCTTTCACCAGCAGGGGCGGCTGATTTTGCTTTAATTATTGTATTGTTAACGTTGTTACTTATGACTCGTGTTTTGAAACTGTTAAACTGTAAAGCACTGCGGAATATTATGGCGCTATATAAATAAATAATATTATTATTCTTATTATAGAGGCCCACTCAGTAGTGGTGAAGTGTGAACGCCGCAAATTGCGAGTTGACTGCGCCTGATGCAGCTGATACTCCATTACTGTTGGCTGCTGCTCACACAACCGCTCCAACATATGTAACGAGGAATTCCACCTGGTGGGTACGTCACATATGATGCGATGTTCATGAAGGTGAAATCTGCGTTGCAGAGCTGCAATCAGCGATCTGGCCATGCTGGAACGTCGCAAGTGAGCGCACTCTAGGCGGACCTTGTGCAGCAGTGCATCAAGATCCGGATAGTCCCTCAAAAAACTCTGACGACCAAGTTGAGCACATATGACAGACATGGTATGTGAGTGAGGTTGCCAAGGCCCAGAGCTGACACCAGATTTCGGCCATTGTCACACACTACCAAGCCTGCCTGTAGATTCTCTTCCAAAAACCACACGTCGCTCTCCTGCTTTATGGCATTACAGAGCTCCTGCGCTGTGTGGCTAAGATTCCCCATGGAAATTAATTTCAGGATGGCCTGTTGACATTTGGACACGGCTGTGCTCATATCGGTCGCAACAGGTAAACGTTCACGGGTCCATGTGGAGGTAGACCGTGACGGCTCCTGCAGCGATGATTCTGAGGAACTGGAATAGGAGGAGGAATCAATGTGTACAGACTTGATTCCTGCAATCCTTGGAGTTGGCAGAACACGTACAGCGCCACTCGCAAGATCAGTACCCGGCTGCACAACATTGACCCAATGGGCAGTGAGGGAAAGGTATTGTCCCTGGCCATGGGTGTTAGAACCCTCTTGTTAGGTTTTGTTTCAGTTTGCTGGTCACATGACCTTTTTTCCCTATTTAGTCTGGCTCCGCCCTTCTGGCTTTGCTTGACTTCATTGTATTATCTACTGTTAAGCTAGCCGGGTGCTTAGGTGCCTTAATCTGTGAGTTTTGCTTGATGTTAGGATCACAAAGTATTTATTTTTCTGTTTAATTATCCATGCTACAATTTATGTTAGGAGGTGTCCACCTTTTCTCCCAGTCCCTAGATCTTGTAGGGATTACTCCCTCGCAACTATAGGTCTTCGTTCACACTAGATGAGGACTTTAGCGGGTCTGGTCGCAGGATCAGGTTCCCCGTTACATCGTAGGGATTCAGCTTAGTTGTATTGTAGGGACAGAATTCCCTTCTTTCCTTACTGGTTGTAGCAGATCATAACAATGGGTACTGGTCCACGCATCGGTGGTCAGGTGGACCTTGCTACTGAGGGCTTTTAGTAGCGCATGTTTAATTTTTCCCTCAACATGCTTTTGCAGACCAGGGACGGCTTGCCTGCTGAAATGAAATCGGCTTGGCACATTGTATTGTGGGATTGACAATGATATTCAGTTACGGAAACTGTCTGTCTCCACCAGCCTGAATCACAGCATTTCAAGGGACAGGAGTTTTGCAATGCCAGCATTCAGAGCCTGTGCTCGTGCATGGTTTGCGGAGTATGGCCGTCTTTTATCCCATGCCTGTGCTACCGCTGGCTGTTTTGTGGCCTGGGAGTGTGAGGATGACAGGGAACTTGCTGCTGTGTGTGGAATAACAGTTTGTCTCTGGACAACAGTGGCCGAGGTTCTTCCATGGCGATCCTGTGAGGAAGCATAACCAGCTGTGTGTGAGCTCGATGAAGAGGCTTCAACACAACCTGAAGATGTAGGTGCTGCTGTAGGTTGGCCTACATCTCCAGTGTGTCTTTGTAACTCAACTACGTGCTTTGTCCGCACATGTTTCCACATATTTGTGGTATTGAGGTGACTGACACTTTTAGCTATTTTTAATTTTTGATTACACAGCTTGCATTTCACATAGCAAATATCATGTGCAAGTGTGTGAAAAAAGGACCACGCAGTGCAAGTCCTGGGAGCGCACGTTTTGACTTTTGGAAGACAACTGCTCCGAACAGGTGCCAAACTGGAGGCTACAGGCAACCGAGTCTGCAGCCTAACTCTCCCTCCTGTTTGTACCGTTGGGGCAATGTCTTCCTCTATCTTCCTTCTATCACTAACCATTTCTCTAGGCCTCTCCCAGCTTTCAACCAAAGTACTGGTTCTCACCCACAAAGCTCTCCACAGTGCAGCACCCCTCCTACATCTCCTCCCTCATTTCTATCTATCGGCCTAACCGACTGCTGCGCTCTGCAAACGACTTTCGACTAACCTCTGCACTAATACGTACCTCCCACTCCCGACTCCAAGACTTCTCCTGCTCTACGCCAATCCTCTGGAATGCTGTACCCCAAGAAATTAGGACTATCCACAATTTGCATGGTTTCAGGCGCTCCCTCAAAACACATTTGTTCAGAGCGGCCTATCACATTCACTAATCAAAGTCATTCTATGTATTCTGTGTAAGTGTGTGTGTGTCTCTAGCCCATTCACTATCTCCATCCCTCAGTCCCTTAAGATGGCTGGAACATCATTGTAAATGCACCATTGTATATAAACACCTATACTTTGTATCTCCCCCATCTCATTGTACATTGTAAGCTGTCACGAGCAGGGGCGACTTATTTAGCTTAAATTATTGTATTGTTAACGTTGTTACTTATGACTTGTGTTCTGAAACTGCTAAACTGTAAAGCGCTGCGGAATATGATGGCGCTATATAAATCAATATTATTATTATTCCTCTGAGCTGCTCCCACCACCTTCCTGTTCTTCATGCCATGTTGGGTATTGGACCTCATCATCTCCACTACCCTCTTCCAACACCTGCTGTTGGGTGGTCTGGCCAGCACCATGCTCAACAGAAACTGGCACCTGGGTCTCATCATCATCATCAGATGCGTTCTGCGGTGTGCTGACCATCGGCACTGTCTCACCCGCCTCTTCAGATTCAGAGAGACACAGCTGTTGTGCATCACTGCATACTCCCTCTTCTTCACATTACAGAATGCTGCTTGGCTGGGCCCCTGTTTGCAAGCCAATAGATTATGAGAACAGAAGCAGACACTCAGCTGGCTCCTGTACAGAACTCTCTGACTGCCTGGGCAATTTGCCAGGCGGTGAAGAGACAGATGGTTGCCCAACAGTGCTGTGGTCCTGAGAGGAGGTGGAAGCAATTGAAGTCGATGCATTGGCTGAGATCCAAACAACAACGGCTTCAATTTGTTCTTCCCGCAGCAGGGGGGTACTCCGAGCTCCTACAAAAGTGCGCATAAAGGAACGCTCACGGCCCGGGAAAACTGGTGGATGCTGTGTCACTGGGGGCCGCAGCAGCCACAGAATCCCCACGTCCTCTCCCTGAAGAAACTCCACGACCACGTGCCTTACTCCCTGCCTTCTTCATCTTGGTAGATTGATAAAGAAAGTCTGAAAAGTTATAAGGCCTAAGTGTGGTTATTCGCAGAGACTGCAGTGAACACTGCACACAACTGTTCAGTAGGTGTGAAAGGCCCCTTTGTGTACTTCTATAGTGTTTGCAACCAATGTATTGTATACGGATGGAAGCGCGTCACACTAATAGATTTTATTTATTTGTAATAGAATGGAGCAGCAACAATTAGAGAAAAATTTCAAGGATGTGCCAGTGACACACGCTCAGCAGACTACAACCAGCAGTGGTTGAAGAACTAACTGGAGCGTGATCTGCACTCCAAAAAGGAAAACCTCAGACTACAGTGAACACTGCACACAACTGTTCACTACCCAACGCGTCTCAGCAGGAAGGCAGTCTGTGCGTCAAAACAAAGGCGCAAGCATACATCCACGTACCCTGTTTATAAAGCTATATAAAAAAAATTATGTAGTAGTGACGCACACTTTATTGAGGTACAGTATTACATCGCCATTCACCATCTGTGGCTATGCAGTCTCATCTATATATACCTTATCTATCCGTTGTCATGCTTGCAAGTCGACAGTCAGGCATAAATAGCAATTTTCACTATGCACTATGCACTTTTTAAAGGTTATGTTTGTTAATAAACATGATTATTGCCACATATTATGAGTATTACATGATGGAAATTGTATAATTTTGTATAAACTGTTTAGTGACATTATTCAGCAAATGTAACATTTTAGTAATGTCACAGATAACTTGTAATGCTGATGATGTTTTGAAGTCAGACATTCATTGTCTATACAATAAAAATGGTGTACATACTGTTACTTATCCATCATTAATGGATTCAGATATGTACTTGTATGCTTTTATGTACAACCGTATAGCAGATTCCTTAACTAATTTATTTTGTGGTTTGCATTGCTGTTCAACATGTTAATGTATGTGTTTATGTTTGTCAATTCTTTATTTATCTAGATATTAGTTTAAATGAAATCATCATCTTATGGTAGTAAAGGTTATCTTTCTCTTGTTTGAAGTATAGACATTTAAAATTGACAGGTAACAAGGAAATTACTTGATCTAGTATTTAAACATCCTCCTTGACCCTGGGCTCCAACACCGCCAGTTGTTGCTCGGAAGTGCTGTTAGCACAGTCAACACTTGCTCCTGTGTTACTGGGGTTCAGTAACGTCAGCTGGTCCTCGGTTGTGCCATTGGCTCTTTTCCTTCTGCTGCCCCTCCGGGTTCCAGCACAGTCAGCTGGTCCTCGTTACTTGCATTGGCTCTTGTACCTTCTGCTACCCGTCCGGGTTCCAGTACCGTCAACTGGTTCTCCGCAGTGCCTTTGGCCTAGGTGCCTCCATCTCGGTATCCGAGTTCCAGCAACGTCTGCTGGTCCTTGGTAGTGCTTTGGAGCACAGGTACCTCCTGCTTAGTAACCGTGTCCCAGTAACGTCAGCTGGTCCTCGGTTGTGCCATTGGCTCTTTTCCTTCTGCTGCCCTCCGGGTTCCAGTACCGTCAACTGGTTCTCCGCAGTGCCTTTGGCCTAGGTGCCTCCATCTCGGTATCCGAGTTCCAGCAACGTCTGCTGGTCCTTGGTAGTGCTTTGGAGCACAGGTACCTCCTGCTTAGTAAACCGTGTCCCAGTAACATCAGCTGGTACAAGATTGTGCTACAAATACAAGATACGGAACAAGAGACACAAGAACAATAAGCAGAAGATCTAAAAGCAGAAGAACATGAAGTATAAGACCAAAATGAAGAGCAAAATATATGCTCTAAATTCTAAGCAGAAGAAGACTAAGCAGTGTATGGGGGTGAGTCCGTTCCTCCTCGTGGTGCCCCTGGAAAATGCCTGATGCTGCAGGCTAAACTGAACACGGACAAATACTGTTGTAATTTAAATCTTTTGTGACAGCAAGAACGGAAGGATGAAAAATTCATACTTTGACAGATTACAAGTACAGGATTCTCTGTCACAAATAAGAATATGATGAAGAAGATGAAGCAGAATATGAATAAGAATAATAGTTTAATAAGAAGAATATGAGTAATGTTAACAAAGATGAATAGCAAGAAGTTTAAGAAGAAGATAAAGAAGGTGAAGATGAAGAATAATTTGATGAAAAAGATGATGCTGCAGAAGATTATGAAGGAGAAAGTGTGTGAAAAGTTAAAAAGGTGAAGATGAAGAGCATGGAAGTTGTGTATATATACATATTTGCCAAAATATAAAAAACGTTAACATTGTCAATTTCTTCGTCAATCCGAACATCTTTAAAAAAAAAATATTTATGCTATTCCATTTGATTGGGTTAAACATCTATGCCTTTAATGTCTCCTCAACCTTCCCCAATACATTCTACATTACTCTTTCTTGTTTTCCTTCATGTACAATTAACCAACAAGGCAAGAATGGGTTTTTTTTAATTTCGATATTTTGTTCCCATAGACTTACATGGGACTTCCGGTATCGGTATCGGGTATCGCCGATATTTTAGTGATATCGGCGATACCATTCCGATTCCGATACTTTAGGATATCGGAAAGTATCGCTCAACTCTAACGACCACCACTGTATCAAGAGACCACCTAAAACTGTGTCCAGACATGTTAAAACTTCACGAAGAAGAACCTGTTATGGAAAAAGAGAAACCAGGTGAAGTCATACACACGGACCTAGGAGATTTTCCTGCAGATTGGCCTTGTATCGGGGATGCTGTGATTATTCCAGTACTTCAATTTTACCAACCACAAGAAGCGCTTCAACGTCCAGTTGAGCCAGTTGCCGCAGCAGAAGAAATAGTTCAAGAGGAACCTGCTCCCGTAGCATCTCCAGAAGTAGAGTCTCAGGAAGTGGAACCTCAAGACGTGGAACTACCAGAAGAATCCCCTAGCGAAATAGAACCGCATCGCCCAGCCACAAGTATGCTTGCCAGATCCCTAGAGAGGTTAAGGCAGTATTACAGTTTGCCGGCATGCAGGACAGATAGGCCAGATGCTACTATACCTGACGCAACACCACGTAGGTCAGTACGCACGACAAAAGGCAGGTTACCTGTTAGGTACCAAGAGTAGGCCTAGCAAATTAAGCCAGTGAACCAATATCCAAGTGTAAAAATGTAAATAAGATTTGTGTAAATATTTGTATATATGTTACTTGTATTATGAAACGTTCAAAGTGTCCTTACCTACCGCAAGGGAAGAGTTATAATTATGTTATTTGTTCATGTTATAAAAAAAAATTGTTTTCTTTTTCAGCCCGGGAGTGCTGATATTAACTAGGGGGGGATGTGTAGCCCAGCTGTGACTGGAGCCACATGTTACCCTGGAAGATGCACGAAAGGTAAACCCACAACAACCCATAAGCACACAACACTCCACATTTTCCTGGTGCCACCAGAGGGAGCCCTTGGAGTCGACAGCAGGGAGATGAAGGCAGTCTAGCTGAGAGTTAGCTAGTCGTTGGTTTTACCTCAGTGTGTCAGTTTTTACCTCAGCAGAGGAGATTAGAGCAGACTGTGAGAGATTCTAGTCTGAACGGCAGTTACCTCAGACGAGCTGAGAGGGAAAGACTAGCCAGAAAGAGAAAGCCTGAAGACTTCAGCAAACACTCAGTTTAGGAGTGGAGTCCAGTAGTAGTGGGAAAGATTACCACTTAGTCTGGTCAAAATTGAGTTTACTGAGAGACCTTCAGTGGGCGTTTTAGTGAGTAAGCGTGCCGACGCTTGGAGAGCGGTGAAGATAAAGAAAGCTGACATCTGCTGCTAGCTTGTGCTTATGATAGTGGTGAGAGTAGGACGAAAGGCAGGTGGAAGAAAGAAGAGAGAGAGTGACAGAGGTTAACCAGCATTGATAGCTTACCTCCACTCTGCACCACCGGACACCGGGTCCGCGCTTACCAGCAACTGCACGACTGGTAGGAGACACCGGAGACCCTGCTGGACTACAGGTCGCAGGGGCCCAACAGTGTTGATACGTAACCGGGGTCAGGAAGAACAGGAGTCTGGCCTGATCAGCCATATAGAGACTTAGTTCTGTCCACAAGAAGGCTCCACCACAAGGTCAGCCGGGTGTAGCTGAGAAGACGGAGTTAGGCTTTGCTTTATACGGGTCAGAAACTCACACACGTAAAGAAGTAAGGAGGCCCTACACCTACTCAGTGGGATTACTGGACGTGCATCCTCCACCCTGACAGCTTCCCGGGTCGTGCCTGCAACTTACTTCACCATCAGTAAAGGTACAGAAAGAGACTTTCTTGTGTGTGTCTGCCTTATTGCTCCTGCACCCTATATTACACGCCATATACCCTGAGGGATCAGTCTCGCCTGTGGGAGACTTAACACCTTGCTGCCCAAACCCTCAGAGGATCTACCCTGCAGCGCTGGCTACCCTGACTAGGAACCACAGGTGGCGTCACGAACCTTTCTACAAACCTTTAATCCCCTGTAAATATCCCCCTTTTTAGTGAGCGCCCAGGGCAACGGACCGAGTCGTGCTACCCGTGACATCCCCCAGTGAAGTGAACGGGCTCGGTGCCGAGTACCCCACAGCCCTGGCTATGTGCGACTCACTAGCACTCAAAGTAAAACGACAGCCATTTTGCTGGATTCTTGGGAATCGAAACACAAAAATATTGGTTTCGAAATTTTGGGGAAATTCACATTGAGTGTGATTTATTATGGATTAGTTCATTCATTTACAACTTTAACATGTTCTATCATTTATAGCATAGAGTCAGAGATTAAAGGATATTCCAGGCGTAGAAAACTAGACCAGCTTTTCCCAGAAACAGCGCCACCCTCATCTTCAGGCGATATATGGAATTGCTACAAATCGACTGTATATTCAAGTGCATGTGGATGAACTGCAATACCAGAAACAGTCTCTAGACAGTTTTTACAAAAATAAACCAAATTTAATCCAAGATAACACTTTAATGTGACTTTAAGCAGCCAACCCTAGTAGGAGCTGACTCAAGATGGATGTATACAGTTACTATTGATCTCAGTGGGAGCCATGCAAACCATAATCAATGATCTCCACCTCAATAACTGTGATTTGGGAAAAAGTGCTTTCCCCTCTTCCAGCAGTGACCCTGAAGCAGTCCTGCGCTGTGCTATGGAGGATAATTACTGGTGGTGCAGCGCCCTTGAGGTGCCCGTTAATTCACAAATCCCTTTCTTTCAGTGGATTCGTCAAGAGCTAAAAGTCTCTAGTCTATAAATCTACTGAACTAAGACAGATATTTCCATAATTACTCAGACAGTGGGGTTTGATTAGAAGCTGTGGTTCCCCTGTTGTTCTTTAAGAATGGCGATGTTAGGAAGGGCAGACAAAAGCTCCTGAAAAAGGGGCTGTACAAATAATAGCGATACCACTGCAAAAGCTTCTTATACATGTCGAGTGGAATTACACCGCACTACTCATGGACAAATGTAACAGCCACAAAAGTGCAGCTTTTGTATGAAGTATATAATCAGCGCGCTTAATTCCTGCTGCTACCACTCTTGTCAGTGGCCCCTGTACCTGCAGGTAACTCAGTCACATATTACAGACCAACTGCAAGTTATTTTATACATTTTATTTTTCTTACCCTTTAAAAAATCACTTTAACGTGAGGGGCCTGAGATGTCTCTCATCTGTGTGATATAATCCACTGCCTGTTGCAAAGTGTTATCAGCTTATAGTAGCAGAGCTGCCAAGACAGATTTCAGGGAGTGGTGGTCTTTGCCTCTCTTCCAGAATGGGGGCAGCTCTTTGTCACTTTACAGGAAGTGGAGGTGGGTCTGTGAGTCTATAGAAAGTGGGTTTGTGTCTGCAGTTTTTAGCTTTCTACAGTAAGTGCAAGTCTTTAACTCTCTATGGTAAGTGGGGAGGTCTTTCTATTACTATAGGAAGTGGCAGTGGCTCCTTCTCTAGCTACAGGAAGTGGGGGGTGGTCTTTCTCTCACTACAGAAAGTGGGGGTGGGTCTTTCTCTCACTACAGAAAGTGGGGGTGGGTCTTTGTCTCACTTTAGGAAGTGGGGGTGGGTCTTTCTCTCCCTACAGGAAGTGGGGAGGGTCTTTTTCTTACTACAGGAAGTGGGGATGGGTCTTTCTCTACAAGAAGTGGATGTGGGTCTTTCTCTACAGGAAGTAGAGGTGTGTCTTTCTCTACAGGAAATGGAGGTAGGTATTTATCTACAGGAAGTGGAGGTTAGCAGAGCTGCTCACAGGATTGGGAGTGGGTCTTTGCTCTTTCCAGGAATGGGGGCAGCTCTTTGTCACTTACAGGAAGAGGTGGTGTGGTGCTGTGAGTCTTAGAAAGTGGGTTGGTTCAGTTTTAGTACAGTAGTGCAGTCTTTACTCTCTATGGTAAGTTGGGTAGGTCTTTCTTACATAGGGAGTGGCAGGGTCTTCTCTAGCTACAGGAAGTGGGGGTGGGTCTTTCTTCATACAGAGTGGGGTGGGTCTTTCTCCTACAGAAAGTGGGGGGGTCTTTCTCACTTTAGGAAGTGGGGGTGGGTCTTTCTCTCCTACAGGAAGTGGGGAGGTCTTTTTCTTATACAGGAAGTGGGATGGAGTCTTTCTCTACAAGAAGTGGAGTGGGTCTTTCTCTACAGGAAGTAGAGGTGGTCTTTCTCTACAGGAAATGGAGGTAGGTATTTATCTACAGGAAGTGGAGGTGGGTCTTTCTCTACAGGAAGTGGAGGTGGGTCTTTCTCTACAGGAAGTGGAGGTGGTCTTTCTCTACAGGAAGTGGAGGTAGGTCTACTACACAGGAAGGGGAGGTGGGTCACTGCATGAAGTGGAGGTGGGTCTTTCTCTACAGGAAATGGAGGTGGATCTTTCTCTACAGGAAGTTGAGGTGGGTTTTTTCTACAGGAAGTTGAGGTGAGACTTTCTCTACAGGAAGTGGAGGTGGGTCTTTCTCTACAGGAAGTGGAGGTGGGTCTTTCTCTACAGGAAGTGGAGGTAGGTTTTCGTTACAGGAGATGGAGGTAGGTCTTTCTCTACAGGAAATGGAGGTGGGTCTTTCTCTACAGGAAGTGGAGGTGGGTCTTTCTCTACAGGAAGTGGAAGTAGGTGTTTCTCTACAGGGGGTGGAGGTAGGTCTTTCTCTACAGGAAGTGGAGGTGGGTCTTTCTCTACAGGAAGTGGAGGTGGGTCTTTCTCTACAGGAAGTGGAGGTGAGTCTTTCTCTATAGGAAGTGGAGGTAGGTCTTTCTCTATAGGAAGTGGAGGTGGGTGTTTCTCTACAGGAGGTGGAGGTAGGTCTTTCTCTACAGGAAGTGGAGGTGGGTCTTTCTCTACAGGAAGTGGAGGTAGGTCTTTCTCTACAGGAAGCGGAGGTGGGTCTTTCTCTATAGGAAGCGGAGGTAGGTCTTTCTCTACAGGAAGTGGAGGTGGTCTTTCTCTACAGGAAGTGGAGGTAGGTCTTTCTCTACAGAAGCGGAGTGGTCTTTCTCTATAGGAAGCGGAGGTAGGTCTTTCTCTACAGGAAGTGGAGGTAGGTCTTTCTCTACAGGAATTGGAGGTAAGTCTTTTTCTCTCTACAGGAAGTGGAATGGGTCTTTGGGTGTCTACAGGACCTGGGGGTGGGTCTTTGTCTTTCTACAGGAAATGGGAGCAGATCTGTACCTGTACAGGAAATGAGGGAGGGTCTTTTTTCTCTCTACAGGAAGTGGAGATGGGTTTATATCTCTCTACAGGAAACAAGGGCGGGTCTTTATCACTCTGCAAGGATTGAGGTTGACTCTTAATGTTTCCAGAAGACATGAGAGGGTCTTTGTCTATCTACATGAATTGGGGCTGTGCCTTTGTCTCTGTACAGAAATTGGTGGCAGTTGTTTGTCTCTCTGCTCCTGCTCTACTTTCCCATAACCTGCATATAGGCAGAAAAAGAGACATGCATTTCAGAGTAAGCTACTTATTTCACAATGGCAGAAGAAATGCATCCTGGCAAGTGAGGGAAAGGAAGTCCAGCACCTATAGTATTGGAAGAATGCTAATATAGAAGGACATCTTTCAGACATGATATATTGTATGTGCACCAAAAGTAAATTCACTTGTTGTGGGGGATGACAGTAGCAAAAAAATGCTTTTCTGCAGACTTTATGTGAAAGGAAAAGTATGCTTTAACTAATTTGGACTCTATAAACTTAACATCTTAAAGAAAAAGGAATAAGGAGACTGATGTCCTGATGCTAGTTACTGAGACGTTGTTAACATCCAGATCCATCCTTCCATACCTCTCTTCTTGATTCAACTTTTCCTCAGATAAGCGGCACAAGATGAACATCTTTATAAAAAAAAGCAATACATGACTTTGTGATACTCTATCAGGAGATGTTAATGCTATACATGGCAATATTTGGCCACCCAGTGGTTATGATGTGACTTACAGCCTTTCCAGGGTATTGCTGGCCACATATATTGACTGTTTTATCAGGAGAAATACAATTATTTAATGAAAACTGAGAAAAGTATTTAGTTTGACTGCATTATACTTTCAAGAAAGCCAGATACGCCAAAAAATACTATTTTACTGCAGATATAGAGGCAATATGCTACTAAATTGCCCTTAAACCCTGTGTAGTTGGCTAACTGCAAGTGCGGCTGCAGGGAGATAATACAAGAATTTTATTCTCTCTCCAGTCATTGGGGTGATGAAGGGAGCGATTCCAATTACGGGTCACTATACGATGAGCGCAGCTGTAATCACACCCCACCTCAGTGACTGACATCCTGCCCTCAATGACTGACATCCTGCCCTCAATGACTGACTTCCTACCCTCAATGACTGATATCCTGCACTCTATGACTGACATCCTGCCTGAATGACTGACATCCTGCCCTCAATGACTGACTTCCTACCCTCAATGACTGATATCCTACCCTCTATGACTGACATCCTGCCCTCAATGACTGACATACTGCCCTCAGTGACTGACATCCTGCCCTCAGTGACTGACATCCTGCCCTCAATGACTGACATCCTGCCCTCAATGACTGACATCCTGCCCTCAGTGACTGACATCCCCTCAATGACTGACATCATGCCCTCAGTGACTGACATTGTGCCTCAATGACTGACATAAGGCCCTCATTGACTGACATCCTGCCCTCAATGACTGACATCCTGCCCTCAGTGACTGACATCCTGCCCTCAATGACTGATATCCTGCCCTCAGTGACTGACATCCTGCCCTCAGTGACTGACATCCTGCCCTCAATGACTGACATCCTGCCCTCAATGACTGACATCCTGCCCTCAGTGACTGACATCCTGCCCTCAGTGACTGACATCCTGCCCTCAGTGACTGATATCCTGCCCTCAATGACTGACATCCTGCCCTCAGTGACTGATATCCTGCCTCAGTGACTGACATCATGCCCTCACTGACTGACATCCTGCCCTCAGTGACTGACATCCTGCCCTCAGTGATTGACATTCTGCCCTCATTGACTGACATCCTGCCCTCAATGACTGACATCCTGCCAGCAATGATTGACATCCTGCCCTCAGTGACTGACATCCTGCCTCAGTGACTGACATCCTTCCCTCATTGACTGACATCCTGCCAACAATGACTGACATCCTGCCCTCAATGACTGACATCCTGCCCTCAGTGACTGACATCCTGCCTCAGTGACTGACATCCTGCCTCAGTGATTGACATCCTGCCCTCAGTGACTGACATCCTGCCCTCAGTGACTGACATCCCGCCCTGCACTCAGGCTGCTCATTCGCGCTCAGCAAAATGCAGGGGAATTATTACAGCTCTGTTCTCCTTATAGTGAGCCATGCCAGGAACCACTCGATAAAGTGCAGGTGAGCAGCTAAATGGAGAATAAAACTTCACTTTTTCTCTGCAGCCGCTGCTGCAGTAGGCTGGCTACACAGTCAGAAGGCGAGGTATCTAGTAGAGATGGATGCAAGGTGAAAACACAACAAGCTCAGCTAATGGAGAAACCAAACAAGGAACACACATGTGTCTGTGTCCTGGCCTTAAATAGGATCATAGAGAAGATGCTTCTGAGCTCCACTGGGCAACCGTCAAAACCCTGCATGGAGCACAACAGAAGGCAGCGGACCGAGGTGACGGAAGCAGAGCCAGGTATACCAGGGACTGGTGAGTAGCAAAGACATCATGTAAAACTACAACTACAAGAGCATGTTTTACCCTGTGTGAGAGTATGAACGCATTGTGAGTCACAACAGAGGACAAGCGGTGAGATGAGAGCGGCATTGAGAGTGTTTTCCACCAGATAACCACCATCCATGAGATAAGACCTGCACTCATTCTTCTCATCTTTAATGGGGGTCGCTGTTTACAACCTCATTAAACATTCTGAAGGATAAATGCTTAGAGAGGGGACATGAAATGTGCGGAATATGAGCACCATGATATGAGCGCTGATGTTGCCGGAAATTTGCTTTTTTTATATTGGAGTTTAATAACAGCGACCCATCAGCTTTGAAAAATAACATGCTTTTGTGATACTCTGCTGGGAGATGTTTCTGTTAGACTTGTCTCATGTGGACACCAGTGGCTGTGATGGGAATTGCAGCCTGTTGTAGGTGTTTCTAGAATGCTTTTATAAAATATTACATTTATGTAATAATGAAATCAGAGTCCTTAAAGAAATACTCTTCCTATGAATTAGCAATTTAGAAGCATCATCAAACTCTAGTTAATAAGAGTGTCAAAATGGAAAAATTCTGGTTACCTACAGCCACCACTAGGGGGAGTCTTGTGTATACAGTTTTATTATTGAGTTCAATGCATCCCTCATTGGGTAAACGGCTCAAATTCTGGGGGAAATGTGATTCCAATCGAATTACTGATAAAAGTCTTTTATTATACTGTAAGTTCTCTCCGGTTGCCAAAAGCATAATAAATGAAGAGAATAAAAAAGTAATTAAAGATTTTACTCTCCTCATCCCTGATTTGTTCTGTTGCTGCAGCTCTCTGCCCGATCCTCCGTTGGCTCGCTTCTTCCCTCCGACTTTGACCTTTTCTGTCTGCTGACTTCTTCATTTTTTGGTGCCTCACATGATGCCATGATCTGGATCACCCCGCATGAAGTCGCAGAAGACTGGAGCCGGAGGTAGGAGCGAGCCAACGGAGGATCGGGCAGTGAGCTGCAAAGACAGAACAAATCAGGGAAGAGGAGAGGATAATGTTGTATTATTTTTTATCCTCTTCATTCATTATGCTCTTGGGACCGGAGACAACTTATAGAATAATAAACGTCTTTTATCAGTAATTCGATTGTAATCACATTTCGTGCTGAATCTGAGCCATTTATTTACCCAATGAAGGATACATTGAACTCAATAATAAAACCGTATACACAAGACTCCCCTAGTGGTGGCTGCAGGTAGCCATCCCCCCCGGGATGGGGGGCAGCGGTGACAGGACAAGTGAGGGGTCAGATGATTATAATTGCCTTTTTTTAAAACCTTCCAATGCAATAAAGAATCACACAAAGTGGCAGTCAGCATTCTGCTTAAATGCAAGCAAATCGAATCCCTAAAAGTTTAGTTTCCGGCAAAACCTGAATTTTTTTTTATGAAATTTCAAGCAAAGTAGATTTGCCTGGAATTAACTTGCTCGTCTTGTTTGCTGCGTCCGTCCATGTCTGGATCTGCTGAGCATCTGGAGAGCGCTGCGGTGAGCGATGCCCCCGCATTAATCCCGGATTTCCCAATGTTACAAGCGCCATGTGTTTTGCACCCAGCAGGTCTCTCTGCGTTCCTACAGAAGTCTTCGTCATTAATCCAAATCGCGGGACCAAAGCTGCCAGGGCCGAGCCTAGTAATCAGTAATGAGACCGTGTTCCAAAACCGTGGTCACCAGCGGAGCCCCGCGAAGCCTCGTCTGCGGATAAACTGCAGTCAGCAATGATGGGACACTTAATTTTCAGCATCTCCATTACCAAGTACAAGTTCCAGAGGAGCACTTAACGCAGCACTTGCGACTTTCACCAGCGCTCCGGCTAAATGGGGTACGATGATCGCAGCTATTAAATGGAATTTAAAATGAATTTTTAATGATGGCGGGACGTTGCCAATGCTCTTCCCGGGCTGATTTACACCTTAATTGGAGCTGGCAGCATCGCTTAGCAGTTTAGGAATCGAAATGGAGAACATGGACTTGATTTCCATTAACTCACCTTAACCCTGACGGCTGGAAGGGACTGAGCTCATCGGAAGGCTTCATGGACGCAGCGATCTCCGGGAAGGGGCCGGGGGTAGGAGCCTCAACCAAAAAGTCACTTGGCAGAATCTATACCTAAGGTCTATAGGTGCCCGGTCTATGGCCTCCGAGGGGAAGACGTGAAGGTTTTCTCCGCATCACATTGTGGCATCTGGCACAGCCAGAAACATTAATCTGGGATATGGGGTGAGAAATCAGAAAGCCAATAACTGAGTATCTCATAACTTTATCCAGGGAAACCCTGAAAATTCCATCACAGGGTAGAAGGGTTCAGCACCAGGGAGAGCAGCAATGCTCCACGTCCAGTAATGTCTCAGGCAGATTGTAAGGCTGTAACACAATTCTGATCAGGCCATAGATGAAATTGTGACTGAACTCTTAGGGCTGGGAACATTTGCTTTGCCGATTAGTGATGTGCAAATCTACATCATCAGTATCTGTAACGCCAACCGCCTGTCACCTCCATCATCAGTATCTAGTGACCGCCTGTCACCTCCATCATCAGTATCTAGTGACCGCACATCACCTCCATCATCAGTATCTAGTGACCGCACATCACCTCCATCATCAGTATCGAGTAACCGCACATCGCCTCCATCATCAGTAACTAGTGACTACCATCACCTCCATTATCAGTATCTAGTGACCGCACATTGCCTCCATCATCAGTATCTAGTAACTCACCATCACCTCCATCATCAGTATCTAGTGACCGCACATCACCTCCATTCATCAGTATCTAGTGACCGCACATTCGCCTCCATCATCAGTAACTAGTGACTCACAATCACCTCCATCATCAGTATCTGGTGACCGCACATCACCTCCATCATCAGTATCTAGTGACCCACATTGCCTCCATCATCAGTAACTAGTGACTGACCATCGCCTCCATCATCAGTAACTAGTGACTCACCATCACCTCCATCATCAGTAACTAGTGACTCCCATCACCTCCATCATCAGTACTAATGACTCACCATCACCTCCATATCAGTATCTAGTGACGCACATTGCCTCCATCATCAGTATCTAGTGACTCACAATCACCTCCATCATCAGTATCTAGTGGCCGCACATCACCTCCAACATCAGTAACTAGTGACCGCACATTCCCTCCATCTCAGTAACTAGTGACTGACATCGCCTCCATCATCAGTAACTAGTGACTCACCATCACCTCCATCATCAGTAACTAGTGACTCACCATCACCTCCATCATCAGTATCTAGTGACCGCACATTGCCTCCATCATCAGTATCTAGTGACTCACCATCACCTCCATCATCAGTATCTGGTGACCACACATCACCTCCATCATCAGTATCTAGTGACCGCATATTGCCTCCATCATCAGTAACTAGTGACCGCACATCACCTCCATCATCAGTAACTAGTGACCGCACATCACCTCCATCATCAGTAACTAGTGACTGCACATCACATCCATCATCAGTAACTAGTGACCGCACATCACCTCCATCATCAGTAACTAGTGGCCGCACATCGCCTCCATCTCAGTAACTAGTGGCGCAATCACATCCATCATCAGTAACTAGTGACCGCACATCAGCTCCATCATCAGTAACTAGTGGCCGCACATCGCCTCCATCATCAGTAACTAGTGATACCCATCACCTCCATCATCAGTATCTGGTGACCGCACATCACCTCCTCATCAGTAACTAGTGACCGCACATCACTCCATCATCAGTATCTAGTGGCTGCACATCGCCACCAACATCAGTATCTAGTGACCGCACATCGCCTCCATCATCAGTAACTAGTGACTCACCATCACCTCCATCATCAGTATCTGGTGACCGCACATCGCCTCCATCATCAGTAACTAGTGACTATCCTCACCACCATCATCAGTATCTGGTGACCGCACATCACCTCCATCATCAGTAACTAGTGACCGCACATTGCCTCCATCATCAGTATTATGTGACTCCCATCACTCCTCATGTATTAGTGACCGCAATACACTCCTTATCAGTATCTAGTGACGCAATGCTCATCAGGCTTGACCACATCTTCTCGTAACTAGTGACTCACCATCACTCCATCATCAGGTATCTAGTGACCGCAATGCCTCAATCATCAGTATTAGTGATCCCTCACCTACATCATCATGTATCTGTGACGCCACATACTCCATCATCAGTATCGAGTGACGCACATCGCCATCAAGTAACTGTGATATCCTCACTCATCATCAGTATCTAGTGACCGACATTCCTCCATCATCAGTATATTGCGCACATCGCCTCCATCATCAGTAATAGTGACTCCACTCACTCCATCTCGGGTATTTAGTGATCACAATCACCTCATCTCAGTGATAGTGCTGCAACTTCACTCCAACATCTGTACCTAGTGACGCAATCACTCCATCATCAGTAACTGTGACCGCACTCACCTCCATCATCAGTATCTAGTGACGCCATGCCTCATCATCAGTATCTAGTGACCGCACATCCCCTCCATCATCAGTATCTAGTGACCGCATATTGCCTCCATCATCAGTATCTAGTGACTCACAATCACCTCCATCATCAGTATCTGGTGACCGCACATCACCTCCATCATCAGTATCTAGTGACTGCACATGCCTCCATCATCAGTACTAGTGATCACCATCACCTCCATCATCAGTAACTAGTGACTCACCATCACCTCCATCATCAGTAACTAGTGACTCACAATCCCTCCATCATCAGTATCTAGTGGCCACACATCACCTCCAACATCAGTAACTAGTGACCGCACATCACCTCCATCATCAGTAATAGTGACGACCATCGCCTCCATCATCAGTAACTAGTGACTCACCATCACCTCCATCATCAGTAACTAGTGACTCACCATCACCTCCATCATCAGTATCTAGTGACGCACATCGCCTCCATCATCAGTATCTAGTGACTCATCAATCAACCTCCATCATCAGTATCTGGTGACCGACATCACCTCCATCATCAGTATCTAGTGACCCACATTGCCTCCATCATCAGTAACTAGTGACTGACCATCGCCTCCATCATCAGTAACTAGTGACTCACCATCACCTCCATCATCAGTAACTAGTGACTCACCATCATCTCCATCATCAGTATCTAGTGACCGCACATTGCCTCCATCATCAGTATCTAGTGACTCACCATCACCTCCATCATCAGTAACTAGTGACTGCACATCACCTCCATCATCAGTTATCTAGTGGCCGCACATCGCCTCCATCATCAGTATCTAGTGACGCACATCCTCCATATCATATAGTGCGCCATCCTCCATCATCAGTAATCTAGTGACTCACAATCACCTCCATCATCAGTATCTGGTGACCGCACATCGCCTCCATCATCAGTAACAGTGACTACCACATCACCTCCATCATCAGTACTAGTGACTGCACATCACCTCCATCATCAGTAACTAGTGACGCACATCACCTCCATCATCAGTAACTAGTGACTGCACATCACCTCCATCATCAGTATCTAGTGACGCACACATCACCTCCATCATCAGTAACTAGTGACTACACATCACCTCCATCATCAGTAACTAGTGACTGCACATCACCTCCATCATCAGTAACTAGTGACCGCACATCACCTCCATCATCAGTAACTAGTGACCACATCACCTCCATCATCAGTATCTAGTGACCACACATCACCTCCATCATCAGTAACTAGTGACTGCACATCACCTCCATCATCAGTAACTAGTGACTGACCATCACCTCCATCATCAGTAACTAGTGACCACACATCACCTCCATATCAGTAACTAGTGACCTGCACATCATCATTATAATGTGGGGCCTCATTCTACATACACGTAGATATGGGCCATTATGACCAATGCAGGGGCCATTATACAGGTGAAGCTAAAGAGGGACCATATACACCTAATGCAGGACTATACCAATGCAGGGGCCATTTACCAATGCAGGCATTATACAGGTGAAGCTAAAGCAAGGGCCATTATACCAATGTCAGGAGCCATTATACCAATGCAGGAGCCATTAAAACAGAGTGAAAGCTAAAGCAAGGGCCATTATACCAATGCAGGAGCCATTATACCAATGTAGGGGCCATTATACCAATGCAGGAGCCATTATACCAATGCAGGGCCATTATACAAGGGGCCATTATACCAATGCAGGGCCATTATACCAATGCAGGGGCCATTATACCAATGCAGGAGCCATTATACAGAGTGAAAGCTAAAGCAAGGGCCATTATACCAATGCAGGGGCCATTATACAATGCAGGGGCCATTATACCAATGCAGGGCCATTATACAGATGTGGAAAGCTAAAGCAAGGGCCATTATACCAATGCAGGGGCCATTATACCAATGCAGGAGCCATTATACAGAGTGAGGCCATTATACAATGCAGGGCCATTATACCAATGCAGGGGCCATTATACCAATGCAGGGGCCATTATACAATGCAGGGGCCATTATACCAATGCAGGGGCCATTATACCAATGCAGGGGCCATTATACTAATGCAGGGGCCATTATACCAATGCAGGGGCCATTATACAATGCAGGGGCATATACTAATGCAGGGGCCATTATACCAATGCAGGGGCCATTATACCAATGCAGGGGCCATTATACCAATGCAGGGGCCATTATACCAATGCAGGGGCCATTATACTAATGCAGGGGCCATTATACAATGCAGGGGCATTATACCAATGCAGGGGCCATTATACCAATGCAGGGGCCATTATACTAATGCAGGGGCCATTATACCAATGCAGGGGCCATTATACCAATGCAGGGGCCATTATACTAATGCAGGGGCCATTATACCAATGCAGGGGCCATTATACCAATGCAGGGGCCATTATACTAATGCAGGGGCCATTATACTAATGCAGGGGCCATTATACCAATGCAGGGGCCATTATACTAATGCAGGGGCCATTATACCTAATGCAGGGGCCATTATACTAATGCAGGGGCCATTATACCAATGCAGGGGCCATTATACCAATGCAGGGGCCATTATACAGAGTGAAAGCTAAAGAAAGGGCCATTATACCAAAGCAGGGGCCATAATACTAATGCAGGGGCCATTATATCAATGCAGTGGCCATTATATCAATGCAGGGGCCATTATACAGCGTGGAAGCTAATGCAGGGGCCATTATACCAATGCAGGGGCCATAATACTAATGCAGGGGCCATTATACAACGTGGAACCTAAAGCTGGGGCCATTATACTTATGTGGGGGCCATTATACAGTGCCAGAGCTAATGTGGAGGGCATTATACAGCTTGGGAGCTAATTTGGGGGCCATTTTTCAGTATGGGAGCTGATGTGGGGGGAATTATACAGTATGAAGGCTACTGTGGAGGACATCACACAATGTGGGGGCCTTTATACAATGTGGGGGCTACTGTGAAGGCCATCATACACTGTATATAGGTTCACCTATAGTTTTAATCATGGTTTCGCCTTCCCTGATCTGAACCCCTAGCAGCGTATTGATGCATCTGCAGTTCTGCATTATACATGATACTGACTGACATGAGGATCACATAGGCACAGAGCCTGACAGCAGTAGAAGGTATACGGTGAGCTGCAGTGCAGTATATATTATTTAGTCTCCATCCGGCACAGAATTAATAATTGAGTTCTCGTTATCCTCTTGTATGTAACTCACCCGCCTACAAGGCCATAATATCAGAACATCTCCGAGTGACTGATCGCCGTCTGGCCAGATGAATTTCCGTAAGATTTCATTGTGTCCGTGTCCAGGTGAATCCTCTCCTTCTGCCAAATGGTTCTTGGTGTCAGACGACGTCTCACTTATTGAGTTTCTGACAGTTCATCAATCTCACAGCTCATTCTGAGAAGCCGTCACCGGGATTTTTTCTGCTGAGATCCGACAGTCTCTAAGCACAGATGAAGAAAGTTCATGAAGCCTGGAAAGTCCTCTGCTTACCCGAGCTTTCTACACTACAATGCTCAGAAGCTCGTTACTCAAACCTAGCAATTCCTAATACTTGGATGCTCGTTTCAAGTAACGAGTATGGGAGTCAATGGGAAATTTGTATATAAGGCAAAATTTAAAATGGATTTAAAAAAATAATTAAAGTAAACCAAATGTGAAATCTTTAAAAAAAAATGGACATTTCAGTGTAATTAATGAAGGCAGCAAGAAATGCCAAAAATTTGATGATGGAAAAGGGTCTCAGATACACCCTGTATTAGACATAAAGGAGGGCCTTATACACATTCTGTTCAAATTGCCACGTAGTAGTACTCCTAGACTGATAAAGGTTATATACTAAGTGCAAAACCTGCCGAAAATTACAGGAGGGGTCATCCATACACCCTTCAAGGCACCAACTGTTGTATCTCATTCAAATATTGCAAACAAACTGTAGTTGTGGCACTCCCACACTCATAAAATTTCTGCACTTAGTACAAAGCCTGCCAAAAATTACAAGCATGGATATCCATAAATTCTTGAAGGCACCAATGGTAGTATATCATTCAAGTATTGTGAACAATGTGTAGGTGTGGTACTCCCACACTCATAAAAAATCTGTACTGACCGCAAAGCCTGACAAAAATTAAAAGCAGGGCCATCCATACACCCTTGATGGCACCAAATGTAGTGTCTCATTCAAATATTAAGAAAGTGTTGTTGTGCCACTCCTACACTCGTAAAGGCTCGGCACACAGTGCAAATGCAGAAAAAAAATATAAGGAGGGTCATCCATACACTATGGAGTGCCTCATACAAAAATTAAATAAGTGTAATTGTGATTCTACTAAACTCATGCAGGCTTTGCAAACAGTGGAAAGTCAGGGAAAAATTATAAGAAGGGTCATGCATAGATGTCACGCTGTATAGCAGATATATATATGTGATGTCAGTAATCTATATCAAAAGGGCAACATACTATATAACATGCGCATAGATATATGATAACATAGATTTACCTGACAGAATGTCCAGTGGGTCAAAACGGAATCCGTTATACGCTGTCTCCGGCTAGAGGGTGACCGGGGTCTAAGCTGACCCTAAACTGGGGTCCTAACTAATCCCTCAACCTGGAGGTACTGTTAAAGGTACAGAGGTCCAGGCCACCAGCGTAAACCCTGTCTCCTATCAATCCCTGCCAACTGTATTCTAGTCCTAAGAAGGACCCTGAATACCACCAAAGGGAATGAACAGGTAACGGTTAATGAACAGAAAGACATACAAGAAAGACAAGAAATAAAGTAAATAAAGTCTTACATACAACACTCACACACAGTAGGAACACCTAAGGTCTCAGAGATAAACTATAAGCTATAAGAGTAAAAACAACTAAGGAGCTCTTAGCTTAAGTATTCTCAGAACCGCTCCAGTCTGCTAGACTACATGAATGCTTTCACCGGCCTCTAACACCCAGACTGGCAGGAATATAAAGGAAACTAATTAGAACATAATCAAAAGCAGCCGGGCGAGGCTGCACCTAGCCTTAGCAAAGAGCTAGGTAAAATTAACTCTCTCATTACCAAAAAACAAAGAACCAGCAACTCAGCTGTGAGAAGTCAGAATGTGCAATCGCGACGATCTTTGTGGCGATGCACCCATGACAGTACCCCCCCTTCTACGAGGGGCCTCCGGACCCTCAGGGCCAGGTCTGCCCGGGTGAGTTGTGTGAAAGGTCCGAACCAATCGATCTGCGTTAACATCAGACGCAGGGACCCACGTCCCCTCCTCAGGACCATACCCCCTCCAATGAACTAAGTACTGAAGGGATCGGCGACTGAGACGTGAGTCAATGATTTTCGACCCATGAATTTCCACGTTATCATTGACCACCACTGAAGGAGGTAGAGGTGACGGTATGACTGGTGCCACATACTTTTTAAGTAATGACTTGTGAAACACATTATGATTTTTAAACGTAGGAGGGAGGTCCAGACGAAATGCCACAGGATTAATTATGGAACTGATCCTGTACGGCCCGATGAATCTGGGACCCAACCTCCAGGAGGAAACTTTAAGTTTTATATTCCTGGTAGACAACCACACCAGATCGTTCACCTTCAGATCCCGACCAGAAACTCTCCCCCATCAGCCATCCGTTTGTAACGGTTCTCCGTAACCTTCAGTCTTAACTGATCTGGAACTATCAGTCTCCCTGGAAGTCCCACAGGGGCGTCCCCCTGAGCCCCCAACACCTCCCCCTCAAGCTCAGAGCACACAGCCGACACCACAACTCCCTCCTGAGGAACAGGAACCGGATCATCCATCCTCCCGGTCCCCGGGAAAGTACGAGATAAGGCATCAGGAAGCAACTTTATTGAGCAGTCATATGCGCGATGAGGAGGTAACTCTTTACACCCCTCCTCTGAGAACATCTCCCCAAAGTCCTCCAGAAAAGGAGGCAAAGTCCTAGGCACAACCGCACCGATGACCGTGCTCATGCAGTTATTCTTGCAAAATTCACCCCACTGGCTTATCTTTCTGGATTGCCAATCAATCACTGGGTTATGTTTAGCCAACCAAGGAAGTCCCAACACAATAGGAGTAGGTAGACCCTCCAACACATAACAAGACAATTGCTCTTTATGTATTGCCCCTACTCGAAGATCTATGTTATGAACAGCTTGTACCAAGCTACCTTGACCAAGAGGTCTAGAATCAATAGAGAGTATAGGGACCGGTTTGGCCAATACACTCAGTTGCATACCATGCACCTGGGCAAACCGAGCGTCCACCAGATTAGCCCCGGACCCACTATCAAGAAAAACAGAAATCCTCTCAGTTCTAGTACCAATCACCACCTCCGCAGGCACGAGAAACTGAGAGGGATTTGGGGACGAAATACACACTCCCAGGTTAACTCCTTGGCTCAAAGAGGTCCGGGATGGACACCCCCCAACAAAATGTCCCTCTCTCCCGCAAAAGAAACACCTTCTAGTCTTGCGGCGCACCGCCGATTCCCTCCTACAAAATGATGTCCCTCCCAACTGCATGGGTTCCTCAGAACAGACCAGGGGAACCTCAGTATAAGGGACTTTAGTAGTAGGTGGAGTCATCACGGGGGGCGGAGTTACCTCGCGTCTTCCCCGAAGTCGTCTATCAATGCGAATAGCGAGGGCCATAGCAGCCTCCAGTGATGGAGGAGAATCATACTGAGCCAACACATCTTTTAATTTGTCAGACAACCCTTGACAAAACTGGCTCCTAAGAGCTGGGTCATTCCACTGAGTATCTGTTGCCCATCTACGGAACTCAGAAGAATATTCCTCCGCTGGACGATTTCCTTGCCGTATTTTACGTAACCTTGTTTCAGCAAGGGAGACTCGATCCGGATCATCATATACCAGACCCAGGGCAGTAAAAAATCGATCCACTGACTGGAGATCTGGGGAGCCTGGAGGAATAGAGAACGCCCAAGATTGAGGGTCCCCTTGTAAGAGCGAGATAACAATTCCCACCCTCTGCTCTTCACTCCCAGATGACCGAGGCCGCAGCCGAAAGTACAATTTACATGCCTCCCGGAAAGTAAAAAATTTGTCCCGCCCACCAGTGAACCTGTCCGGGAGAGCAACCTTAGGTTCAGATCTGGTTTGCTCCGGGGGGGACAAAACCTTGGACTTAATGTCTGCAAATTCCATGGACAACCCCTGCAACTGCCGGGCCAGCTGGGCTACTGGATCCATGACAGCTGGGGAGAATCTTTAGTTTGGCCGGTGAAAATGTCACGCTGTATAGCAGATATATATATGTGATGTCAGTAATCTATATCAAAAGGGCAACATACTATATAACATGCGCATAGATACATGATAACATAGATTTACCTGACAGAATGTCCAGTGGGTCAAAACGGAATCCGTTATACGCTGTCTCCGGCTAGAGGGTGACCGGGGTCTAAGCTGACCCTAAACTGGGGTCCTAACTAATCCCTCAACCTGGAGGTACTGTTAAAGGTACAGAGGTCCAGGCCACCAGCGTAAACCCTGTCTCCTATCAATCCCTGCCAACTGTATTCTAGTCCTAAGAAGGACCCTGAATACCACCAAAGGGAATGAACAGGTAACGGTTAATGAACAGAAAGACATACAAGAAAGACAAGAAATAAAGTAAATAAAGTCTTACATACAACACTCACACACAGTAGGAACACCTAAGGTCTCAGAGATAAACTATAAGCTATAAGAGTAAAAACAACTAAGGAGCTCTTAGCTTAAGTATTCTCAGAACCGCTCCAGTCTGCTAGACTACATGAATGCTTTCACCGGCCTCTAACACCCAGACTGGCAGGAATATAAAGGAAACTAATTAGAACATAATCAAAAGCAGCCGGGCGAGGCTGCACCTAGCCTTAGCAAAGAGCTAGGTAAAATTAACTCTCTCATTACCAAAAAACAAAGAACCAGCAACTCAGCTGTGAGAAGTCAGAATGTGCAATCGCGACGATCTTTGTGGCGATGCACCCATGACAATAGACCCTTGAAGGCAACAACTAGTGGGCCTCATTTAAATAATTTGAAAGTGTAGTTGCTGTACTCCTACACTCATAAAGGCTTTGCAGAAAAAATATAACTAAGGTCATCTATAGACCCATGAAAGCAACAACTGGAGGATTTTATTTTGAAAGGGTAGTTGATGTAACGGTACGACCCTGCGATATTCCTAAAGAAGTGAGGGACAGCACAAGGAAAGATAATGATAAGCTTGGTGAAGAATCTTGTGCTGTACCTAAGTGTGGACTGGATGAGCTGAGAAAAGAACTGAGTAAAGTTGATTGTTTAGTAAAGGATTTGGACTCTGCCTGCCTTTGCCTGGTATTTGAAAGAAGAAATCCCCGGCAGTCCAGAGAGGACCGTGATGGACAGAAGAGCGGACTAAAAGGTACGCTACAGCAGGGTCATAGTATCTCTGTGGCGGGAGGACAGGGTGTGACGAAGCAGCCACCATTAGCCACAACTACCCCCTGGCCCTTGTTACAACAGCAACACACACAACTCCCAGTAAAAAAGTATCTAAATGTCGAATGCAAAAGTCATTCATTTTTAGAAAAAGTTGAAAGATTCTGGAAACAAAACCCTTTCTATTGCTTTGAATGAGATTTTTTGGCCTATTATCTGATACCCTGCATTGGGGTCTATGAGAGTTACGCCCGGATTTTTGGGGAGACTGGATGAAGAGGCCCCGGGCTCATACTGCGGCTCTGGAATCGATTATTTTTCTCGCTTTCACTTATTACAGAAATGGAGCATCAATCACTTTCCTGAAAAGTCAGTTTACTCGCTTCCAACGTGACTGATGACTGACGTGCGACATTAGTCAGAAGAATTTATTTTTGGAAGGAAATATATAGATTTCAGTTACTCATAGAAAGCTCGCAGGTGTCAGCTACGTGAGTCATTGTAATACACAATTACTCTTCATCTGTACGTGGCTCAGAATCTCCATATAATTGTAGGAAAGCTCGGTGCTGCCGTCAGGTGTCAGCTTGAAAACTTCTCAGTGATCTCACATCTTCATGTACCGAAGCTTTGCGGAGTCTGTGACTTCAGAGCTCCGCTCTGCAGAACATTACAAATTTAGTAGAAAGTTGTTCTCATTGCCGTCCTGTAGATACTGCGTAGCTGCGGTCGGTCACCACCAGTCACTCTGTCTGAAGATCGACTAGCTCATACTACACTTGGACACTTCCATATTCTGCAGGACGATACTAATACTTGAATCATTGCTGATGCTGCTGTGATTACAGGACTTTATTAACTAACAAAGTCCCTTTACAGACAGGGATTACAGACTGTATCTGTAAAGAGTATTTGCTAATTTTAAAATGTACTAGTTCAGATTATACTTGATGTAATAACGCACAACCCTCCCACATTACAGAGAGGGAGACAGAATGTCTGCTGGGATCACTGCTGATGCTGCTGTGATCACATGACTTTGTAAACTAGCAAATTACCTCTAGAGATACAGACAATGAATATAACAAAAGTAATATTGGTAAAGTGATGTGGAAGAAGAGACCCTGTCCATGGTATTGGTGAGTTTTGATATATTGGAGGCGATACATGTATGTTGTAGTAGCGTTCAGTTTATACTACTTATTTGCAAGTTTTAACTAACTGTGTCAGTTCATGAAGCGTTATATGATGTGAAGGAGAGCGATTGGTGGCGCTTGTTGAATATGAGTGCGCCAGAGTGATGTGAAGTCTGACAAAGTACTTTGTGTGTAGTTAGGGGTGGGGGGAGAGACAGGAATAGAGTGATGTGAGTGGGGGTCCGGAGCTCCATTGTAAACCAAGAAAAATGATTTTATGCACTGAATGGGTCCTGTGCTAGAGTCTATGGTGAGTAACTCAGGTGATACCTGATCACAGAATCCTAGTATGTTAGAGTTGGAAGGGACGTCCGGGGTCCTCGTGTCCAACCCCCTGCTCAATGCAGGAGTCAATAAACCATCGTAGACAGATGTCTGTCCAGCCTCTGTGTGAAGACTTCCATTGATGGAGAACTCACCACCTCTCGTGGCAGCCTGTTCCACTCACTGTCAAAAAGATTTTTCTAATATCTATTCTGTATCTTCTCCCTTTCAGGTTCAGTTTATTGCTTCTTGCGTTTCCATGTGCAAATGAGAATAATGATGATCCCTCTACACTGTGACGGCCCTTCAGATATTTGTACACAGCTATTTAGCCTTCTCTTTTGCAGCTAAACATTCCCAGATCCTGTAACCGTTCCTCGCAGGACATACTTTGCAGTCCGCTCACCATCCTGGTCGCTCTTCTCTGAACTTGCTCCAGTTTGTTGATGTATTTTTTAAAATGTGGCGCCCAAAACTGGACACAGTATTCCAGATGAGGTCTGACCAAAGAGGACATCGATGGGGACCAGAGGAAGCAAAAAGGCTAGTACTGGGGCAGAGGCCAAAATATGGCCATATTGGCGAAAAAAGACAGTCGGAAACGTTTCAGGACTGTCACAAGCCAGGAAGAGTGTTTTGCTGTGTGTGTCTACTGGGAAAGTGGAGGTAGACCTCACTAGACCTCACTGGGTACGGTGTGCTGTAGGAAAGTACGGGCAGTGGGGGAAGTTGATAAATTGTGAGTCACTAAGTGAAAGTTGGCTCATCGGTGAATAGCATTTTGTTTATTCTTTTGCAATTTTTTCAAGCAGTACTCCTCCATATTGGAAGAAGCTGAAAATAAGTTTAGGTTGGTCTCGGAGAAGCTTGAAGTGACGTCAGTGTCTTATCAGAGAGAACTGACCTTGGTTTCACTACTGCATCTTTAAATGTGCACAATAAGGAGTCATTCCCAGGCCTAAAGACCCCCATACACATTGGATAAAAGTGGGCTAAATCCACTGAATCACTAATGTATATGCTGATGATGCGCACGTACCAGGGCTTTGGGGTACTCGGCACCGAGCCCATGGAAGTCTATGGGGGATGTCACGGGTAGCCAGCTCGGTCCGTGCCCTGGGCGCTCACCGTAATGTGGGATATTTACAGGGGATGATGGAAATGTTCGTGTAAGTTGTCGTGACGCCACTTGTAGTATCTGGTCAGAGGGACCAGCGCTGCTGTGCACATACTCTGGAAGGGATGATGTTGGGCAGCTAGATGGTAGGTCTTCTACAAGTAAGACGGTGTACTTCCAGGGCGGATAGAAATATGAGGATGCAGGACAGATGGGGATCCCGCCGTCAGAGACAATAAGTGAGTCACACACAAAAGTCAGTTTGGTACCTTTACTGCAGGAATGGCAGGTACTCCCCGGAGCACGGCAGGGCGAAGGATGTACGTCCGGATTCCTCCACTGGTAGGTGTATGGCCTCCTGTTCTCTGTCGTTATTTAATGAAGTCCTGACCTGCTTGTAGCTAGGTCTAACTCAGTCTCTGTTCTGTACCTGGCTGACTTGGTGGGGGACCTTCTCTATGGCAGAACAGGGTCTTTTTATCGCTGATCAGGCAGACTCTGTTCCCCTGATCCTGTACGGGTCAACTCTGTGGTACTCCTGGGACTTGTAGTCCTCCAGGAACTCCGGTGTTCTCCTAAAAGGTCGTAGAGATCCTTATAGGCTCGGGACCGGCGTCCGGTATTCGTTGCTGGGGGGAAAAGCTATTAATGCTTACTGGCCCCTCCAATTCCACTTGCTTTCGGCCTACCTGGGTCCTATAAAGATCACACACGCTGGCAGTTAATGTGCTGCCTCTTCGCCGCTCTCTTAAGCGTCGGCACGCTTCCTCCTGAGCTACACTTCAGCTTCAGCTCTGACTAGGATCAATCAATCTCCGTCTGTTTTTAGCTCTGACTGAGCTCTGACAGGAATCCTCTCACTCTCATGTCCTGAGGGGAACTCATCTGTCCCTCACAGCTTGTCTGAGGTAACTGCTGTTCTGATCTGTCTGAGGTAAAACTGGAACTAACTGGTTTTTTTATGTGCCTAACACACAGCTCCCTCTACTGGTCTCTTAGGTAAGCTGAGATGTGTGTGTGTATAGTGACCTCTAGTGGGATCTTCCTTTAGTACATCCTTCTGGAAGATATGGATCCAGTCACAGCTGGGCTCCACATTCCCCCTTAGTAGAATTCAGCACTCCGGGTCTGAAATACAAAAACAGGTAACAGAACAATAACATATAAAAACAATTCTTCCTTTACGGAGGTAAGGCACTCTTGAACCGTTGCATAAACAAAACTGATCAATTATGTACAAGGAGGGATTGAGGAACTTTGAGCAACCATAAAAGTCCCAGTCTCTTTTGGAAAGGATGCTCAAATAGGGGTGGAAAACAAGTAGAAAATAATGTCCATTCCTCTTGTTCCAAGATGATAAGGGAAAACAGGTCAATAAATACTGATTAGTGTTGAGCGATACTGCTCGATATCTAAAAATATCGGATCGGAATGGTATCGCCGATATCACTAAATATCGGCGATATCCGATTCCGATACCGGAAGTCCCATGTAAGTCTATGGGAACAAAATATCGCAACTAAAAAAACACTTTCTTTCCTTGTAAACACAAAATATACACACTTAGAATACATATATATATATATATATAATTATTGTACATATCATTGTAATATATATATATACATATATTTATAGTTTATTCACTTCTACATAGTAAAATAGCCTCTGATTCAATTGCCGGGTAAAGCCGGCATTTGTGAAAAGACAGAAGCACCCGAGGGTCCAGTCGCCACAGAGATGTTGCATCGCACCCAGCGGTGTGACAACTTACTCTCAGGTAAGGAGGAAACACCCCATTGACTCCAACCACTGCATTCAACAGTACACTATGCCAGCTGAGTGTAGGGGACCCAATGGGATGGTCTAGCTCAGGCTGGTTAGAACAGGGTGTAGCTAGTTGGATGGGAGGGGTTGAGGCAGCCTTATGCTGCATGTCTTTGTAGTAAGAATTGTTTCCTTTCCTGCTTTCTTACTACGTCGCATACTCCACTCTGCTACATCACTTGCCCCATTGCTCTATCTCACATCTATCTGCCCTGGAAGGATACCGTCTTACCTGTACAAGACTTATCACTAGCTGCACTACACCATCCCTGCCATAGGACCTGCACAGCAGCGCTGGTCACCCTGACCAGGTACTACAGGTGGCGTCACGACAATCTACACAAACATTCTATCATCCCCTGGAAATATCCCACATTCCAGTGAGCGACCAGGGCACGGACATAGCTGTGCTACCCGTCACATCCCCCATAGAAGTCGACGGGCTTGGTGCCGAGTACCCCCAAAACCTGTGGCTCTGTGCGACTCAACTTTGGCGTCACGAACAGGATTCTGTAGCTCGCTATAAGCGAGTCCTGTGTGCCTTAATTGAACTGTTTTTTTGCTTGAGAATTGCAAAAATCATCAAGACTGTATTTGCCATTTTCCGTCATATCTGCGCCACGAGGCACAGGTGAAGAATAAGGGCGTGCTCTCGTGGGCGTACACTCACTCCGTGGCGCGAAAACGATGTCCGCACACTCTAAATGTTACTGCAATGTAAGATCGTGCCCCACAGCTCTGGAGTTCCGCCTCCTCATCCTCCTCAGTGGGCGGAAACGAACGCGAAGGTCCCGCCTCCCTACAAAAGATGGCGCCTCTCCTGATGCTAATGACACATGTGACTTGGCAGAGATGGCTAATGGACACGAGCAGAAGTGTGAAGGGATGGAGCAGTCAGAGCTCTCCCCCCATGGAAGCGACCCGATCGCCACGGAGCCACCGTTTGGCACCCGGCCTGGAAACCCTCCTACGCTGGAAGAAGCGGAGGATACCCTGAGAGACCTGGCCCGGCACCAGGAGGAGGTCGCCAGGATGGAAGCGAGCTGGCGGGCCCTAAAACTACAATTGGAGCGGCGCCAATCCCTCTTACCCCCTGAAGTGTCTGTACCGGAAGGTGAGGCACCCGTTCCAGTAGAGGAGGCCGTGCGGGCATCCCAGCCCTTGCAATCTGAACCGGTTGCCAGTATCACAGTGGAGGCACCCGTTCCAGTAGAGGAGGCCGTGCGGGCATCCCAGCCCTTGCAATCTGAACCGGTTGCCAGTATCTCAGTGGAGGCACCCGTTCCAGTACAGGAGACCGTGCGGGCATCCCAGCCCTTGCAATCTGAACCGGTTGCCAGTATCTCAGTGGAGGCACCCGTTCCAGTAGAGGAGGCGTGTGCGGGCATCCCAGCCCTTGCAATCTGAACCGGTTGCCAGTATCCAGTGAGGGTAGACAAACCTGGGGCATGGATGACGGTTGCATACACAGGTGAATGGGGTGGTGTGACTAGGTGAAGGTGGTATGGGACCTGTATGGACCAACAACTAACGAAATATAGAATTCACCGCACACACTATTGAATTATAATTTTGCAAAATGATAATTTATTGTGTTACACAGTGTTGAATAAAGTGCCGTGTAAAATAACAAAAAGACACCCCTACATTCACATATACCCGACGTTTCGACTCGACATGAGTCTTAATCATGGGTTACTAGAAGAAATGAAAAAGACAATAGGGTAAGTATTACAACAAGGCAACAAAGGTATAAACAGAATAAAATAAAACACAATACATAGTATATACATTATATACAGGGATATGTACAAAAGGCTAATCAAAAGCATAGAAAAAATTACCAGAGATATGTTATATAGAAGGGTCTGTTAACGTAGTCTAGATGTATAAAATAAAATAAACTGAGTTTCTAGTAGCAAAAAATAAGTCTCTCATACTCCACAAGAGCAAACAAAAGGAAAAAAGGAAATACCTGAATGCTGGGTAATATGAAACATGGGCACTTGTCTCACAAATAATGCAATTGGGGTAGTAGTAATGAAGTTCTGAAAAAAATGGGACACATGGTACAGAATATATAGCAGCCTATCCCCTGATATTAGGTTGAAGACAAGTGCCAAGATTAGTTACCTGTGTCAATAGTTTTGTATAAGCCTGATCGGAGGCTGGTTAATGAAGAAAGAAAGAAAGAAAAAAACCGTCATTAGACCCCCATACAGTGAAAGGAAAAGGTAGCTACATGGAAGTGATCATACTGAAGTAGTAGTAAAGCTGGATGTAATTACCTGTATCTAGGTAAGTATCTGGATGGCGGCGCTCCCGCTCCCTGCCACGGCAGCTAAATGAGGCTGTGAGTGCAGTGGGGGGCTGCCCGGTTTATGTAGCAGCGGCGTGTATCGCCGGACCGGAAGTGCAAGGTCCGGACCGGAAATAGCGTCTGCGGTAGTGTCTGTGACACTGCGCATGCGCAGTGATGCCAGGTATCGCCATTTAGATATGGAAAGGACAGAGGGCGTCATATAAGGGAATGATGTTGTGATGTCAAGAGATGAACAGAAGGGAGTAATTGCTGGGAGATGAAAGGTAGAGGCAGGAGAGGAGGCAAAAGAGGAAGGGGAAGGCAAGTTGAGATAAAGATAATGAGGAACGAATAAGAAGTAGAGAAAATAAAAATAAAATGAAATGAAAATGAAATAAAAATAAATAGATGAGAAAATAAAATGATAAAAATAAAAAATGAAAAATGGCAATGTAAAATTAAGATAGTACTGAATGAAAAATAAATATAAATAAAAATAAATATAAATTGAAAATAAGGAATTCAAAAAAATGAAAAAGGAAAAGTAAAAAATAAAAAAAAATGATAATAAAAATGGGTAATGAAAAAATGAAAATAGAGTAATGGAAAATAAGAATGAAATAAAAATAAAAATAATAAATAAAATAGAAAAATAAAAAATTGAAAATAAAGAGTAAAAAATAAAAAAAAATTTAAATGAAAATAAAGAACGTCTAACGGTATGGAATGTTACTCAGCGAAGTCTAGAAAAAATGAAGTGAGAAAATTATTAGAACATTATTAAAGCAGCCAATTAAATCTCCTATTGAGGCCTCTAGGGGACAACTATCAGTCTGTGGATCCAAAAAAGTCTCCTGAGTTTTAGGCTATGGTACGGTCGGAAACCATAGCATTGAACGGACAAAATTGTTAACTCCGCACAATTTCTGAATGGGATCTTGAGTGTTCAAACTGGAAAACTCCAGAAAAGAGGCAGGCTTAATAGCCTGTGTAAATATATTGCGCGACGCACGTCGCGCATACGCGAGGAATGCTGCGGTCTGAAAAGAGCGCCGCATGTCGTTTACGCAGTTTGCACCTGCTATTTAGCATATGGAGACGATTTCTTGAATCCTCCACTATGCTGTAACAGGACCTGCGTGTTGGCGCGGCAGCACAGCGCAACACGCAGCGTTTCTGGACCGAAAACTCACCTATAGTCGTCTGATGTAGTCGCCACCCCTTCTGGGTCTCAGCACTTGTTCAACTACCTGAAATTTCAATTGGGCTACAGAATGTTTAAACTGAGTAAAATGTTCAGGTAGAGGTAGCCAAATTTTGTTAGTCCGTATAGTCGATTTGTGGCTTGCTATTCTGTCACGTACATGTTGAGTGGTCTCACCAACGTATAGGAGACCACATGGACATTTAATCACATATATCACATTATTGGACTCACAAGTAAAGAAACCTTTGATGGGAAAGTGGAGGCACCCGTTCCTGCAGAAAACGCCGCACCAGCACCCCAGATCCCGCTGTCTGCCCCGTCGCTGAGGCAGAAGAAGCGACACCCGTCCTCATGGAGGAGGCCGCGCAGGCACCAGAGCTCTACCTGCCTGTACCGGAGCCCCGACCGTCATCTGTTCCAGAGCCGGCTGCTTCCGGCACAGGTGAGCGCCGCCAGGACTGGCGGGCGCCAGGAGAGCTGCCGCAAACCGTACATCGTAAGCTGGCGTTTGATGGTGGAGACATGGAGATGCTGGTGGAGGAGAATTTCAACCGGCGTCAGGAGGAAGAGTGGAGACGTCGGGAGCGGGAAGCAGAGCGACAAAGGAGCAGCGAGAATCCCAATAGCTTCGGCAACGTCACCTGGAGAAGGACCTGGCAGAGAAGGCACGTATGAGAAAGGATAAAAGTACGGTGAGGGAGCCGCGGCATAAGGGTGCAGTACGGAACTTTAAGTTAAAAGGTGGTTGGGGCTTCATCCAGGAGCCTGGACTTTATTTAGAAGTTTTTGTAACCCGGCGGGACGTGGAGGCTCACCTCCCAGAAGGACACCCGGGGAGGGACCTGTTGCCAGGAGACTTGGTGACTTACACCCGACACTGGGGTTACAATGGGTGGTACGCCCTAAATGTTACCAGATGCGACCCCTACTCCCCAGAGTGTCAGGAAACTGACAGACCCTACGAGCCTTCAGCCTCCCCCAACCAGGCCTCTGCACAAGTGCCCACCCCACGCCGTAAATTCCCCAGCCTCCCTCAGTGGTCTCCTCAGCAGCCCCAGCTATGGACATGATAATGATAGCTGGCCCGTACCCGGAGCCTGTTAGGCCCCCTGGGGTTCGTTCAGTCCGGGACATAGGGGTCCAGACCCGGAGGGAGACGAAAGAGGTGGCCACACAGACCCAGATAGCGGGTCACGACGTCACTGTACAGGCCACACGACGTCATCAGGTCTGGGTGGACCCTCCTGTCACGGATTTTTGGCAAGCTCCAGAACAGTACCAGGTGGTACCTGTAAGAGGCCAGCCAAAGAAGTCTAAATAACCCGGACAGGGTCTCTGTATGTAAATAGTTAAATTATTGATGTACCCGGACGGGTGAATGTTCATAAAAAGAAGTTTATTGTTGCCTTAATATACCCAGGTTGGGTAATGGTTTGATGTACCCGGACGGGTGAATGTTCAGAAGAACAAGTTTATTGTTGCCTTAATATACCCAGGTTGGGTAATGGTGTTTCACTGTAATGAAAATGTTGAACTTTGAAGCCATGAACTGTACTGGCTCACAAATTTTTCTGTAAATAGTTGGCACTTCGGTGCTCCATCTTGGTTTTACAAAAAACTTTACTGTGCACTATTTTCAACTACCTCAGAAACTAAAAACCCGTTTGGTGTGGCCGAAAGTGAGGTCTGCTCAAGGAAAGTCTTGCAGCCCACCCAAGACCACAGTTGGAGGTTTGGAGCGGGTCCTCCACAAGCACAAGTAAAGGACACTGTGAAGTTACCCCGGTGGGGTTGTAGTCCTAAGAAGTCTCCACGAACTTCGGCACTAATGCTATTTGCACTTTTGTTGAATATGTATTTATTAACACACATGTATAACACATATCAAGGGTATGAACAGTAACAAAACATGCCACATAATATAAGCCATTTGCACTTTTGTAATGTTATTATTAAAAATTTTATTATGCAACGTTTAACTTGAAGTGTTTCCTGCTTTCTTACTACGTCGCATAGTCCACTCTGCTACATCACTTTGCACCATTGCTCTATCTCACATCTATCTGCCCTGGAAGGATAGCGTGTTACCTGTAGAAGACTTTTCACCTACCTGCACTACACCATCCCTTCCAGAGGACCTGCACAGCAGCGCTGGACACCCTGACCAGGTACTACAGGTGGCGTCACGACAAACTACACGAACATTCTATCCTCCCCTGGAAATATCCCACATTCCAGTGATCGCCCAGGTCACGGACCGAGCTGTGCTACTCGTGACATCCCCCATAGAAGTCGACGTGATCGGTGCCGAGTACCCCCAAAACCCCTGTCTCTGTGCGACTCAACTTCCCTCACTGTGCTGGCACTTTACATTTACAATGCCTCTGGGTTTTTTTTTGGGGGGGGTGGGGAACATTCAGACTTTTGCTATGGGGCCCCATGATTTATATGTACGCCCCTGCTGCTGAGGCATGGTATTTAAGGCTGTTAAGGAGCCAATATACATGGACCTTGCCAGCAGCGTCGGACTGGAGTACCTTGGGCCCACCAGAGAAAATATATTCTTGCGGCCCAACATCATACTTCCCAACCTTTGAATAAGGGAAAGAGGGACAAAGGCTGTGGCACGCTGTGCCTGCTGCAGCAAATTTTAGGCCATGCCACGTTGCACCACAGACTGTCCAGGAGTTGGTGGATGCTTTAGTCCAGGTGTGGAGGAGATCCCTCACGAGACCATCCGTCGCGCTCATCAGGAGCATGGCCAGAAGTTGTAGGGAGGTCATACAGCATACCTCCCAAATTTGGAAGACAGGAAAGAGGATTAAAGGCTGCGGCGCGTGTTGCGCGCCGCTGAAAATTTTAGGCCACGCCCCGACAACACCCATTTCACAGCTAATCACACCCATATCCTCGCCCCAAGCGTAACCATTTAGCACTGCTGATCACACTGACTGGTAATGAGGGCACAGTGGCTGGTACTGAGGAAAAGAAAGAAAGAGCAGCGAGAGAGAAAGAACAAACAGAGAAAGAAAGAGAGGAAAGAAAGAACAGAGAGAAAAAAGAACAGAGAGCGAGAAGGAAAGAACAGAGAGCGAGAAAGAAAGACTAGAGAGAGAGCCATAGGCATAGCTAGGGTTTTGGTTTAGTGGGCGCAAAACTTCTGAGTGGGCCCATCATCAGAGAACCTCAGCAAATGACCGCGCTGTTGGCCAAAATAATCTATATATAAAAAGACCAATATTGATATTACCGCCATATGGTCTGTGTTAAATAATACCAGTCCTACAGAACATATAGATTACAGCACAGGTACAGATAATGACTTACCGTTCTTTCTAATGGAATTGTTCACTTTTCATGTCTTTTCCATCTGGCCCAGACCGACATGACGACTTCTCCAGCCAGGACTCGACTGCACCCCCATTAAAAAAAAAAAAAAAAAATACTCACCTCCCGGCTCCTGTGCTGCTCACTGTTCTCCCCTCAGCGTCTGACAGCGGGCGCCGGCAAGTGATGTTATTGTGCCCGCTGTCATACGCTGAGAGGGGGATTATGGAGAGAAGGGGCGCTCGCTCCTTCTCTCTCCATGCGGTCAGCTTTATCGGCTAGATGCCGATACAGCTGACCCTCCGATGACGGGTGGGAGGCCCACTGCTGGCACCGGGCCCCCCCAACGCCTGTTCAGGCCCCATAGCTTCCGGGCGGCAGAGCAGGGAGAGCGATTCTCCCTGCTCTGCCGCAGAATGTAACTGTATCGTAGCTCTGGGTGGGCCCCCTCAGAGCGCGGGCCCCGGGGCCACCGCCCCCTCTGCCCCGCGACCTATCCTTTCAAATCAGGGCTCACCACGCAGGAGCTGGGGCCCACCGTAGGTTTCTCCGGTGTCCCGGTGCCTCAGTCCGACCCTGCTTGCCAGCCTGTTAATACCAGGCCACAGCAGTCTGCATATCTTGGCTGGTTAACAAAAATAGGGGATCCCCTCGAAAAAAATTTGGCGTGGGGTCCCCCCTATTTTTGTTAACCAGCCAGATGAAGCAGACCGCTGAGGCCTGGTTTTTCAGGCTGGTAAGGATCCAATATCCATGGACCTTGCCAGCCTGATAATACCAGGCCACAGCAGTCTGCTTAGCTTGGCTGGTTAACAAAAATAGGGGATCCCCTCGAAAAAAAAAACGGCGTGGGGATCCCCCTATTTTTGTTAACCAGCCAAGTAAAATGCAGACTGCTGCGGCCTGGTATTAAAAGACTGTCAAGGCCCATGGATTTTGGCCCTCAACAGCCTGATAATACCAGGCTACAGCAGCCCCACATTTGGCGCATCAAAAGATGTGCCAATTGTGGCACTTTACCCGGCTCTTCCCACTGCCCTGTAGCGGTGGCAAGTGGGGTAATAAGGGTTAATGTCACCGTTGACTGCACGGTGACAATAAGCCCGGTTAATAATGGAGAGGTGTCAATAAGACACCGATCCATTATTAATCCCAAAGTTTTTAAATGTATAAAAAAAAAGACACAGCAAGAAAAAAGTATTTTAATGAAATAAAAGAGACAACACAGTTTTCATTAATTTTATTATACACTCATTCCTGCGACGCCATCGATCTCCTGTAAAAAAAGAAAAAAAACAAACCAACAGTATACCACCTGTCCGACGCAGTCCATAACGACAGTCCCACGACGATCCAGCTCTGCTACATCGCAATGACAGGCAGAGCCTGTCATCTCGACGCAGCACAGCTGATTACCTGCTTCCCCAGCGGTGACGTCATCGGACTGACTGCTTTACGGCCGGGATTACCCAGCAGTCACTGCAGTTATCGCGAGAAACTGCATGTGACCGCCAGGGAGAAGAGGATGGCGGCCATCAAGCAGTCCAGCCCGTGACCGCCGGAGATCTTCTGCCAGGTAAGTGCCGCTGACTCCTGACAGACCCGACCGACGGACACTGACAGTGACAAATCCGATTCCGGTATCCGATAAGACGAAAATATCGGAACTAAGTATCGAAAGTCCGATAGAGCTAATATCGGCCGATACCCGATACTTGCGGTATCGTATCGCTCAACACTAATACTGATATATACATTATAAGCAAACATATGTACATTTATATATAATGACTTTAAACAATTATTTACATTTGCCAGAGGTTAAACTAATCTCTGAACCTAGCAGGGATGTGTCCTTTTGTGCTACGTTCGGATCTGCGTGGTGCAATGACCTGTGGGGTAGCAGTTTCCCTGTTTGTGCTATGTGAGAGTGAATTATAGAATTGTCTCAACCTCCCTACTGGGCTGGCAAGCACACTGTAAACTGAGTGAACCGGTGCAACTTCTGCAGGGGATCCTTCTTCCTGAGGCTCAGTTTCTTGGGATTCTGCTTCTTGTGGTGCTGCTTCTCGTGGTTCCACTGGTTGAGGTTCTTCCGGAACAGGTCCTTCTGGAACTGACTCTACTGGCACAATTGGTGCAATTGGATTTAGAGATTCTTCTTGCGGTTGATAAAATTGAAGCACGGGAATGATTACAGCTTCTCCAATTCTGGGCCAATCTGCGGGGAAATCTCCCAAGTCTGTATGTATAACTGCTTCATCACTCTTTTGCTGATTGACAACAGGTTCTTCCTCACGGAGCTTTAATGGGTCCGGACACAACTTTAGATGGTCTCTAGACACAGTTGCAGTTGTTTTTCCTCCGTCCTTGCTTATTATGCACGTTTTCTTGTTATCAAACCTTGAACTTTGTATGATGTAGGGCTCTCTTTCCCACTGATCGTCGAGTTTGTGTAGCCTCCTTTTTCTTTTCAGTACGATTTCACCAGGTGCGAAAGGTTCAGCTGGCGCACTTTTATTGTAGCGATCTGCTTGTTTATCCCTTCCTCGATTGAGACTTTCCTCAACACAGGCCTGTACTTTTCTGTACTGTTCCTGTCTGTTTGTGTTCCAGTCTCCAGTAGTTACATCCGCTTCGGGTTCCACAACTCCAAGCTCTAGATCCATGGGCAGCTTTCCTGGTCTTGCCCGCATGAGATAGGCTGGGGTGCAGTTGGTGGAACTCACCGGCATATGGTTGTACATGTCTACCAGGTCAGGTAACAAGTCTGGCCACCGATTTCTTTCTTCCAGTGGTACAGTTTTCAGTAAGTCAATAACGATGTGATTCATCTTTTCACAAAGTCCATTGGTTTGGGGGTGGTACGGTGTTGTTCTGATCTTCTTACACCCGTACAAGTGACAAAACTTCTTGAATAATTCGGCTTCGAAGGCTGGGCCTTGATCAGTTAACACCTGCTCAGGATAACCGTGTGGTCTGCAGAAACTTGCTTGGAAGGTCTTTGCTGCTGTCTCTGCCGTCAGATCTTTAACAGGAGCGACCACCAGGAATCTGGAGTAGTGATCCACCATAGTCAGGGCATAGGAATATCCTGACCGGCTGTGCTGTGAATGGGTTTGAGATGAGTTCTGAGCAGAGACTCCCTCTGGTGGTTACAAGCGGTACGGGTCTGTTCAGTGAAGATTGTGAGGAATGGGAATCAGGTGTTACTGACTGGTCTTATATAAGGGAGTCACCTTCCCATCAGGGTTGCCGGTGATCAATTGTTCTGGTCTGAATCCTTTATTCCAGTTTCCCTTGTAGCCTGCTGTGTCGTGTCTGCATCTCCTGCTAACAGATAAGACATTTTCTTCTTTTGTGTTTGTGCTATATTTTTGCATTTTTGTCCTGCACTTCTGTGGGGGCCTTCAGGGTCCCCTCCGGGGGCTTCTGCCCTCTCAGTTTTGTTCAGCCACTGATGTTTGTACTTTTGCTTTTTCCAGTTTTTTCAGTGGCTGCTGTTTTGATTTTGTTACACCAGAGAACTAATTTAGGTGGAAGAGGTCGTGTGATCTCAGGTGTTTTTTTGAAATTAGTAGAGTTGGCGCTTTTCAGGGTTTTCTGGGATTGCAGTAAGTACCCTTCCTATCCTTTTCTATTTAGTTAGTTTGGGCCCCAGCGTTTGCTCATACTATTTTCTTTCTGTGTCAGTATTTCATCTTGTCTAACCGCCATTACATGTTTGGGGGCTTTCTATTATCTTTGGGGTTCTGCTCCGGGGCAGATAGCTTTCCTATATCTATCTTCAGGTGTAGTTAGTTTCTCAGGCTGTGACGAGGCGTCTAGGACCAACGTAGGAACGCTCCACGGCTGCCTCTAGTTGTGGTGGTTAGTCAGGGTACTGCAATCTCATAGATTCCAACTGCTCTGGTGTATTGCCTTTTTTACCTGCACTCCTCAGCTACCGAAACATAACAGTATCACCGGCCTAAAAATTGAAAATTGTATGGTACTCACAGAAGGGAAAAAATATTGTGAAAGAAAAAAGGTTGTCAGAGTTGTCAGAGATATTTTTCTATTTGTTGCATTTTTTTTTTCCTCTGTATCTCTGGGTGCTGGGGAGGATCTTTTCTCCCAATGGAGTTTGCACAGTTGTCTGGCCGTGTGGATCAGCTTGCCACTGAGGTTCGGAGTATTGCTACCTATCTTGCTAGGTTGCCTGTTGTGGAACCTAGGATCCCCATGCCAGATTTGTTTTTAGGGGATCGAGCTAAGTTTCAGAATTTCAAAAATAATTGTAAATTGTTTTTTGCCTTAAAATCTAAGTCATCAGGGAACGCAGCGCAGCAGGTTCAAATTATCATCTCTCTCCTGCGCGGCGATCCTCAGGATTGGGCTTTTTCCCTGACACCTGGGGATCCTGTTTTGAGTGATGTTGATGCGTTTTTTCAGGCTTTGGGGTTATTGTACGATGAGCCTAATGTCACTGATCAAGCTGAAAAAGCCTTGTTGGCATTAAATCAGGGGCCTTATGACGCTGAGTTATACTGTCAGAGATTCCGTAGGTGGGCAGTCCTGACCAAATGGAATGACGACGCTTTGGCAGCCCTTTTCCGGAAGGGTCTGTCAGATAATGTAAAGGATGTTATGGTGGGATTCCCTGTCCCCTCTGGTCTCAATGATTCTATGTCATTAGCGATTCAAATTGACAGACGTTTGCGTGAGCGGAGAAGTATGCATGGAGTGGTGTTGCCTTGTGAGCCAGCTTCTGAGCCCATGCAGTGTGATGGAGTGGTGTCTGGGGCACAGCGTCATGAGTTTCGAAAGCGCAATAGGTTATGTTTCTACTGTGGTGATGCCTCTCATGCTATTTCAGTCTGCCCTAAGCGGGGAAGACGTTTTGCACGCTCAGTTGTCTTGGGTAGTGTTCAGACTAAGTTTTTATTAACTGTCACTCTGATATGCTCTCTGTCCTCATTTTCTGCTCAGGCTTTCGTTGATTCTGGAGCAGCTATTAACCTGATGGATTATGATTTTGCTAAACGTTGTGGGTTTCCCTTGATACCCCTACAGAAGTCTATTCCCCTACTGGGGATCGATTCTACCCCTTTGGCTGAGAATAAACCCCAGTTTTCTACTCAGGTGATAATGAGGGTTGAACCTGATCACCAGGAGTGCTGCAAATTTTTGGTTCTGTATAATCTGCATTACATTATCGTATTGGGTTTCCCTTGGTTACAGTCTCATAATCCTGTTTTGGATTGGAAATCTGTGTCTGTAACCAGTTGGGGCTGCCAATGTGTTAATACCAACACTCCTGTTTTTTCTGCCTCCCCCCAGGCTCAGGATGTTCCTGACTTTTTGATTGATTTTTCTGATGTGTTTAGCGAAAGTAAATCTGCATCCTTGCCTCCCCATAGGAGCTATGACTGCGCTATTGAATTAGTGCCGGGTAGTAAATTCCCTAAAGGTCGCCTTTTTAACTTGTCTGTACCTGAACATGACGCTATGCGGTCTTATATCAAGGAATAATTGGAGGGGTGTCATGCCTCTGAAATTGGGGCAGGTGCCGTTTTGTCCCAAAAAGATCCAGAGACCTCTAAAAGTAACCCTTGTGCCTTTTTCTCTTGAAAATTTTCTCCTACTGAACGTAATTATGACGTGGGTAATCGGGAGTTATTGGCCATGAAGTGGGCTTTTGAAGAGTGGAGACATTGGCTGGAGGGAGCCAAACATCAGGTGGTGGTCCTTACGGACCATAAGAATCTGGTCTATCTGGAATCTGCCAAGCGACTCATTCCTAGACAGGCCAGGTGGGCCTTGTTTTTCACGTTTTAATTTTGTGGTTTCCTTTCTTCTTGGCACTAAGAATGTTAAGGCGGATGCCCTCTCGAGGAGTTTCCTTGCGGGCTCTCCTGAGTTATCTGATCCTTCTGTTATTTTGAAAGAAGGTGTAGTTCTTTCCGCCATCTGGCCCAATTTGAGATATGCTCTGGAGGGGTGTCAGGAGGATAGGCCCGAGTGCTGCCCTGTTGGAAAATTGTTTGTCCCGGACCAGTGGAAAAAGAGTGTGATGTCTGAGATTCATTGTTCCGCATTGGCTGGGCATCCCGGAATTTTTGGTACCAGAGACTTGGTTAGTCGGTCCTTTTGGTGGCCTACCTTGTCTCGTTATGTCAGGGAATTTGTGCAGTCCTGCGGGACTTGCTCTCGCTCCAAGCCTTGCTCTCGCTCTAGTGGTTTGTTGATGCCATTGCCTGTGCCCAAGAGACCATGGACCCATATCTCTATGGATTTCATTTCCGACCTTCCTGTTTCTCAGAGAATGACCACCATCTGGGTAATTTGTGATAGGTTTTCCAAAATGATACATCTTGTGCCATTACCTAAGTTGCCTTCCTCCTCTGAATTGGTGCCGTTGTTCCTTCAGCACGTGGTTCGTTTACACGGCATTCCTGAGAACATTGTGTCTGACAGAGGAGTCCAGTTTGTTTCCAGATTTTGGAGGACTTTTTGTTCTAAACTGGGTGTTCAATTGTCTTTCTCCTCGGCATTTCATCCTCAGACCAATGGTCAAACTGAGAGAACAAACCAGACATTGGAGACTTATCTTAGATGCTTTGTGTCTGCTGATCAGGATGACTGGGTCTCTTTTTTACCTTTGGCTGAGTTTGCTCTTAATAATAGGGCTAGCTCTGCCACTTTGATGTCTCCGTTTTTCTGTAATTCTGGGTTTCACCCTCGATTTTCTTCGGGACAGACGGAGGCTTCTGTCTGTCCAGGTGTTGACTCTGTTGTGGAGCGTATGCAACAGATTTGGGACCAGGTAGTGGAGAGGTTGTCCCTCTCTCAGGAGAAGGCCCAGCGGTTTGCTAACCGGCATAGGACTGATGGTCCTCAGTTTAAAGTGGGGGACTTGGTCTGGTTGTCCTCAAAGAATATTCCTATGAGAGTAGCATCTCCTAAATTTAAGCCTAGGTTCATTGGACCTTATAAGATCATTGAGATTCTTAATCCTGTTTCTTTTTGTTTGCTTCTTCCAGGGACATTTAAGATCCATAACGTGTTCCACAAGTCCTTGTTGAAGAGGTTTGTTGAGCCAGTGGTTCCTGCTGCTGTGCCTCCTGACCCTGTTTTGGTTGAGGGCAATCTGGAGTATGTGGTTGAGAAAATATTAGATTCTCGTTTTTCTAGACGGAAACTCCAGTATTTGGTTAAGTGGAGAGGTTATGGTCAGGAGGACAATTCTTGGGTGTTTGCTTCGGACATCCATGCTAGGAGACTCATCCGTGCGTATCATAGAACTCATCCTGACCGACCTGGTTGCTCAAATGAGGGTTCGGTGACCCCTCCTCAAGGGGGGTACTGTTGTGAATGGGTTTGAGATGAGTTCTGAGCAGAGACTCCCTCTGGTGGTTACAAGCGGTACGGGTCTGTTCAGTGAAGATTGTGAGGAATGGGAATCAGGTGTTACTGACTGGTCTTATATAAGGGAGTCACCTTCCCATCAGGGTTGCCGGTGATCAATTGTTCTGGTCTGAATCCTTTATTCCAGTTTCCCTTGTAGCCTGCTGTGTCGTGTCTGCATCTCCTGCTAACAGATAAGACATTTTCTTCTTTTGTGTTTGTGCTATATTTTTGCATTTTTGTCCTGCACTTCTGTGGGGGCCTTCAGGGTCCCCTCCGGGGGCTTCTGCCCTCTCAGTTTTGTTCAGCCACTGATGTTTGTACTTTTGCTTTTTCCAGTTTTTTCAGTGGCTGCTGTTTTGATTTTGTTACACCAGAGAACTAATTTAGGTGGAAGAGGTCATGTGATCTCAGGTGTTTTTTTGAAATTAGTAGAGTTGGCGCTTTTCAGGGTTTTCTGGGATTGCAGTAAGTACCCTTCCTATCCTTTTCTATTTAGTTAGTTTGGGCCCCAGCGTTTGCTCATACTATTTTCTTTCTGTGTCAGTATTTCATCTTGTCTAACCGCCATTACATGTTTGGGGGCTTTCTATTATCTTTGGGGTTCTGCTCCGGGGCAGATAGCTTTCCTATATCTATCTTCAGGTGTAGTTAGTTTCTCAGGCTGTGACGAGGCGTCTAGGACCAACGTAGGAACGCTCCACGGCTGCCTCTAGTTGTGGTGGTTAGTCAGGGTACTGCAATCTCATAGATTCCAACTGCTCTGGTGTATTGCCTTTTTTACCTGCACTCCTCAGCTACCGAAACATAACACGGCTGGGTGACAACTTCACATGGTCCAGGGCAACGATTTCAAAAGGGTGAGTCGTCTGGATGGGCTGCAGGGGTGCCTTCTGACTGCTGTAGTCTTTTCGTCTGAGGCCACAGGGTCCACAGTTCCGGCACCACTTCTCGATGGAGCTGCGCATCCCTACCCAGTAGAACCGACACTTCAACAGGGTCTCCAGCTTTTTCCAGCCAATGTTTCTCGCTTGATCGTGGTAGGCTTCTAACACCATCTGGATGTCTGCTCTGGGAACTACTATCTGCCAAACCTTTTCATGGGTCCTCGGGTTGACGTATCTCCTGCACAACTTCTCACGGTAGATGAACAACCGGCTTCTTTCATTCCACAGCTGCCTTGCTGGTAGAGGTGCGTCTTTCTCCAAGGAGGAACCTTCCTGGGTTATCAGCTCCTTGATACGGCTGACCACTGGATCGCTGTCCTGAGTCTCTTTCCAGCTGTGGTGAGGTAAAGGATTCAACGTCTTACCATGCGGTCTCCTGCTGGCTTGTTGCTCGTAGATCACCCCATTCCGGTGAAAGGCAGGTAGTTCAATCTCTTCCAGATCATCCACTTCCTCTTCAGTGTCTGATTCATGAGGCATCCTGGACAGGGCATCAGCATTGGCATTCTTGCGGACCGCCCGGTACTTAATTGTGAATTGATAATTTGACAGTCGAGCCACCCATCGTTGTTCCATGGCTCCCAGCTTGGCTGTTTCAAGATGCGTCAAGGGGTTGTTGTCAGTGTAGGCAGTGAACTTGCTGGAGGCCAAGTAGTGTTTAAACCTCTCAGTGATGGCCCAGACCAGTGCCAGGAACTCCAACTTGAAGCTGCTATAGTTCTCTGGGTTCCTTTCGGTCGGGCGGAGCTTCCCGCTAGCATAGGCGATGACTTTCTCCAGGCCATTTTGCTTCTGACTGAGGACTGCTCCCAATCCTTCGTTGCTGGCATCTGTATACAACAGGAACGGCTGGCTGTAGTCAGGGTAAGCTAGGATCTCATCACCTGTCAGGATCTCCTTCATTTCCTTGAATGCTTCTGCCTGTTCTTTACCCCAATGGAATTGAGAATTTCTGCCTTTGAGGGACTGTCCCACCAGGAGGTCTTGCAGAGGAGCTGCTTTCTTAGTGTAATCTTTTACAAACCTCCGGTAGTATCCTGTCAGTCCTAGGAACTGTCGCACCTCCTTGAGATTTTTCGGCTCCGGCCATTTCTGGATAGCGGTGACCTTCTCAGGATCTGGCGCTACTCCTTCAGAGCTGACGATATGTCCCAGATACTGTACTTTTTGTTTGAGCAGGTGGCACTTAGAAGGCTTCAGTTTCATCCCATACTTGGACAGTGACTCAAATACCTCCGCCAGGTGCTTCAAATGGTCTTCATACGTTTTGGAGTACACGATGACGTCGTCCAGGTACAGCAACACAGGCAGGCAGCTCTCCATTACTCTCTGGAACGTGCCAGGGGCACTGCTGAGTCCAAACGGCATTCTGTCAAACTCACAGAGCCCCATCGGGGTGGTGAAAGCCGTCTTCTCCCGATCCTCCTCAGCCACAGCTACTTGCCAGTACCCACTAGTGAGGTCAAGGGTGGAGAAGTAGTTAGCAGTTTTTAGTGCAGCTAAAGATTCCTCAATGCGTGGTAAAGGGTATGCATCTTTATGTGTAATGCGATTTACTTGTCTGTAATCTACACACATTCGCATGCTTCCATCCTTTTTCCTAACTAAGACTAGAGGTGCTGCCCAGGGACTGCAACTATCCCTTATCACCCCTGCTTCTTTCATATCACGCAACATTTCCTTGGCTTTCTGGTAATGTGCTGGTGGTATAGGCCTGTACCGTTATTTGATGGGAGGATGATTGCCTGTGGGGATGTGATGTTGAACCCCTTTAATTGTCCCAAAGTCGAGTGGGTGTTTGCTGAATACCTGAGCATACTCCTGAACTACTCTGTATACTCCTTGTTTCTGGTGGGCTGGAGTGGTGTCTGTCCCAACATGGAGCTGCTGACACCAATCCTCCACCTGGGTGGTCGGACCGTTATCCTCCACTGGTTGTGGGGAGGTTAAGGGCTCCGCCGGGTGAATGGAGTTATTATCCAGAGCATGTAACTTAGCAACAGTGGCATAACGCGGTAGTTTAACTTCATCTTCTCCCTAGTTGAGAAGACGCACTGGCACCCTCCCATTATGTACATCCACTACCCCTCTGGCAGTCAAGAGTGTAGGTCTGTGCTCTGAACAATGGGGCTCTACTACTGCTTGGTAGTTCTGTCCTCTCAGACCTATTGCTGCTCTACACCAAATAAGCATTTCACTCATAGGGGGTATCACAATGGGGTTCGGGTCTGTTACCCATACATTACCAATCTCACCACCGGTCAGTTTCACTTGCTGCTGGCACATCAGGGTTCGGATCTCCTTCCGGATCTCTCCCTTTTGCTTTGGTCTGGTGATTTCAGCAAGCTGTTGGAGTAAAAACACAACCTCCTCCAAACAGTTACTAATAATGTTAGTGCCTAAGACCACATTCAACCCATTTTCTTCATTAACAGTCTTTACTACAAGAAGTCCCTGATTCTTCAGCTCCACTCTCCCCACTTTCACGTCTACATCTTTAACCCCCGTAATTCAAGAGGGAGACCATTAGAGGCGTATACGGCAAAGTCAGGGTTTGGGGGTTGGAGACTGTCACTGGACCAGTACTTGTTGTAGAGAACATCGGGTATAATGGTTACCTGGGATCCAGTGTCCAGCAGGGCAGGGATTGCGATCCCGTCCAGTATGATGGACAGATATGGTCTTCCTCCCACAAACCTGCGGTTCCAGTCTGAGGGGCCTGAGGAGTCTATTCCTGGGTGTTGGCCCTCGGACCCAGGATTTGCTCGTTTAAAGGACACAGACGTGCTGGGGGACCTTCCTTGTGGCAGCGGTAGCAGATGATCTCTCGGCGAGGATGATGCTGGTCGCGGGTCCTTCCTGGGGGTGGCGTTGTCCTCCTCCGGCGGGGCGACGTCCTCCCTCTCCTCTGGCGCATCCAAGGGACATCCTCCGGGCAGTCAGCCAGCAAGATCTTTCCTTCTTCTTTCGTCGGCAATTGCAGGGCACTCATTACAGTGGCCAGGTTTTTGGTCAGCTGGCGCACTTCTGAGCGCAGACAGTCCAGCTCAGTAGGGGGCGCCTCCTGCGTTTTGGCTTCTGCAACCAGCGGGGAAAAGGTGGATGCTGCTGGCTTTAGGGTGGTTTCACTCGGGTGACACTGGGTTGCCATCTCGGGTGTTTCCAGAGGTCGCAGTCCTTTTATAGCCATATCCTTAAGGGCGTCAAAGGTAGCATCAGGATGATCCAAGGACCACCAGTGCACAGTCCTGCCTTCCGCTTGGGACCTCAATCCCCGTACAAATTGTTCCTTTAACATTTTATTTTCGTCGGTGACACTTATAGGGTTTACTTGTTTAAGAGCTCGCAGGGCCCCTTGTAGTCGGCAGGCATAGTCCCTAATGCTGTCATCTGATTTCTGGAACATTGATAAAACCTCATCCGGAGATCTGTTTCAGTGCGGTCCTCAAAGATAGTCTGTAGCTTTAAGAAAATTGCAAACACTGACTCCTGGTCTGCAGCCGTCCAAGTCTCTACCTCTCTCTCAGCAGCACCAGTTAATTGTCCCACTACTACTGCAGCTCTTTGCTTTTCTGTCATAGGATACATGTCCATTATGCTGCATATTTTTCGCTTGAACCCTGACAGGGTGTCTGGCTTGCCGCTGTACTGAGGGAGCCACTTTGCTCCAGGCATGTATGGCAGCGTTAGCGGTACTATTGGGACCACAGGACCAGGTGAGGGGCCCACATTTCCGTCCTGCGCTGCAGCGCCAAGTGGTAAGTCATTGGGGTCGTCGGCCTGGGCCGCTCTGTCGGCTTGCTGCTGTGACATATCTGCACACCCTTAGTTAATTGTAGCCTACCTTCTCTGAAGGCTGCAGCTCTGCCGGCACAGCGGTGGAGAGAAGACCTGTGTCGCTGGCGCTCTGACGTCAGGGCGTTCACTGAAGCTCTCCACACGACCTGCCGCCGCGTCAGCGCTGGGGGCGTGTTCAGGACTCAGCGCCTTTTTCAGGTACGCCCACTAATTTTCGCGCCACTAGGTGAGTGCACGCCCACCTTCTTCACCAGCGCCTCAGGGCGCGAATATGGCAATAAAATGGCGGTTGTTGTTTTACAAAAATGGCAATACAGTCTCTGATGATTTTTGGCAGTTCTCAAGCACAAAAACAGTTCAAATTAGGCACACAGGACTCGCGTTTCACGAGCTTCAGAATCCTGTTCGTGACGCCAAAATTAAAAGATGATGCGCACGTACCAGGGCTTTGGGGTACTCGGCACCGAGCCCATGGAAGTCTATGGGGGATGTCACAGGTAGCCAGCTCGGTCCGTGCCCTGGGCGCTCACCGTAATGTGGGATATTTACAGGGGATGATGGAAATGTTCGTGTAAGTTGTCGTGACGCCACTTGTAGTATCTGGTCAGAGGGACCAGCGCTGCTGTGCACATACTCTGGAAGGGATGATGTTGGGCAGCTAGATGGTAGGTCTTCTACAAGTAAGACGGTGTCCTTCCAGGGCGGATAGAAATATGAGGATGCAGGACAGATGGGGATCCCGCCGTCAGAGACAATAAGTGAGTCACACACAAAAGTCAGTTTGGTACCTTTACTGCAGGAATGGCAGGTACTCCCCGGAGCTCGGCAGGGCGAAGGATGTACGTCCGGATTCCTCCACTGGTAGGTGTATGGCCTCCTGTTCTCTGTCGTTATTTAATGAAGTCCTGACCTGCTTGTACTAGGTCTAACTCAGTCTCTGTTCTGTACCTGGCTGACTTGGTGGGGGACCTTCTCTATGGCAGAACAGGGTCTTTTTATCGCTGATCAGGCAGACTCTGTTCCCCTGATCCTGTACGGGTCAACTTTGTGGTACTCCTGGGACTTGTAGTCCTCCAGGAACTCCGGTGTTCTCCTAAAAGGTCGTAGAGATCCTTATAGGCTCGGGACCCGGCGTCCGGTATTCGTTGCTGGGGGAAAAGCTATTAATGCTTACTGGCCCCTCCAATTCCACTTGCTTTCGGCCTACCTGGGTCCTATAAAGATCACACACGCTGGCAGTTAATGTGCTGCCTCTTCTCCGCTCTCTTAAGCGTCGGCACGCTTCCTCCTGAGCTACACTTCAGCTTCAGCTCTGACTAGGATCAATCAATCTCCATCTGTTTTTAGCTCTGACTGAGCTCTGACAGGAATCCTCTCACTCTCATGTCCTGAGGGGAACTCATCTGTCCCTCACAGCTTGTCTGAGGTAACTGCTGTTCTGATCTGTCTGAGGTAAAACTGGAACTAACTGGTTTTTTTATGTGCCTAACACACAGCTCCCTCTACTGGTCTTTTAGGTAAGCTGAGATGTGTGTGTGTATAGTGACCTCTAGTGGGATCTTCCTTTAGTACATCCTTCTGGAAGATATGGATCTAGTCACAGCTGGGCTCCACACTGCCTTCTTAATTCCCCTCCAGGAGAAAAGTCAGGTAGAGGCTTTCTCCCCTTTCTCCAGTGAAAGAACACAAGTGCTCAGCGGAGCCGTGCTTTCATGAGAGTGGCAGAGTTGAGAGTGATGGATGTCGACCAAGTGTGTGAGTGGCTGACAGCGATGTAACGTGTATGGGTGTATGGGCACCTTTAAAGACTGAGGGTGGAGGGCACCATGAGAGGTTGGTAGGAAGCTTCTCTTCTCAAATGGTAAATTCAACAGTCCACAACTAGGTAGAGAGAAAAATTGGAAACATATTCACCCCTGTAATGTGCTTCCCCTTCCCGTGCCGGGAGCAGCGACGTGCCCATGATGGGTCACTAATTGTCTGCTTCCGATCCTGCTGCGATCACATTACCGGTGGTCCAGGAAAAGCAAAGACGACTGGCAGCATAGGAGCGACTTTTTCAGCAAGAGTTAACCAGAACCATCTCCATTGTAACGTGCATTAATTCTTCGGATGATGTAAGTCTATTCTGAATGTAACATTTCTGCAAATTTACACATTGTATCTTCATGAGAAAAGCAAACAAAGAGCAGCGAGCACTCCGACCTTCAGATAACAGTCTTCACCGCCACCTGTTACACAGCGCCATTCTCACACGCGTCTCTTCTTTGTCATTTCCGATAATCAATCTCCCCCATCCATTCTGGCGGCCGTCTCTGACAACGGCCAATATTTGCCTTCTGTTTGTATAAGAGGTGATTATTCAGTCGTGTATTTTACATTATCACTGGAAACAAGGAAAAGTCTACACCGGATAATCTGTCCGGATTATTACAGCAAATATCGCCGCGGTCACAGGTGGAGAAAAATGCCACGTCTGCTAAGCTCTTTATCCAAGTGAATGCGCTAATCACTTACACGACGACTTGTGCCGCTCTGCGTCCGTCATAGTCCGGAGAGAACATGGAACATTCCAGATGGGAACAAGCAGGTGTGACACATCTGCCCAACCTCCTGTTATGTCAGGTCACATATCCACTGCATAGACCTAGAAAAGTCAGAGACTCAAATGGTATCTACGGTATCTATTATCTATCTATCTATCTATCTATCTATCTATCTATCTATCTATCTATCTATCTATGTATTATCTATTATCTATCTATCTATCATCTATTATCTATGTATTATCTATTTATCATCTATTATCTATCTATTATCTATCTATCTATTATCTATCTATTTTATTATTATTATTATTTATTTATATAGCGCCATTAATTCCATGGTGCTGTACATGAGAGGGGTTACATACAAAGTTATAGATATCGTTTACAGTAAACAAATTTACAATGACAGACTGGTACAGAGGGGAGAGGACCCTGTCCTTGCGGACTTACATTCTACGGGATAATGGGGAAGAAACAGAAGGTCGGGGGTGCAGCAGCTCTGGTGGTGGTGTTGTGACCACGCACCACAATTGTGGGTTACCAGAGCAATGGGGTACTCAGAGCCGAGCCCATGGAAGTCTATGGGATTGTCACAGGTAGCGGTGGCTCGGTCTGTGGCCCTGGCGGTCAGGCGTATGTTGGGGGTATATTTACAGGGATAGGTGTATAACATTCGTGACGCCACCTGTAGTTCTCTGATCACTAAGACCAGCGCTGCTGTAGATCTCTGAGGGGATGGTGTGGCAGCTAGATGTCGGGTCCCCTACAGGTGGGACTGGTCCCTCAAAGTCTATGGAATTAATGATGTCGGGTGCAGGTAAATAAATCAGTCTCACACCATCCAGCGTCTTTCCATACCTTTTACTTGTCAGATGATAAGGCAGGTCCCAGGGAGGCTGGTCGGGTGGAGGATGTGCTTTGAGGTAACGGCAGAGCAGGTTGGGGGCCTCCTTTACTTTCCAATATGATGAGTTCAACCTGCATAGAGCCAAGTTCACTCCAATTTCTCCAAAGCTGTACTGCCCGGTCAGTTTTGTGGTCGGAGTCTTCCAGTAATGGAACTAGGTTCTTGCTTTTGTCGTGCACTGACTCAAAGTCCCTACTCCACTTGACCCCTGTTACGTACCGACACTCCAAGGCTGCTTTCTGTGACCTAAGGTCCAGTAAGACTCTGGTTTTTCTATCTCTACGCCTGAAGCTGTAGTGATACTTCGGTCTCCAGTGACCGGAGAATAATGCCGGATAGTCAAATCCTTAAGGCACTTTAATAATTCTTTCCTCTGCGCTCTTCGCCCTGCTCAACTCTCAATATCAGCACTGACTAGGCTAGGATAACATTCGGTTATCTGTACTAGCCTCCACTTTTGCACTGTCTCTCTGTTTTAACAGGAATCTTGTTTCTCCTACAGGCACTAATCCTGACTTCCTTCACTCTCTCAGGAGAACTTCAGACTACTGTGCTACAGGACACTCCCCTAGACACCCCTGCTGGGTGTGTCTGAAGTGTATGTGAGTAATGTCGAGCTCTTAACCATTACCTCTCCGCACATCCTCCAGGGTACTGTGTGCTTACATACCAGGGCTACACATTCCCCCATGGTAAAATACAGCACTCCCGGGCTGTGAAATACAAGAAGACATTTTGTTTTTCATTAACAATAAACATTAAACTCTTCCCATCCGGGAGGTAAGAATTTCTTAAACGTTGCATTATGTACAGTAGGAAAATACAAAAAGTATTAAAGCATCAAGGCATTCAATATATACACAGTATTCTTGTGAAGGACCCGCACCAAACCTTCAACGTGGGTCCTGGGTGGGCTGCAGGACATCTGAATGCAGACCTCACTCAGTGCCACACCACACGGGTTTTATGTTCAGAGGTAGTTGTGGTTTCATGTAAAACCAGTATTATGCACCGAAGCGCAACTATTTACAAAGATAAGTTCTGGGCTGGCACAGTCCTCAGCCTCTCAGTCCATTATAAGACACATTTTCAAATAATTCACATTATATCAGATTCTATTTACTCAACTAGAGTATTCTCTATAAACTTGGTGCAAATATGCGACCACTTATCACATAAATACCATAAAGTGCAAAAACTCTCTTTATCTGCTTAAGGGCTCTCAGGGCTCCTTGTAGTCGGCACGCGTAGTCCCGGATGCTGTCACCTGGCTGCTGTGAACAGTGATAGAAGGCCATCCGGAGATCCGTTTCTGTGCGGTCTTCAAATATGGCATGTAGTTTAAGGAAGATCGCAGGTACCGACTCCTGATCAACGGTATCCCAAGTCTCCACTTCCCTCTCAGCAGCGCCAGTTAGCTGCCCTATCAGCACAGCAGCTTTTTGTCTCTCGGGCATGGAGTACATTTCTAAGATGCTGCATAACTTCCGCTTGAAGCCTGCTAAAGTGCCTGGCTCACCGCTGTACTGGGGAAGCCATTTCGCCCCAGGCATATATGGGAGCGTTAGTGGCATAATCGGGACTACCGGACTGGGTGCTGGGCCTGCGCCCCCATCTGGCGCTACAATGCCAGGCGGTGCGGGATCGGGGCCTCCGGCTGGGGCCGCACTGTCAGCCGGTTGTTGTGACATCTTAGCGCCCCCTTGGTTAAACGGAGCCTACCGGTTTCAGAAGCTGCTATTTCACAGGCACAGCAGTGGGAACAGGACCTTCGTCGCAGGCGCTCTGATGTCAGAGCGTCCACTTCCTGTCTCAGGACCTGCCGCTGAGTCAGAGCCGGGGGCGTGTCCAAGACTTTGCGCGTTCTTTCAGGTACGCCCACCTTCTTCTCCAGCGCCTTAGGGCGCGAATATGGCGGCAAATATGGCGGTATTTGGCGCCAAACAACAGCAACAGTCTTTTTCGCCAAAACACTCCACAGGCACACAGGGCTCGCAATTTTGCTAGTTTCGGATCCTGTTCGTGACGCCAAGTTTTGTGTTGTGACCACGCACCACAATTGTGGGTTACCAGAGCAATGGGGTACTCAGAGCCGAGCCCATGGAAGTCTATGGGATTGTCACAGGTAGCGGTGGCTCGGTCTGTGGCCCTGGCGGTCAGGCGTATGTTGGGGGGTATATTTACAGGGGATAGGTGTATAACATTCGTGACGCCACCTGTAGTTCTCTGATCACTAAGACCAGCGCTGCTGTAGATCTCTGAGGGGATGGTGTGGCAGCTAGATGTCGGGTCCCCTACAGGTGGGACTGGTCCCTCAAAGTCTATGGAATTAATGATGTCGGGTGCAGGTAAATAAATCAGTCTCACACCATCCAGCGTCTTTCCATACCTTTTACTTGTCAGATGATAAGGCAGGTCCCAGGGAGGCTGGTCGGGTGGAGGATGTGTTTTGAGGTAACGGCTGAGCAGGTTGGGGGCCTCCTTTACTTTCCAATATGATGAGTTCAACCTGCATAGAGCCAAGTTCACTCCAATTTCTCCAAAGCTGTACTGCCCGGTCAGTTTTGTGGTCGGAGTCTTCCAGTAATGGAACTAGGTTCTTGCTTTTGTCGTGCACTGACTCAAAGTCCCTACTCCACTTGACCCCTGTTACGTACCGACACTCCAAGGCTGCTTTCTGTGACCTAAGGTCCAGTAAGACTCTGGTTTTTCTATCTCTACACCTGAAGCTGTAGTGATACTTCGGTCTCCAGTGACCGGAGAATAATGCCGGATAGTCCAATCCTTAAGGCACTTTGATAATTCTTTCCTCTGCGCTCTTCGCCCTGCTCAACTCTCAATATCAGCACTGACTAGGCTAGGATAACATTCGGTTATCTGTACTAGCCTCCACTTTTGCACTGTCTCTCTGTTTTAACAGGAATCTTGTTTCTCCTACAGGCACTAGTCCTGACTTCCTTCACTCTCTCAGGAGAACTTCAGACTACTGTGCTACAGGACACTCCCCTAGACACCCCTGCTGGGTGTGTCTGAAGTGTATGTGAGTAATGTCGAGCTCTTAACCATTACCTCTCCGCACATCCTCCAGGGTACTGTGTGCTTACATACCAGGGCTACACAGTGGCGAGGCGGCAGCTCTGGTGGTGGCGGCAGCTCTGGTAGTGGTGGCGGCGAGGCGGCAGCTCTGGTGGTGGCAGCGAGGCGACAGCTCGGGTGGTGGCGGTGAGGTGGCAGCGAGGCGGAAGCTCGGGTTGTGGCGGCGAGGCGGAATGGTTATTGCAGGCTGTAGGCTTTCCGGAAGAGATGGGTTTTCAGGTTCCGTTTGAAGGATCCAAGGGTGGTGGATAATCGTACATGTTGAGGCGTGGAATTCCAGAGGATGGGGGATATTCGGGAGAAATCTTGGAGGCGGTTGTGTGAGGAACGAATAAGTGTGGAGGATAGTAGGAGGTCTTGGGAGGATCGAAGATTACGTGAAGGAAGATAATGGGAGATTAGTTCAGAGATATAGGGAGGAGACAGGTTGTGGACGGCTTTGTAAGTCAGTGTTAGTAGTTTGAACTGGATTCGTTGGGGAATTGGGAGCCAGTGGAGGGATTTGCAGAGGGGAGAAGCAGGGGAGTAGCGAGGGGAGAGGAGGATTAGTCGGGCAGCAGAATTGAGGACAGACTGGAGTGGTGCAAGAGAGTTGACGGGGAGGCCACAGAGGAGGATGTTGCAGTAATCGAGGCGGGAGATGATGAGGGCATGCACAAGAGTTTTAGTAGATTGAGGGCTGAGGAAGGGACGGATTCTGGAAATGTTTTTAAGTTGGAGGCGACAGGAGGTGGAAAGAGTTTGGATGTGTGGTTTGAAGGACAGGGCAGAGTCGAGAGTTAAGGTACTGCCACACTAAACGCTCCCGCTAACGATCACAATAACGACGCATACTAATGCGATCGTTTTTGTGATCGTTTTAATGTCGCTAGTAGCTGCCACACTTAGCGATCTCGTTAACGACTCAAAAGCGGTTAGCGATCTCATTAACGACTTTAACGGTCATTGCGATGTAAAAAACAGCGCACATCGCTCACAAAAGGTGCCAGACACAGCGATATAGCGTCACCAGCGGGACGCCAACGATCTAAATACGGTCCAGAACTCTAGTGAACGATCAGCGAGATCACAGCAGGGGCCACGTCGTTGCTACATGCCACACATAATAGCGTCACTAACGAGATCGCTAAATAGTGACGTTTTTTAGCGATCTCGTTAGCAACCTTGTTTAGTGTGGCATACCCTTTACTCCGAGGCAGCGGATTTCAGGTGCAGGAGAGATCTTGATGCCATTTACCATAATAGATAGATCGGGTAGGGAAGATACATGAGATGGAGGAAAGATGATGAGTTCGGTTTTGTCAACACTGAGTTTTAGGAAGCGAGAGGTGAAGAAGGAGGATATGGCTGATAGACACTCCGGGATTCTGGACAGCAGAGAGGTGACATCTGGGCCAGAGAGGTAGATCTGAGTGTCGTCCGCATACAGGTGGTACTGGAAGCCATGGGACTTTATGAGTTGTCCTAGGCCAAGGGTATAGATGGAAAAAAGTAGGGGCCCCAGGACAGAGCCTTGAGGGACTCCAACAGAGAGAGGGCGGGATGAGGAGGTAGTGTGGGAGTGGGAGACGCTAAATGTGCGGTCGGAAAGGTAAGAGGCTATCCAGGACAGGGCAAGGTCTTTGATGCCAAGGGAAGAAAGAATCTGTAGCAGTAGGCAGTGGTCGACTGTGTCAAAGGCAGATGACAGGTCAAGGAGGAGGAGGATGGAGAACTGTCTGTTAGCTTTAGCTGTGAGTAAGTCATTAGTAATTTTGGTCAGGGCAGTTTCAGTGGAGTGGTGGGGGCGGAAGCCAGATTGGAGGTTGTCAAGGAGAGAGTTAGATGAGAGGTGGGAGGAAAGTTGAGCGTGGACATGCTGCTCAAGGAGTTTGGAAGCAAACGGGAGCAATGATATTGGGCGATAGCTGGGCATAGGAGTTGGGTCAAGGTTTGTTTTTTTGAGGATGGGTGTGATGGTGGCATGTTTGAAGGCAGAAGGAAATGTACCAGAAGATAGCGATAGGTTGAAGAGATGGGTTAGGGCTGGGATGAGCGTGTTAGTGAGGTTGGGGAGCAGGTGGGAAGGGATGGGGTCAAGTGCACAGGTGGTGAGGTGAGATTTGAAAAGGAGGTGAGTAAGCTCTCCTTCAGTGATGTTGGAGAGGGAGGTTAGTAGGGAAGGACAGAGGTCTGGTATATGGAGTGGTTGGGGTGGTGGAACAGTAAAGGTTTGCCTTGTTTGGTCGATCTTATTTTTGAAGTAGGTGGCAAAGTCCTCGGCAGAGATGAGGGGAGTTGGAAGTGGCAGTGGTGGGCGGAGGAGAGAGTTGAATGTGCTGAACAGTTGTTTTGGGTTGTAGGATAATGAAGATACAAGGTTTGCAAAATAGGTCTGTTTAGCAGAGGTGAGGGCTATTTTGAAGGCAAGTGTAGCTTGTTTGAAAGCAGTGAAGTCGTCTGGCAGGCGTGTTTTTTTCCAATGCCGCTCCGCGACCCTGGATGATTGTCGAAGTTTTTTGGTGAGATTGTTGTGCCAGGGTTGCCTATTGATTCGTCGCACTTTGCCGTGCGTGAGAGGGGCGACTGAGTCTATGGCAGATGTGAGGGTGGTGTTATAGAAAGTGGTGGCGCTGTCTGTGTCGTGGAGTGAAGATATGGAGGAGAGGGGTAGGAGAGAGTCTGAGAGTCTGTAAATGTCTAGGTGTGCGAGGTTTCTGCGAGGATGTGCCAGTGGCTGGACATAGGGGGCAGGTGAAGAGGACAGGGATGAGAAGGTGAGTAGGTGGTGGTCTGATAGGGGAAGGGGAGAGATTGTGAGATTAGATAGGGAACAGAGGCGAGTGAAGATGAGGTCTAATGTATGTCCGTCTGTGTGGGTGGCTGTGGAGGACCACTGAGTAAGTCCAAAGGATGAAGTAAGTGACAGGAGCTTGGAGGCTGCTGGCTGGCGGGTGTCAATAGGGATGTTAAAGTCACCCATGATAATGGTGGGGATGTCAGCAGAGAGAAAGTGAAGAAGCCAGCTGGAGAATTGGTCAATGAAGGCAGGGACTGAGCCCGGTGGTCGGTATATGACGGCCATTTGGAGATTAGAGGGAGAGTAGATACGGACCGAGTGGACCTCAAAGGAAGGGAGGATGAGGGAGGATGGGGTTTGGATACGGCTGAAGGAGCAGTTATTAGAAAGAAGGAAACCCACGCCTCCACCATGTCTGTTGCCAGAGCGAGGAGTGTGGGTGAAGTGGAGGCCGCCGTAACTCAGTGTAGCAGGGGAGGCCGTGTCAGCGGGCGTCAGCCAGGTCTCAGTGAGGGCCAGGAAGGAGAGGTTTCGGGAGGTAAAGAGATCGTGGATCACGTGGAGCTTGTTGCAGACGGAGCGGGCGTTCCAGAGAGCTCCAGAGAGAGAAAGCTGGGGGGTAGGGTTTAGTGGCACAGGTTTTAAGTGTGAGGGATTGCGGTAGTTTCTCTTACTGTGAGAAGTATAGGGGTGAGGATTAGTGGGATGTATGAGGCAGGGGGGGCCAGGATTTGGGGATATGTCGCCAGCAGTGAGAAGAAGAGAAAGGGAAAGCAGATGGGTGAAGGAGAGTGAGCGGCTTACGTTATATTTTAGTGGGAGAGGTCTGAGGTTAAGAAGCAGGTCTGCAGATGAGGCGATGGGGGGTAAGAGAGAGGGGGAGACAGTTATTTGGTTTGAGCTTGCAGGGGTTTGGGGGTAGCGAAGGAGAGTGAAGATTAGTGGAGCAAAAACGGTGAGGGCAAATGTGAACATGGTTAAAGAGCAGGGTAAAAGAAAGGCATGTAAAATTAGAAGACGGATTATTCTTACCTTCTGACCGATTTCTGGACTATTTCTGGATATATTTCTGATGTAACACTTCAAAGATGTCACACTTAAAATGATGTCACATCTGACCAAGGCCATATCTGACCTGCTCCATTCAACTTATACCATTCAAATGTCCAAGAAATGAAGCCAGGTGTGAAGGAGAGAGGGGAGGAGAAAGGAGTAGGAGGACGGTTCACAGCAGGGAGCAATTAACAGATTGCAGTTAATGGAACATTTGCCTAGCATGGGGGATAGGTCTAGGAGTGAGGATCACAGACATATCAATGTGTATTCAGTAAATCTGAAGTATTCTACATGGAATTAAAATCATGGAAAAAGCAGCAGCGTACCAGTTAAAGCAGAAGAATAGGGGTACATAGGATTCTGGGGTGCAGTGGGTATTCTGGATAGAGAGAAGGTTCAGACGTACCAGTTAAAGCAGAAGAATAGGGGTACATAGGATTCTGGGGTGCAGTGGGTAATCTGGATAGAGAGAAGGTTCAGACGTACCAGTTAAAGCAGAAGAATAGGGGTACATAGGATTCTGGGGTGCAGTGGGTATTCTGGATAGAGAGAAGGTTCAGACGTACCAGTTAAAGCAGAAGAATAGGGGTACATAGGATTCTGGGGTGCAGTGGGTATTCTGGATAGAGAGAAGGTTCAGACGTACCAGTTAAAGCAGAAGAATAGGGGTATATAGGATTCTGGGGTGCAGTGGGTATTCTGGATAGAGAGAAGGTTCAGACGTACCAGTTAAAGTAGAAGAATAGGGGTACATAGGATTCTGGGGTGCAGTGGGTATTCTGGATAGAGAGAAGGTTCAGACGTACCAGTTAAAGCAGAAGAATAGGGGTACATAGGATTCTGGGGTGCAGTGGGTATTCTGGATAGAGAGAAGGTTCAGACGTACCAGTTAAAGCAGAAGAATAGGGGTACATAGGATTCTGGGGTGCAGTGGGTATTCTGGATAGAGAGAAGGTTCAGACGTACCAGTTAAAGCAGAAGAATAGGGGTACATAGGATTCTGGGGTGCAGTGGGTATTCTGGATAGAGAGAAGGTTCAGACGTACCTGTGGATGAAAGTAGATGGATCAGGACATGACAGCATGTAGGGGAATATACCATGCGCTTTCATTCTGGATATATTTCTGATGTAACACTTCAAAGATGTCACACTTAAAATGATGTCACATCTGACCAAGGCCATATCTGACCTGCTCCATTCAACTTATACATTCAAATGTCTATCTATCTATCTACTCTATCTATCTAATTATCCTATCTATCTATCTATCTAATCTATCTATCTATCATTATCGTATTATCTATCATATTTATCTATTACTATCTATTATCATCTATTATCTATCTTTCTATTATCTATCTATCTAGCTATCTATCTGTTATCTATCTAAATTCAGAAAAAAAAGGCAGCACTCCAATATTTTCAAAAATTCAAAAGAAACTTTAATAGCCCTGGTGGCTATCTATATATTATATATATTTTATCTATCTATCTATCTGTCTATTATCTATCTATTATCCATCTATTATCTATCTATCAATCTATCTGTCACAATCCATTTTTGCATTTGTGGCAGATCTGGTTCCTCAGTTAAAATTTTTTTCCTTTTAGGTCAGCGGGGGTTAATGTCAGTTTTGCCCCGCTGGCAATCTGGTGTAATTGCAGTGCTGCTGGGTCAGCTGATGTGGATTGTGACCACTCCCACCATCCTTTAAATGGTCACCTGATGCATCAGCTGACTGTCGGTGACCAAGCCTGAGAAAGGAGCTCTCTGGATGCAGTGCTGCTTCTGCTGGGTTGATTATCTTGGTGCCTTTATTGTGTTGTGCAGTGCATTGCTGCAGAGAAAGCTAAGTGTTTATTTCCACATCCCTTTCATGTTTGTCTCTGTCCCCTGTGTGGAATTATCTGCAGAGGTTAGGTTAGCGCCATGGGCAGTGTTAGGTGACAGCGAGGGACAAGGTATCCTGACGGCGGTGGGGGGAAGGACCCACATAGGGTGTTAGCGGAGTGCAGGGACAGGCTCAGGTTTGAGCTCAGGTGGTTACCATCCCTTATTCACTATTGGTAGGGCCTTCCTCTCCCCAATACCATCCGTTGTGTGAGTGTTGTACCGTTCGCTGACCGACCACTAATTGGGTCAAGTCACATTGTGACACTATCTGTCTATTATCTATCTATTATCAATTATTTATCTATTATCTGTCTATTATCTATCAAATATAAATCCCTAGAAGTAATGCTACATATCAATCATTAATCACAACACACCATAGCTGGGTAATTCCTAGCATTGAATTAGGACTAGATAAGAGGCTGTTCTACCCATAAATAAGGAGAACATATAGAGACGTGAAATAGAACGGATAAAAAACAATACCTTATCAGAGTTAAAAAAAACATACAGTATACACACTTGTAAGCCATTAAGATGCACGATGGTGAGCCAAGAAAATAAAGTGGCACCACCGGATGGCAGGCAGGAAAGATTGTTATAAACAGCAAAATCCAAGGTGGATAGAAGGTCTGTATAGTATCAGCACAGAGCGCATCCAGAAAGGTAACAGAAGCAAGTCCCTAACTCCAGCTAAGGCGCATAATGCTAGTGCAGAGCAAAGGGCTGGAGCAGTGTCGGATGAATCAATATATATAAAATGTGCTGAAAAGAAAAAGTACATAATTTACCTAAACCCTGCGATGGTGCCACTTCCCCTACGTGCATTTCGACGGTGTGCCTTCATCAGGGGCCCAGTGCCCACTGAAAGTCATTATGGAGAAGCCCACCCATCTGTGCCTGAGGTCATGTGATCCTTCTTTGGCCGACGCTCGGTCATTTTGGTGAGCCGTGGGATGTAAATCACAAAGTGTCCCAATTAGTTTAGTCCTGAAAATTCTCAAAAATTCAACACAAATTAAATTTGCAACAAACCGATTTGTCTCTCCCTCTCTCTCTGTTCCATCTTTGAAACCACAGAAGAAGCTTCCATGACATTTGCAACCATTGATAAACCGTTCCGTCGAATAGGGGAAATCAGGAGACGGGTTCAGTTGGGACACAAATAACCGAAAGTCCTGACTCACTGAACTTTAATAGAACCTTACTGCTTGCAAAAGTAATCAACCCCCTAAAAAAAAATACTATTTTGTGATAATTACAATTGATATTCAAGGTAAGTTCTCTTTTAGTTTGTGCCGTTCTTTAACACTGCTGAAATTACACGGCGATTTCTCTTACTGGAAAAATGTGTTTTTATTAGCGGATTTATTCTACAGACTTGAACGAGTGGCGATGTTTCCACGCAGCGAATTTACAGCAGACTTTTGGCAGTGGAAGTTCCACAATCATATCCGTAACAGTATTTACTTCTGCAGATGTCATCGCAAAAAAGGTAAAGAGGAAGCCAAACGTTTCGCCTTTTGCAAAGCGTGTACACGCGCCTGTATCCACAGCATAAACATGACATGCCGCAGATCAGGAACCAGCAGCTCTTGGTAATTGACTCTGCGGATAGTTTTCCCAGCACGCACATTCTTAAAATATCACCACAATTGTGGCAGAGGAAAATGCACAGGAAAAGCCTTCCGTGTTTTAGACATTTGCAATTTAGATGCAGAAAATCTGCAGATTCAGTGCATTTCCCAATGTATGCAACACACATATGGCTTTTTCACTAAAGATTTATGAAAGCGAAGTAGCAAGAAGTTTCCAAAACAAAGCAGAAAAGCAAGAGAGAAAAAAAAACTGCAGCTGAAAAAAATGCACGTAGAAAACAACTTACTAAAAAAATGCAATAAAAAAATGCAAGTTGCCTAAATTTGGTGCAGAAATGTTTCAGAAAATCTGCAGCATGAAAGAACAGATCAGACTCGTGATGGGAACCTAGAAATGGATTCATCATCGTATTTCCACGTGAAAAAATCAAACAATTTGCGCTTTTTTTTTCCAGGCTGTCTATTGTAGTTTATTTAGGTTTCTGATTTTGACATCAATGCTTCTTTTCCAGATGCTTTAGACAAATTTATGAAATGCAACTTTTACAAAAGTTTGCAAAATTTGGTGCAATTTTACTCCGGTCCCTGGAGTGATTTTATGGACGCCAGTTTAAAAGTCGTGTTTTTTTCAAGACATTTTGCAAGAAATGCATCTATTTGCACTAAAAAGTAGCAAAAATGGTTAAAGGCAAAAATAAAGAAAATTTTGGATGGCAAAATGTAGAAAGCCACAAGTCTATATTGATAAATCGGGTCCTTAGATTTCTCTGTTCTCAGGGATTATATGGATGCAACTTTGTGCAAATCGAGGCAAAAAACATTATGACTAGTAAATACAAATGTAATCCGACAAAAGCAAATCTGCTGCAAATAAGGGTCATGTAAAGTATGAAGGGGTATGAAGCATATTTTTTACTTTTTAATATTCATTATTTATCAAATATATATAATATATTGTTATATTTTATATATTTGTATATATTATATATATATATAGTATATTTAATATATTTTACATTAACCCCTTAGTGACTGAGCCAATTTGCAGCTTAATGACCGGGCCAATTTTTACAATTCTGACCACTGTCACTTTATGAGGTTATAACTCTGGAACGCTTTAAGCTGATCCCGCTGATTCAGAGAATGTTTTTTTGTGACATATTGTACTTCATGACAGTGGTAAAATTTCTTCGATATGACTTGTGTTTATTTCTGAAAAAAAATGGAAATATGGTGAAAATTTTGAAAATTTTGCAATTTTCAAACTTTAAATTTTTATTCCCTTAAATCAGAGAGACATGTCACACAAAATAGTTAATAAATAACATTTCCCATATGTCTACTTTACATCAGCACAATTTTGGAAACAAAATTTTTTTCGTTAGGAAGTTATAAGGGTTAAAAGTTGAACAGAGATTTCTCATTTTTACAAAACCATTTTTTTTTGGGACCACATCACATTTGAAGTCACTTTGAGGGGTCTATACGATAGAAAATACCCAAAAGTGACACCATTCTAAAAACTGCACCCCTCAAGGTGCTCAAAACCACATTCAAGAAGTTTATTAACCCTTTATGTGCTTCACAGGAACTGAAGCAATGTGGAAGGAAAAAATTAACATTTAACTTTTTTTTACAAACATTTTATTTCAGAACCAATTTTTTTTATTTTCACAAGTGTTAAAAGAGAAAATGAATCACAAAATTTGTTGTGCAATTTCTCTTGAATACGCTGACACAACATTTGTGGGGGCAAACCACTTTTTGGGCGCACGGCAGGGCTCGGAAGGGAAGGAGCGCCGTTTGACTTTTTCAACGCAGAATTGGCTGGAATTGAGATCAGACGCCATGTCACATTTGGAGAGCACCTGATGTGCCAAAACAGTGAAAACTCCCCACAAGTGAAACCATTTTAGAAACTAGACCCCTTAAGGAACTTATCTAGATGTGTGGTGAGCACTTTGAACCCCCAAGTGTTTCACAGAAGTTTATAACGTAGAGCCATGAAAATAAAAAATCTTTTTTTTTCCTCAAAAATGATTTTTTTAGCCCTCTAGTTTTTATTTCCCGAAGGGTAACTGGAGAAATTGGACCACAAAAGTTGTTGTGCAATTTGTCCTGAGTACACCGATACCCCATATGTGGGGGGGAACCACTGTTTGGGCGCTTGGGAGAGCTTGGAAGGGAAGGAACGCCATTTTGTAATGCAGACTTTGATGGAATGTTCTGCGGGCGTCATGTTGCGTTTGGAGAGCCCCTGATGTGCCTAAACTTTGGAGCTCCCCCACAAGTGACCCCATTTTGGAAACTAGACCCCCCAAGGAACTTATCTAGAGGTGTGCTGAGCACTTTGAACCCCACGTGCTTCACAGAAGTTTATAAACGTAGAGCCGTGAAAATAAAAAATCATTTTTTTCCGCAAAAATTATTTTTTAGTCCACTCCTTTTTATTTTCACAAGGGTAACAGGAGAAATTGGACCCCAAAAGTTGTTGTGCCATATGTCCTGAGTTCACTGATACCCCAGGCATTACTTGATACTTCACCCAGTGGTAGACATGTGTACTGCAGTCACAGATGAAAAATGAACCATTGTGTTTCTGTAATACAGGAGGCTCATTAAAATAAAAATCATAATTTAGATAAATAACGATGATGCACATCCCATTTCTAAACAGAAAAAAAGTTTAATTTCTCAAAGGAAATTAGCAAAAAAAATTTAATAGAGACCATCACAGATTCCATTTGATATTATTTCCCAAGGCTCCAGTTACAGCAAAAGCTTTATAAGAAAGACCAAGAAGTTAATTGAAAGATAAAAATATTATTTGGACATAATTAATAAAATGCAGTCGCCCCTTGTAAAATGCAGCTCAATTATAAATTACAGCCATTGCCGTGCATAAAGATTGAGCGTTAAGGTGAGTCTAATGTTTAAATGAAAATAATAATGGTTCCCGGGACGCCCTGTAATACCGCTATTACCAAAGGGAACCCGGGGCAGGACGGATGATGGGAGCAGATACATCGCTGTTATGAATGTGCTGGAGATGGTTTCTGAGCAGAGGCTCCCTCTGGTGGTTGCAGACAGTACTGAACCTCACAGCGAGGAATGGCAGTCTGGGATCACGGACTGGACTGATATAAGGGAGGTTCCCTCCCATGATGGTCGCCGGTGATCAATTTTTCTTGTCTCAATTGTGGTTCCTGGTTCATTTGGAAGTTTGCTGAGTCTTGCCCGCATCTTCTGCTTTCAGATAAGATATTTTCTGCTTTTATTTTTGTGCTTGCTTTTTGCATTGTTCCCTGCACTTCTGTGGAGGTCAGCCAGGTCCCCTCCTGGGAGCCTGTGCTCCTCTCAGTTTATCTGAAGCCACTGTTATTTGTTCATTTGCTTTTTTCTGTTTTTTCAGTGGCTGCGGCTTAGTTTTGTTACACCAGAGATCTGATTTAGGTGGTAGAGATCGTGTGATCTCAGGTGTTTTTGCAATCAGAAGAGTTGGTATTTTTTAGGGTTTTTTTGGATTGCAGTGAGTATCCTTTCCTGTGCTTTTCTGTCTAGACAGATTGGGCCCCAGCGTTTGCTCATTCTATTTTCTGTCTGTGTCCGTGCTTCTTCTTATCTAACTGCCATTACATGTTTGGGGGCTTCCTATTTTCTTTGGGGATTTGCTCCGGGGCAGAGAGCTTTCCTCTTTCTGCCTTTAGGTGTAGTTATCTCTCAGGCTGTGACGAGGCGTCTAGGATCAACGTAGGAACGCTCCACGGCTACCTCTAGTTGTGTGGTTAGTTCAGGTTACTGCAATCCAATAGGTTCCAGCCTCTCTGGTGTATTACTGTTTTTGCTTTTTCTCCTCAGCTACCTAAACATAACACATAGCCATTACATGGGGCACGTGTAACAATGGAATTGTGAAGGAGTTAATGGGAAAAATTTAAAATGACTTTCCAAAAAAGTGAAAAGCGTGTTTGACCATTTTTGTGCTTCCTGCAGTCATCGTTACTGTACGGTTTCCACATTGTACCAGTTTACACTCCTTATCTGTCCCATGTCTTCTCATGCTAAAACATTTGTATCAGACTTCGCCCGCTTATGTTCTTTCTTCTTCCAGCACAAGTACGAGGGCAGGTCCAAATGGTCATGTGACAACACAAAATGGAAATTTGGCAAAACAGTTTGATTTAGATTATTTAATAGGCAGCATTTTGCCAAATTTCAGATGCTTTATTTCCATGTTGGGCAACCGGTCCCCCCGCCGATCAGCTGTTATCGACATTGGCGGCAAGTGCCGGGTCCCAGCCGATCAGACATTGATGACCTATGCAAAGGAAAGGTTATCAATGTAAAAAATTTTCGCCAACCTGTTTAACCCCTTAAAGATGCAGCAGTTTTTCATTTTTACCTTTCTATCTTTTCCTCCTCTTCTTCCAGGAATATGAACTGTTTTAATTTATTCATCGGCATAGCTTTATGGGGGTTTATTTGTTGCAGAAAAAGTTGTAGTTTTGAATTATACCAATTATTTTACCATGCAAAGTGCTAAAAACTGAAAAATAAAAATTCCAAGTGCAGTGAAATAGTGAAAAAAAAAAGAACTCCACCATTATGGTTTGAGTTTTATTTTCATGGCATTTATTGTGCTGTAAAAACGACCTGGTAACATGAGATTCTCCAGGTCAGTACGATAACGCCGATACCAAACTGAGACATTTATTTTACTATTTGAGGCTGAAGTTTGACAAAAACATGGCTTCTTCCCCTAATTTTTGAGGCTCATAACTTTTCAGTTTTTCTGTCCTGTATCAGTGCCTGTTTTTGTGTGTGCTGAGATGCAACTTTCAATGATCAGGTAATCAGTAATCACATTTTTTCGATGAAATGTGGAGATCAAAATTTTCAATTTTGCTGTTTTGAGGTTTGTCTTTGCAGAGCTAAAGTAATAAAAACTTTATTCTTTTAATTTTTAAAGATTAGTCTTGTATTGATTAGGATAAACAAATAAGATTACCGTATTTTTCGGACCATAGACGCACTTTTTTCCCCAAAAAATTTGGTGGAAAATGGGGGTGCGTCTTATGGTCCCAACATACCTAAAAATCCGGTGGCGGCGGCGGTCCCGGTGGCGGCAGCCTCCCTCTGGTGTCTGGCCAGCAGCGGGGCTCTGTGCTGCGTGGGGGGCTCCGCCGGCATTTCGCTCTTAGCCAGAAAGCCCCCCGCAGCTCCGCTCCCCCCTGCAGCGCGGTGGCGTCCTCAAACATGGCCGCTAGGGGCCTCCGGTAAGATGGCCGCCGAATCTCATTCAAGTCTCGGCAACGAGATCTCTTCCCGAGATCTCGTCTCCCGAGATCTCAGGACAAGATATCGGGAGAAGAGATCTCGTTGCCGAGACTTGAATGAGATTCGGCGGCCATCTTACCGGAGGCCCCTGGCGGCTATGTTTGAGGACGCCACCGCGTTGCAGGAGGGAGCGGAGCTACGGGGGGCTTTCTGGCTAAGACCAAAATGCCAGCGGAGCCCCCCACGCAGCACAGAGCCCGCTACTGCCCTGACACCACCGCACGGAAGGCTGCGTTGGGACCGCCACCGGAGGCCCCTGGCGGCCATGTTTCTTGTGGCCACCGCGTCGCAGCTGCGGGGGGCTTTCCGGCTTAGAGGGAAATCCTGGCGGAGCCCCCTACGCAGCACAGAGCCCCGCTGCTGCCCCGACACCACAGAGCACAGGAGGCTGGATTGGGACCACCACTATGGGATTTGTGAGTACCATATATTGCACAGCCACCCCACAGAACACAGTCACCCCACAGAGCACAACCACCCCAGAGAACACAGCCACCCCACAGAGCACAGCCACCCCACGGAGCACCCCTGCAACACAGAGCACCACCATCGCACCAGCCTGAACCACCGAATGACCCCTGTGACCACTCCTCTACCTGTGCTGATCCCTTCTCTGGTAAGCTGAATTCGGACTGTAAGACTGACCCCCATTTGACACATTATTTTTTTTCCCCTATTTTCCTTCTGAAAAGTTGGGGTGCGTCTTATGGTCCGGTGCGTCTTATAGTCCCAAAAATACGGTAATCTTTTTTTATTATTTTAAACAGAATGTCAGGACTCTGGATTCTCTGTTCATATGTGGTGCTTTGTTGCCCTATTTCAAGATGGCGTCTGCTGCCTCGCCTCTGCTCATGTGATTCGCCTTCCCTGTCCTTATAACCCTGGTTTGCCTTCCAGTCCATGCTTGTGTATTTGGCGTGAATCCCTGGCTCTGTGCGGCAAGAGACTGCTCCTCTGCAATAGATCCGGTTCAGTCCTTCCAACAAGCCTCTCCAGTTCTCAGTAGCAAGCTGTGTGGTTGTTCCTCTGCATCTGCCTCTGCTTAGGACACGTAAGCTTGGCCTGCTTCAGTTAATTTTTTGTGCGGTGGCTGTATCTTTGACTGTTCAGGACTTCCTAAGAGGCTCACAGCCCTGCACTGTTTTCGGGACTCTTACAGAGTGATAGAGAACAGGGTGTTAATGTCGGTGTGGGGGTCAAAACTTTGTTTTTCTTTTATTAATATGTTTAAAACTTTTCGTTTTTTAAGTTCTCTATTTTTTTCGCAATATAGGGGAATTGAATCTGTGATTTCTTTGATCTATGCTCTGCAATACCACCTAATTGCAGTATATTGAAAAAAATGACAGCACCTATGAAGCCCAGCTTGTGGGGCTTTAGGCTTATGACTGTGCTTCGGCTCCAGGCTGCCATAGCCACCCATCAGCACCCGTGGGCTTATCAAACAGCAAACTCTCATATTGCCTGCTATATATGCAGTTTTCAGAGATTGTTCATAGCTTTTAGGGGGTAAAAGCAATGACCAAAGTGTAGCAGATAGCTTACAGTCAGGATTTGCCATGTGTGGTGCAGGCTCAGCACTTGAGCCCGCTCCCTACATTGGTGCCCAATATAGAAACTTGCCAGTATGTCCTTTGTGGAAAAGAGGCCAAATAACTTCAGGTTAGGGCTTATTCAGCCTCATAGGTATGGGTAAGGCTGTTAGGTTGGGACAAGAGATCTGTGGTCGGGCTTGGATTTGGAGCCTTAACAAGGAATGTGAAATATGACTGCCAGATGTTTGTTTAAATAAGTCCAAAATTAGAATTTTGCAAACGTTGCACATTTCAGTTCCCGTAGTGCCTTAGATGAGGGATCACTTTCCATTTGCTGGTGCCCCTTTAAGAATACTGTTTGGTACATAGACCTTTTGGAATCACTCGAGAGCGACAATCGCTCCTCAAACTGTTGTGCTGAAAAATGTAAAAATCTCCGGCACATGAGCAGACTGCTCATAGCGGGTGCATGGCAACCAGAGTATATATAGTATCTAGGTGCAAAGAGACATGGGAGGCAGCAACCAAGCAAGCACAACTTTATCTTTCTCAAGGAATTGTCGGTGATCTCCGGTTTCAGATACGATGGCTGCTGTCTCTTTCGCCTAAAACCTTTCTCAGTGTTTTGCTGATAGTGTAAATATTGAAGAGTCTGTTACTTTTGTAGCAAATTTGTGTCAATGTTTCTAGTAAATTTGAAACAAACTTTACAAACACTGATGGTTATAACTTTTTTCCGTTTTGCATATACAGCGCCTATGCAAATCCATGTGCTATCAAATTGGAAACAAACCTTGTGCAGTCAGCCCAGGTATAGACACTGTGAATCCACCACTCCATCTGCCACTCCTCTCCATGTGTGATCGTTTGCACTGTGTTATAATGGGAAATCATCAACTTCACGATGAACGAATTTGTGTCTGTAATCCATCAGATAACCCACTTTTATTACTTGTTCACAGTAGGTGGGTCCCAGCTGCACCGGGGTCATGTATAGTGTCTTAGGGTTCTAGATTTTGTTCCCTTCAATACATGATGATGAAGCCGTGCTTCAGTGTTTAGTATGAGAACTATGAGATGGATTTATAGATTTTACAATTTATGACAATCGGTGATCCGTGAAATCCAGGACATCTCAAACGAGAGATACTCTTAGTCATTATCACTTTCCATTTTGACCACCCGTCGAGGATCCGGATCAGAGGACATCCTTTACAACCCCTGGTTGGGTGAATGACAATGGGTTACTAAAGTATACAACCCTGTTATGAATGTGCTAGAGATGGTTTCTGAGCAGAGGCTCCCTCTGGTGGTTACAGACAGTACTGAACCTTTCAGCGAGGAATGGCAATCTGGGATCACTGGCAACCATCATGGGAGGGAACCTCCCTTATATCAGACCAGTCAGTGATCCCAGAATGCCATTCCTCGCTGAAAGGTTCAGTACCGTCTGTAACCACCAGAGGGAGCCTCTGCTCAGAAACCATCTCTAGCACATTCATAACAGTATCCCAGATTGCCATTCCTCGCTGAAAAGTTCAGTACTGTCTGTAACCACCAGAGGGAGCCTCTGCTCAGAAACCATCTCTAGCCATTCATAACACAACCCCTTTAATACCAGTGGAAAAAAAAACAAGAGGAATATGTCTTTTCATATTGCTAGCAATAAGAATCCATATTTGTTTTTGCTATGCAGTAAGTGCCCTTTTATTTCAGTAGCATTTAGTTTTAATGCTTGGCCTACGCTTTACTTTTCATGTGTCTCCCCTGTAGACACAGATCATTTTCTCTCCTTTTTATATTTATACTTTGTGTTTTATACATTGTGGTGACATAACAATCAGGAGATCTTTTGGCACGAGGAGGGCATTCTAAGATGTAATGTTGGGCTCATAGACAATATTCGCCTTTTTCCTGCTAGTGGGCATTGAGAAAGAGAAGACACGAATTGAATAAAACATTCAAAAGTGAGTGTTACGTGGGATACATTGTTATACAGTGGGGCACACGCAGACACACAATGCAAAGATTGAGTCAGCTTCTCCCCTTTTTATCTGGTTTCAGGTGTTATTTTCATATTGCCCAAACCTGTTACTTGCCACAGGTGAGTGTGAACAAGCATCACCTGCTTGAAACAAAGTATTTTGCCCACAAATTTTGTCAGGACCATTTTGGGGATTTTTTTATGTGAAATTATGTCCTATTTGCCTTTTTTTTTTCTTTTTTTGTGTTGTTACAATACATTAAAAAAAAAATAAAGGTGTGTATAACAAAACATGTGTAAGTGCAATAATTTTCAGAGAGAAATAATTCATTTTCTGAAACAATTTCAATTTTGGCCATAACTGTACAGTATATAAATATGCACCCGTATATATCTATTCAATCTTATAATGGTTATGTTATCTTTTTGCACCATTTGTATAATTAATTGGTGATGTGACACTAGTTATTATGTATATACATGTGTCATGTTACTGTGTATGTCTGCTGGAGAAAGATTCATTTAGAGTGGAAACGTTGTTGCCTGGTTCTGCAGTGGAATAAAGAACCTTCCGAGAGCTGCGATCAACCATTTCTATACCTTGAAACTTTGGGACTTTAATCCTGATATCACATGCGCTCACCATTTTGGATTTTTGGCTACCTGACTGTTTTCACTTGGAGCGGCGCTGCCTTTTGTATACATGTGCTCACTTCATATAGAAATCGCAGCCTGATCCAGCGAGTCGGAAATGCAGTCAAGTGAGGGTGAAGAGGAATAGAGCTGCGCTGGAAACCAGGAAAGACGGCGATTGTTCAGTGTATCAATACACTTACTGTACATTACACACACATTTGCACAGATTTAGCTAATTAAAAAAAAAATATTAAGTGCGCTTCTTTCAGAAGAGAAATGGTACATTAAAGGAATATTAACAATAAAAAAAAATCAAGAAATCCCCTATCTATCAGATATGGAATAACTTGATCACTGTGAATCCAATCGCCGGCCTCTGGAATCTCAAGAACAGGGCTTTGCAACCCCATACTAAATGAAGTGGAGGTGTGCATGAGCCACTTTTGCTCCATTCATTGTCTATTGGACTGTTGAGTACAATTTCAGCAGTCCCTTAGACAATGAATGGAGCAGAGGATCCGCACATCATTTGGGATGGGGCTGCAAAGCCCTGTCCTCGGGGTCCAGAACTCTGGTTTCTGGATCTATGGGGATCCCACGTTTGGTCCCTCAGCGATCTGCAAGTTACCCCCCACATTTTGAATAATGGATAACTTGAATTTTCAGAACGCTTAAAATAAAAACACTGGGAATCATTGCCCAGTAGCTACAACCTTGTTAATTATAATCCAGAGATTATACAACACTGATATTTTCTGTCGGAAACAAAGAGATGAGTTAAACACTGAACACTGTATTATTAAGAAAAACTAAAGAAGAACAAGCGAATTGTCTGTTAGGAAATGTGCGCTGTATATTAGGCATAACGAGCCGTTCCCGCGGAGGCAGCTTCTGCTTTAATATGTGCTAATTAAAACATTATTCCTGGAGTGGACAGGGAATTGACTATAGTCTTGCAGACGGAAATTAAGATGCCCAACAGTGTAAAATTAGTTTCATCTCGCCGAAAGTAATTTAACAAGAACAAAACAGGGGACGTGCCGCACGTTTGACTGCATAAACAGATCTGTTCCATAGGAAAAATCTTTATTTTACTACAAAAATTGGCTAAAAAGGACATGAAGCCATTTACCTGCTCGCAGGACTGTCCATGCACTATATATACAGTACAGACCAAAAGTTTGGACACACCTTCTCATTCAAAGATTTTTCTGTATTTTCATGACTATGAAAATTGTACATTCACACTGAAGGCATCAAAACTATGAATTATCACATGTGGAATTATACATTACACTTTACAAAAAAGTGTGAAACAACTGAAAATATGTCTTATATTCTAGGTTCTTCAAAGTAGCCACCTTTTGCTTTGATTACTGCTTTGCACACTCTTGGAAGAATAACCGAACCTGGACCTCAGTCAGATGAATGGGGGCCCAAACATCCATTATTTGCCATGCTGTCATCTGCGTGAGCCAGCAGTTGTGACCAGAGGTAAAAAGTTTACCGCCAGTCACAGAGGCGTCGACTGATAGTACTCCAATCAGCCTACGCCTGCTGCCACTAATAATAGTGAGAGAAGGAGACGGCTGATGCCTGCGCTATAAATAAATAAAAAACATGAAGCTGGTTCCCCTCTATTTTTGACAACCAGCAAAGCAAAACTGACAGCTGCAGGGTTCAACCCTCAGCTGTCAGCTTTATCATGGCTGGTTATCAAGAATAGAGGTGTTCCCACACAGTATTTTTTTAATTATTTAAATAAATAATAAAAAAATGGAGTCATCCAGCCAAGCTAAAGCAGACAGCTGGAGACTGGTATTCTTGGGCAGCTAAGGGGCCATGGATATTGCCCTTCCCCAGTCTAAAAATAGCAGCCCACAGCCACCCCAGAAAAGGCACATCTATTACATGCGCAAATTCTAGTGCTTTGCCCGGCTCTTCCCACTTGCCCTGTGGCGGTGGCAAGAGGGGTTAATATTTGATGGGGTTGATGTCAGCTGTTTTATGGCCACTGACATCAAGCCCACAAGTTAGTAATGAAGAGGTGTCTATAAGACGGCTCTCCATTACTAACCCCATAGAAAGATTGAAAATAAAAACATAGCCAGAATAAAGTCCTTTATATGAAATAAAAATACACACCATTTTATTTTATTTATTTTAAGTAAAAAGCAAAGTTATACTCGCCTTACAGGCCGGCCATGCCATTGAAGCCCTTGTCCCCTGTAAAAATCAGAAAATAATAAACAACAATAATACTCACTTAATGCCCATTTCATTGAAGCCCTAGTCTTCTGTAAAAAAAAACAAAAAAAAAACCCATGTCCCTCCCCTGTCCGACATAATTTCCCACGTCGTAATCCAAGTCTGCGATAAGTGGACGTGCCAAGATGAGACCGTCCAGGCTGAAAACCCCGGGTGACGTCATTGAGGTTACCGCATTTCACTGAGCCTGAGTTCCCAGCTCACTTTGCTGTGAGCCGGACAGATGAACTGTGGTGACCTCAGTGAGATCACCGCAGTTGACTGTGAGAAATGTTTTACTGTGAACTGCAGTGAACTCACTGAGCTCAGCGCTGCACCGTGAGATTTTTTCTCATGGTGCTAGCGGTGATCTCACTGAGGTCATCACAGTTCATCAGCCCGGCTCACAGCCCAGCCTCAGTGACCTGCGGTAATTCAATGATGTCACCGCTAGTCACTGATGCTGCAGTCACAGCAGCTCATTTCCCATGGTTTTCAGCCTAAAGGGTCACGTCTTGGTGCTGTCCAGGTTGAAAACCACTTATCACAGACATGGATTATGGCATGGGACAGAACGTCAGACAGGTGAAGGATATGGTTGTTTTTTACTATTGTTTTTATAGGAGACCAGGACTTCAATAAAATGGGAGTAAGGTGAGTATAACTATATTTTTTATTTTTAAATAATAAAGTAAAACGGTGTGTACGAGTGTATTTTTTATTTCAAATAAAGGACTTTATTCTGACTGTGTGTTTATTTACAATCTGGCTATGGGGTCAGTAATGGGAATGTCTTATAGACGCATCTTATTACTAACTTGTGAGCTTGATATCAGCAGTCATAAAACAGCTGACATCAACCCCACAAATATTAACCCCCACTTGCCATTGTTAGAGCAAGTGGGAAGAGCTGGGGAAAGCGCCAGAATTGGGGAATAGAATGGAGAGACAGTGCTGTATAACAGACTACCTATCTGAACTGCACAGACTTATTTCAAGCCCCTTTCATTCATGCACCAAGAAGCAAAAGAAGATTGCACAATGAATAACTTGTCAGGGCAAATGTTATGATGAAGAATAAACAATTAATATACATTTCCAGAAAACTCCTGATTCAGGAGTCAATTGAATTTTCTTATTTAGGGCTCATACTCACTGGGCTGGAAAAAAATCGGTCCGTTTTCGGCAGGGAAAAAACGGTACAAGTGTTATAAAAAGACATGCGATTTGCATGCGATTTTCAATCGCACCATGCGTTTTCTGTCAGTTTTCCATCAGTTTTCCATCTGTATGCAATGCGATTTTAACATGAAGTTTTACATAGAGCAGTTATCTCTATGTAAAAAGTCATGTAAAAATCACATTGTAACAAAAAAAAGTACACAAAAAGCAAATAATTATATATATATAATATATATATATAATATATATATAGGTCATACACTTCTACATAGTATAATAGCCGCTAATTCATCCCTGGCATTACTGTAAAATCACACTGACAGCTTTAATAAAGAATAGAAACAATACATATACACACATAGATACATATATATATATATATATATATATATAATATGTAATTGTGACATATATATATATATACATATATTTATAGTTCCTAGACTTCTACATACTGTAATAGCCGCTAATTCAATTGCCGGCTTTTGTGAAATCACAGAAGCCGACATGAAATGATACATTGTTTACACACAGTTAACCATGTCATTTCCTGTATTTTGATATATGGTTTGAACTTACAATTACATGAGTGTATTTGTACAAAATTTCAGACATGTAGGGGTTAATTAAAGGTGTAAATTCGTTGAAAAAAAATGCGTGGGCTCCCGCTGTATTTTCTCCACCAGACAGACAACGCAAGCGAGTGGGGGCAGATAATAATAGCCTAGGGAGGGTACATTTTTTGTGCCCCCCCTGGCTACTAACATCTGCCCCCAGACACCCCAGAAAGGGCAAATCTATAATTAGATTCGCCCTTTCTGGCACTTTGCCCATCTATTCCCATTGCCCTGTAGCGGTGGCGAATGGGTTAATAAGGCGTTAATGTCACCTTAGTATTGAAAGGTGACCTTAAGGCAGGTTAATAATTGAGAGCTGTCAATTAGACAACTATCAATTATTAATCCTATTGAAGTAAATTAAAAAAACACAGACACATTAATTAAAAATTATTTTAATGAAATAAAAACACATTTTTTTGACCATATTTTATTTTACACTTAATCCGTGCGAAGCCATTGATCTCCTAAAATAAAGAAAAAAAATAAAACAACATTATTCTTACCTATTCCGCCGATCTGTCACGTCCCACGCTGTAATCCTTCACAAAGGGTTAACTAGCTTTGAGCCAAGCAGTGCAAGTAATCCTGCATGCTCAGCTCAAAGCTCCTGAATGACTAAGTTCCTCTCCTGGCGACAGGAGAGGATGTGATTAATGAATGAAGCTTAATTGATTGTGTCCACTTTCCCTTTAGGTCAGGTCACTAAAGTTAAATTGCCAATAAATCAATTAAGCTCCATTCATGAATCTATTCCTCTACTTTCTGTGGTAGAGGAACTTATTCATTCAGGGGGTTACAGCTAGGAGACAGAATTATCTCCCTGCTAACTGTAACCTCTTAACCCTTTCTGATGGATTACAGCGTGGGACCTGACTGTACATCGGATTGGTAAGAATAATTTTGCTTTTTTATTTTATTTTTATTACAGGAAATGGTTTTAGCAGGAAAATAAAATATGGTCAAAAACTGTGTGATTATTTAATTAAACTTATTTTTTATTAAACTGTGTGTGTTTGATTTTTCTTTCATACAATAGGATTAATAATTGATAGTTGTCTAATTGACAGCTCTCAATTATTAATCTGCCTTAAGGTCACCTTTCAATACTAAGGTGACATTAAGGTGACATTATTAACCCATTCGCCACCGCTACAGGGCAATGGGAATAGACGGGCAAAGTGCCAGAAAGGGCGAATCTAATTATAGATTTGCCCTTTCTGGGGTGTCTGGGGGCAGATGTTAGTAGCCAGGGGGGGGCACAAAAAAATGTACCCTCCCTAGGCTATTATCTGCCCCCACTCACTTGCTTTGTCTGTCTGGTGGAGAAAATACAGCGGGAGCACACGCATTTTTTTTCAACGAATTTACACCTTTAATTAACCCTACATATCTGAAATTTTGCACACATACACTCATGTAATTGTAAGTTTCAACCATATATAAAAATACAGGAAATGACATGGTTAAATGTGTGGAAACAATGTATCATTTCATGTCGGCTTCTGTGATTTCACAAAAGCCGGCAATTGAATTACCGACTCTTACAGTATGTAGAAGTGTATGAACTATAAATATATATATATGTATGTGTCACAATGACATGTACATATATATATATATATGTATTCTATGTGTATATATGTAGTGTTTTGTGAGCTGTCAGTGTGATTTTACAGTAGCCGGGGATGAATTACCGGCTTTTCAAAGGAGACTGGTGCGTATACAGTACATCGGACAGCACTTGCATGGTGCGAGTGCTGTGCGATGATTTCTCGCACCCATTGACTTGCATTGGCGATTATCATGCCAAAATCGCATCAAATCGCAGCATGCAGCGATTTTTTTCTCACACCAATATCTGATGAGAAAAAAATCGCAAATGAAAACTGACCTATTGACTAAGATTGGTCAGATTTGTATCCGATTTTTTTTCATCTGATTTTCATCCGAATTTGGCTCAAGTGAGTATGAGGCCTTAATCTGTAGTTTTGCTTTAATTCTTCATCTCACTTGACACCAGAGGTCAGAACCAGAAGTCTGGAAAGAAAGGGGTCACACAGGTCGCAACCTATCGCCCTCATTTACCATCATAGACACCAGGATCAGAAAGAGTAATGCTTGTTTTTCATTATTGGATTTCTTAAGGGGGAAGATGAGGAGCAGAATAGTCTGATTTTAGGGCATTTAGGAAGCTTTGAGATGAAGGAAAAAAAATGAAAGGAAAGAAAGAAGACAAAAAAGAAAAAAAAAGAGGAAGAAAGAAAGAAAACATTTCTTTTTTGTCTTTCTCTTATAACGTCATGATTCATTGTGCTACATACCTGGACCTGTCCTCAGGAACAATCCTGCCACCATTGAAGAGTCTGGTCCCAGTCTACTTGATCCAAAATTTCCGCCAATGTTGATGTTGGTCCTATCAATGAGCAGTGGAGGGTGATGCTCATGTCTCAGACTCGTCTGAATATTCTCCATGAGACGACTGTGGTCTTTTTGCAAGAAGCAGATGGGGGACTAGGGCTCTTCAATGGCGACACCATTGCTCTACTGGAGGACATGTGACGCATAGTCAAATTTTAATTTTAGACTGGAAAGTCACAATAATGGATCCGTCACTGTTCATATACTCGTCTGTTGCATTCCCTTTTCACATGTTTTCTTTAAAGAGGTTGTCCACTACTTTAACATTGATAACCTATCCTAAGGTCATGAGTGGGGGAGTGACACCCGACATCCCGCCGATGAGCTGTTCTCCGTGTAACTGCTCAGTTACGGAGGTGCACAGCAGCTCCATCTTCTATATAGTGGCCATGGTGAGGTACTGCATATCAATAGGGGGCTGATCTGCAGTACACTGCTGCGGCCACTATGAAGTTGAGGGAGCTTAGATCTGCAACTGATCATATCCGCCCACCAGGTGCATTGGGAAGAGCTGATTGGTGGAGGAGCTGGGTATCGCACCCCCATTGATCTGATATTGATGACCTGTCCTAGGGATAGTTCATTAATAGAAAAGTAGTGGACAACCCCTAAGTTTTAATATACGCTAACTAAAAGTTGCAGCCTAAAAACATGACTGTCCCCACCGTAGCTACTGCGTATCCCCACAGATTTGTATTCCATCCCTCTTGTCTTTCTTCACTTCGCAGAGTCTCTGGAGAATGAACATATTTATTGCACTTACCTTTTACTAAAGTCTCTGGTGTTTCAAATATTATTTCTCTGATGAGACCGTCTGTCGCCTCCACCTGTGAGTGGAAGAAAAGTAACGGCATAAATGCACAAAACATGCAAAAAAAACAGACCCCGATATCCATAGAAAGTGATGGAGAAGAAACCAATGAATAGGATTTGTAATGTTTTTCAGAGAACAGCTCTGACGGTAGACCAAACATTTACTGATCGTTTCTCTCCCCTCACTCTGTCCCTGATCCAAGCCAGGAGATGAAATACAGGGAAATCGGAAGAATCCCATGCTTCATTGCCTGCGCTCTGTGACTGCTGCATATAGAGCGTGCACTGAAAGTTATTCTAAAGGAACGCTGAGCGATACATTGTTTCCATGGTTATTCCTGATAGATAATAACTTAGTGCTAGAAACAGAAAATGGGGCTCTGAAATGACCCATCGGAATGGATCAGTGACCGTGCGAGTGTGACATTGCTTCGTTCATTCTCAGTGTGACTGCTGACAGTCGAGCACAGCACGACGCTATTTCAGGCAGTCCCATGTTGCGCATGTACAGCCAACGATCCATTCTATTGGAGAATTTCATCGCCCCTTTCTTGGAATCCACAAGTCAGACCCCGACCAATTCACAAATTAAGACAAACCCTTTGAATATTTAGTAAAGTCTTCAGCTACAATATTATACATCAGTTGGACGATCTCTTTTACCAAAGCCCCAGACTACTTTTTAGAAATGCAGCGGCAAAAGTGCAAAAACTTTCGCAAATGCCACCAGCATCAAAGTTTTCTAATGTTTGATCCTAGACAACAGAGAAACTTAATTTCCCAAACTAAATCTATGAATGTTATGAGATGGTGAAGATTTGCACCTAATGTTGCACCACTTGCCGCCTTCATGCTAAATGCATTTGTTTAAAAGTTGTTGGACAAACGCCTCCCGATAATCTGCATCTAATAATTCATCAAATTTCATTCATCCCCATTTTTTTTTACTTTTGCAAGTTTTTTTTCTGCACAATCTGCAACTTTTTAGTACTCAGTTAACTCAATAAAAACCTGTTATAAACTGAATCATAATTCTGAGTTGTTACAATAACCAGACTCTGGAGCATTTCAAGTAAATGAATCTTTCTTTGCAGGACAACACTACTAATGGCCTCGGTATGGTACATCACAATAGTAGATCGATTTCACTAATAAGTTATTCCATAACATTCAAAGTAGCGATGATAGAATTAAATTTGTGTTGAGATTTCAGGGATTTCTTGAACCCAAAATATTTGAATAATACACAGTTTGCTTTGTGCAAATCACCCAAAAAAGCCATCAAAACTATATTCATAGCAGGAGATTGCACCACAGCCGGAGAAGGATCACCTCGGTCTTTCCCATAGTTCCTAGCAGCTAACATATCACATGTTATGGCACATCCAATTCAGGAAGCATTATTGTAGCCTGCATAAAAGCTGAGAAAGGGAACGCAGCAGCTATTTTGTGGGGAATCTGGATAGTGCACGGAAATCACAGGTCACAGCTCAGCCATATAGACAAGGCGAGAAAGCGATGAAATACTGAAGAAACTGTACAGATACAGTAATGTGTGACAGCGAAGCAACGGAGAAGATTATTGTACCAGGAAAAGAGAATAACAATTTATTAGATCGCTAGAGAGACAGAGACAGGAGAGTCATAGTGTTATATATGTATTTTCAGGGCAATGGAGGCTTCACAGGACTTTTGATTTACAGTGAATCAAATTTCCTGGCAAAATTTGGGGAAGCTGGAAATTCCAGTTTCTAAAGTTTTGCTTCACTTTAACTAAAAGTTATCAGTCATCTAAAAGGTAGGTGATAACTTATAGATCGGTGAGGGTTGGACCACTGGGACCCCAACAATCCCTAGAAGGGGGATAGTGACCAAAGCTTTATGGGACTGTTGAAAAAGCTTGAGCAATGATCTCAGGCAGTCACGTAACTGGACTGCGGGTGCATGGACTGCGCTCCGGTCCAACTGGACATTATAAAGCCCATATAATTAATAACTTTTACTGTAAATATGAAAGTTTTACCTTTTCTTTCTTCCGACAGTCGCCTCATTGCACATCATGTAGAAGTGCGATTAGGTGGTCCCCGTATGATTTTAAGCACCGCGGCTCCTGTGAAGTCTGGGCAGCTCAGGGGTAACACGTGTAGCTGAAAAACACAACCTGCTCAGAATCTAAAGGAAGAGTCTGAATCTCCGCAATCTGATGTAACTGAGGGAGTGCGGTGTATGTGGATACCGTGCAGGAGCACATGCTGATTTACACCAAATGCCGCAATAAGGAAGGTGCGAAATGTTTCAAAATCTTCTTAATCTTCAGCTAAACAAAATAAAAGAAAAATATCTGAAAGTATCTAAAGGAGATGCCAGGATTAATAACCGGCATGGGAGAAAAGATCATGACTTATTAGCTGCAGGCTCTACTCTTATGCTTGTGACATACAGTAGAGTGATCCTGGGGACTTTATCCAATGTCAGCTATATTTACAAATATCTTTACAATATGGAGGAATTCTGCTTTACTTAACTGCCATCCTTGGAGATACGGGGGCACCAGGAAAGTATTGGTGTAACTCTTGTGACACTACGAAAAGAAAAAGTTACAAATTGATTTCGTTATTGGGTTCTTTTTTATGAACGCCCCTCCTGTGTAAGGTCCAGGAATGTACAGGCATTAGTGGTAAATGGACTTCATTCTCAGTTCATAAACAGATGCGAAAGATACATTTAAAGTTTAAGCATGTGATACTACACACGTATCTACAAAAATAAGATAAAAAATAAAAAGATAAAATATAAAAGATAAAAAAGATAAAAGAAATGCTAAAACAGAGGCAAATAGTACATTTAAAATATTCAAAGCAGTTTATAAAGGTAACTCTGCTAAGTAAAGACTTACATATACCAGGCTGCCCAATAGCCAGAATTAGAAAACCAATACATCCCATGTTATACTCCAGAGCTGCACTCACTATTCTGCTGGTGCAGTCACTGTGTACATACATTACATTACTGATCCTGAGTTACATCCCATGTTATACTCCAGAGCTGCACTCACTATTCTGCTGGTGCAGTCACTGTGTACATACATTACATTACTGATCCTGAGTTACATCCCATGTTATACTCCAGAGCTGCACTCACTATTCTGCTGGAGTCACTATGTACATACATTACATTACTGATCCTGAGTTACATCCTGTATTATACTCCAGAGCTGCACTCACTATTCTGCTGGTGCAGTCACTGTGTACATACATTACATTACTGATCCTGAGTTACATCCTGTATTATACTCCAGAGCTGCACTCACTATTCTGCTGGTGCAGTCACTGTGTACATACATTACATTACTGATCCTGAGTTACATCCTGTATTATACTCCAGCGCTGCACTCACTATTCTGCTGGTGCAGTCACTGTGTACATATATTACATTACTGATCCTGAGTTACACCCTGTATTATACTCCAGAGCTGCACTCACTATTCTGCTGGTGCAGTCACTGTGTACATATATTACATTACTGATCCTGAGTTACCTCCTGTATTATACCCCAGAGCTGCACTCACTATTCTGCTGGTGCAGTCACTGTGTACATATATCACATTACTGATCCTGAGTTACACCCTGTATTATACTCCAGAGCTGCACTCACTATTCTGCTGGTGCAGTCACTGTGTACATACATTACATTACTGATCCTGAGTTACATCCTGTATTATACTCCAGAGCTGCACTCACTATTCTGCTGGTGCAGTCACTGTGTACATATATTACATTACTGATCCTAAGTTACATCCTGTATTATACTCCAGAGCTGCACTCACTATTCTGCTGGTGCAGTCACTGTGTACATACATTACATTACTGATCCTGAGTTACATTCTGTATTATACTCCAGAGCTGCACTCACTATTCTGCTATTGCAGTCACTGTGTACATACATTACATTACTGATCCTGAGTTACATCCTGTATTATACTCCAGAGCTGCACTCACTATTCTGCTGGTGCAGTCACTGTGTACATACATTACATTACTGATCCTGAGTTACATCCTGTATTATACTCCAGAGCTGCACTCACTATTCTGCTGGTGCAGTCACTGTGTACATACATTACTGATCCTGAGTTACATCCTGTATTATACTCCAGAGCTGCACTCACTATTCTGCTGGTGCAGTCACTGTGTACATACATTACTGATCCTGAGTTACATCCTGTATTATACCCCAGAGCTGCACTCACTATTCTGCTGGTGCAGTCACTGTGTACATATATTACATTACTGATCCTGAGTTACTGTGTCGACCACGCACCACAATTGTGGGTTACCAGGGCAATGGGGTACTCAGAGCCGAGCCCATGGAAGTCTATGGGGTTGTCACAGGTAGCGGCGGCTCGGTCTGTGGCCCTGGCGGTCTGGCGTATGTTGGGGAATATTTACAGGGGATATGATATATTTACAGTTCGTGACGCCACCTGTAGTCTTCTGGTAATTTGTACCAGCGCTGCTGTAGATCTCTGAGGGGATGGTGAGGCAGCTAGATGTCAGGTCCCCTACAGGTGGGACTGGTCCCTCAAAGTCTATGAAGTTAGTGAAGTCGGGTGCAGATAAATAACACAGTCTCACACGGTCAGCGTCTTTCCATACCTTTACTTGTAAGATGTTCAGGCAGGTCCCAGGGAGGCTGATCCAAGGAGAATGTATTTTGAGACAGCAGCTGGACAAGTTAGGGGCCTCCTTTACTTTCAACACGATGAGTACAACCAGCCTGAAGCGTAGTTCCCTCTATAACTCCAGCTATTCCATAGCTGTACTGCCCAGTCAGTTTTGTGGTAGGAGCCTTCCTGTGAGAGAGCTGAATTCCTATCTTGCTGATCAGGCTCAAAGTCTTCACTCCCCCTGACCCCAGTTACGTACTGACTATTTGGGGCTGTTTGCCGCGACCTAAGGTCCGGTAAATCTCTGGTTTTCTTACCACTATGCTTGAAGCTAATAGTGATCCTTCGGTCCCCAGTGACCGGTAGCAATGTGCAGGACTTCTTCAATCCAAAAGCACTTTTCAAATAATCTTTCCACTGTGCCTTTCGCCTTGTCCTCGCTGGTAGCATAAACACTCACACTTGCAAAAAGTCATGTAATCACTCCCTTCTTCTCTTCCTTTAGAGTTAGTTCCAGACTCTCAGTTATCCACTAGGCAGGAGCACGTCTCTGAACCTTTCACTGTCCTTTAGACAGGTGACTGAAGTATTTCTGTACTAATCTCTTCTTTCTTAATCAGTGTCTTCAAGTGAGGTACAGCTCTGACCAGGCTGAGGTGATCTATATCTCGCCCTTACTGGCCTCCACTTGCTGAACTGCTGATAGAGCAGGCTGGACTGCTTCCTCCCTCCAAGTCCCAGCTAGACTCCACACGTCTGCTCCGTCCGAAGACAGGAAACTGACTATTCTAAAATCACTCAACCAATATACACCCTGACCACTCCCTAACAAGTAACTACACTACCCTAAGGGTGTGTCTAGTGTATGTTGAGTGAATGGGTATTGAGCATTAAACTGCTGTCTCGCCACACACTCTCCAGGGTACTGCGTGTGCCTAACACCAGGGCTACACATTACCTCCTGTATTATACCCCAGAGCTGCACTCACTATTCTGCTGGTGCAGTCACTGTGTACATACATTACATTACTGATCCTGAGTTACATCCTGTATTATACCCCAGAGCTGCACTCACTATTCTGCTGGTGCAGTCACTGTGTACATATATTACATTACTGATCCTGAGTTACCTCCTGTATTATACCCCAGAGCTGCACTCACTATTCTGCTGGTGCAGTCACTGTGTACATACATTACATTACTGATCCTGAGTTACATCCTGTATTATACTCCAGAGCTGCACTCACTATTCTGCTGGTGCAGTCACTGTGTACATACATTACATTACTGATCCTGAGTTACATCCTGTATTATACTCCAGAGCTGCACTCACTATTCTGCTGGTGCAGTCACTGTGTACATACATTACTGATCCTGAGTTACATCCTGTATTATACTCCAGAGCTGCACTCACTATTCTGCTGGTGCAGTCACTGTGTACATACATTATACTGATCCTGAGTTACCTCCTGTATTATACCCCAGAGCTGCACTCACTATTCTGCTGGTGCAGTCACTGTGTACATACATTACATTACTGATCCTGAGTTACATCCTGTATTATACTCCAGAGCTGCACTCACTATTCTGCTGGTGCAGTCACTGTGTACATACATTACATTACTGATCCTGAGTTACATCCTGTATTATACTCCAGAGCTGTGCTCACTATTCTGCTGGTGCAGTCACTGTGTACATACATTACATTACTGATCCTGAGTTACATCCTGTATTATACTCCAGAGCTGCACTCACTATTCTGCTGGTGCAGTCACTGTGTACATACATTACATTACTGATCCTGAGTTACATCCTGTATTATACCCCAGAGCTGCACTCACTATTCTGCTGGTGCAGTCACTGTGTACATACATTACATTACTGATCCTGAGTTACATCCTGTATTATACTCCAGAGCTGCACTCACTATTCTGCTGGTGCAGTCACTGTGTACATACATTACATTACTGATCCTGAGTTACATCCTGTATTATACTCCAGAGCTGCACTCACTATTCTGCTGGTGCAGTCACTGTGTACATACATTACATTACTGATCCTGAGTTACATCCTGTATTATACTCCAGAGCTGCACTCACTATTCTGCTGGTGCAGTCACTGTGTACATACATTACATTACTGATCCTGAGTTACCTCCTGTATTATACCCAGAGCTGCACTCACTATTCTGCTGGTGCAGTCACTGTGTACATACATTACATTACTGATCCTGAGTTACATCCTGTATTATACTCCAGAGCTGCACTCACTATTCTGCTGGTGCAGTCACTGTGTACATACATTACATTACTGATCCTGAGTTACATCCTGTATTATACTCCAGAGCTGCACTCACTATTCTGCTGGTGCAGTCACTGTGTACATACATTACATTACTGATCCTGAGTTACATCCTGTATTATACTCCAGAGCTGCATCACTATTCTGCTGGTGCAGTCACTGTGTACATACATTACATTACTGATCCTGAGTTACATCCTGTATTATACTCCAGAGCTGCACTCACTATTCTGCTGGTGCAGTCACTGTGTACATACATTACATTACTGATCCTGAGTTACATCCTGTATTATACTCCAGAGCTGCACTCACTATTCTGCTGGTGCAGTCACTGTGTACATACATTACATACTGATCCTGAGTTACATCCTGTATTATACTCCAGAGCTGCACTCACTATTCTGCTGGTGCAGTCACTGTGTACATACATTACATTACTGATCCTGAGTTACATCCTGTATTATACTCCAGAGCTGCACTCACTATTCTGCTGGTGCAGTCACTGTGTACATACATTACATTACTGATCCTGAGTTACATCCTGTATTATACTCCAGAGCTGCACTCACTATTCTGCTGGTGCAGTCACTGTGTACATACATTACATTACTGATCCTGAGTTACATCCTGTATTATACTCCAGAGCTGCATTCACTTTCTGCTGGTGCAGTCACTGTGTACATACTTACATACTGATCTGAGTTACATCCTGTATTATACTCCAGAGCTGCACTCACTATTCTGCTGTGAGTCACTGTGTACATACATTACATTACTGATCCTGAGTTACATCCTGTATTATACCAGAGCTGCACTCACTATTATGCTGGTGCAGTCACTGTGTACATACATTACATTACTGATCCTGAGTTACATCCTGTATTATACTCCAGAGCTGCACTCACTATTCTGCTGCTGCAGTCGCACCTTTTTACTTGCAGCTGAATGTAACACATTCTCAGATCTATGCAATAGTTAAACAAGTTGCAGGTGACATTTGGGGTCTTTTGCTGAACCTGTTACATCAGTGTCTCTATCACACAGGACATGATTCCCGCTGTGCTGAGAATCAGATACTTATGTATCTGGGAATTCAGTCGTCTTTATTCTTTATCTTCATTGTTTCATCCTCTTTGAGCCGCTCTGTTGCCGGGGGCAACGTTAATGACTTCAATTATCTTATGAAATTAATTGTGCTGAAAATAGACGTTTCTGATCCGTCCTATATCGTACTGTTCACTTATTCAGTCAATTACACATTTATGTAACAGGCAGGCTGCGACCTCTGCGCCTCTTAGATCGGGAGCACAAGCAGCTGACAATGAGCGTGTCCAGGAAACCCGTCTGCACAGAATTACATATCGTGCGGCTATAAAGTTCTCATCCCATAATAATAAGGACACTTTTATTGTAAGGAATCTGATGTGCCAGTCATGAGAAATCTAGGGTCAATGTCACATTGATATCAGGCTGGAGGTGCACTGGGAGCGTGTTCATGTATTTGGACACCTCCTTCCAAGTTGATTGACTTGCCCTCTGTACACCTCCAGCCTGATTTTCATTTGGCATCTACCCTAGATTCCTCATGATTGACACATAGGATCTCTACAGTAAAAGTATTATTGTTATTGGGGTCCTGTGCCCATACAGCTATACTGCTAACATGTAAAATGTGACAAAAGGATGACTTTAATCAGAATATCTCCCAAGAATTAATTGGAGGAAGCCATTCCAATTCTGGAACCTGGATCCCAACCTGACCTCCATAGGATGTGAGTGCCATGTGAATGGCCATCAATGTATTTCTTCTCAGCTGGATAGGATTGACAAAAGGAAATTAGGGCATACTGTCTTCCAGAGTAAGGCTGTGTGCTTTTTGCTGAGTTTTCAAAGTCTAAGTCGAGTATCGGGGTGTGTTCCTCAGGATAAAGCTTTATATCATCCCCTGAGGAAGAAGTGTTAAACTTTGAAACGCGTTGGGATTATGAATAAATCATCATCTCCTTTATGATCTATGGATCTTTGAGTCATATTTGGCAGCGCATCAAATTCACAAAATTTCTATGAAATTAATGTCAAAACGACTGCCTGTTATCTTTTAACATCCTGGGATCTGGGACTATTATATGTGTGTAAAGTCTGGGCTCACCTGCAGTACAGCACAACAGTTTACAATCTGACATTAAATTACCTTTACTACCAAAGTAAATGTCCCTCTCTCATCTCTCATCCCGATGTGACTTTATGAACTCAGAGGAATAGTCCGTCCTCAATTCTACAGAGAATACCTTAGCAATTAACCAGCTGAGAAGTGTAACGAAGTTGAGCAATCATCTCGTGTCATAATGTTCCTCAGAAACTCTCTCCTGAAAAAAAAGAAGTTAAAGTTTGGTCTGAAGTCCGTTGCGTGCCATGACGGCACCTAGGCATGAATTAGAATTCTCTTTTAGGGAACAAATAGGAAACACTACTATATACTGATATATAACCCTACAAAAACAGTAAAAATAAATGTTCTGGGTTAAATTTCTCACCCATACACTATTCCGTGGTCTGGGATACATTTCTGTGATATGTAACACTCAATAATGGTGTGACCCCATTGTTCTCAGCAGTAATCTAGGAGTCAGAGACCCTTCCAGGAGTCTTCCCCATGCTGTTCTCCTGTCACTCAGCACTTTTTCCATCCATTTCAACATTTTCTCTGCTCCCCAGACCTACGGGGGGGGGGGGGGGAGCAGCCGGAAAAATGCTCAAATTTCCCATTTACTCCCATTATACTCATTACTCGAAATGAGCATCTGAGCTTTAGGAATTTCTTGGTTTGTGTACCGAGCATCCAAGCTTTTTAGTGCTCGCTTATTCCTATTTTCAAGCTATTTCATGCAAATAGAGACTTAGTCCAAGTGATGTAAACCTATATGGCTATAAACGGATGTTAGCTGTTCTTCACTGCTATGCTGTCTCCCATTATTTGCAATGTTTATTTGTTAATTTATGGCTTTCTCTCATCTCTCTTGTTGATCAGTGACATCCTCACACTATCCAGATTTCCCACTCAATGTCTGCTGCATTCCCTGCTTCAGATTTTATACTGTACAGACTATGATTGTCACTAAATCCATGGGGAAATCTTCTGCAAATTTACAACAAAATTCACATCGGTAGACTTTGCTGTTCTTCAGTGGTGAAATCCGATGTGGTGTTGCAAAGGATTTTTATGGTGTGTATGGATATAACCTAAGTGCTCATCTGCAACCTCATCCGTAGCATCCACATCCAGCCAAGCAAAATGAGAGAGGAGCACAAAAACCAACATAGAAGTGCGATATTAGAGTACCACTAGACTTACACGAGTATGATCCATGTGATAGGGGATAGCTTACTGATTATTTAGGCTGGGATCGGGGCCCCATTCTTGTACCTACTTGGGTTACATAGGTTGTACCACCATATTATGGATAGAAGGTAACTTTTAATCTCTGCCACATTGAATTGATTTGACCAATGGAACCCGATGGAAAGGATATCATCATTGATGAGCGTTACATTCCTCTATCACATGAAGGCAGCATCTCTGTGTGTCCATCAAAGTGTTAACAAAGAGCCTGGACTGCAGTGATGAGTGGGGAAGCGGCCGCGCTTCTTGCTTCATGTGGTATCTGGGCACCTTCGGGTCTTGCTTTCTAGTTGAGTTGAAGTCAGAGCCTGAAGATTTGTGAAGATAACCAAACACAAGAAAAGGTCAGAAAATGTTAAACAAAAGACAGAAGAACCAAGCGGACGTCAACCATTAATTTGACATTTACTGCAGAGTTAAATGAAGCTGCAGAAGGAAACAAACCGTCTGGAAGCATCTTCAGGAAAAATACACCCGGCTCGCTACCATCGGAGTAGAGGGATTTTGTTCAAAAAAGAAATTCAAAATCAGGAAATATGTCTTCTATCACATTCTGCACAAATAGTCTCTGCGGCGTAACATGAAGCTCCTGGAACCCAGCGCAAAATCAGCTAAACCGCGTGCGATTTACAGCATTAAAATGGCGTCCTCTAATGTTTGGACCCAGCGGCGTAAGTTGAAGTTTATGAGCCCCAATGCAAAATATTGCCCCAACTATCATAGAGCTTTAACCTCTTCCCAACATATGACTGACTGACTGCCTTCTTCAGCGTCACACAATGGTCACTCACAAAGATGGCCACACACTGAACCTTATCTTCACCTTCCTCTGTTCCCTTACTAATCTCACTAACTCATCCCTCCCCCTGTCTGACCACAACCTACTGACGTTCTCTTCTCTCTCCTCTAGTGCACAACCCCCACTCCACAAACTCACTCGCCATCGCAGAAATCTCAAGCACCTCAATTTAAAATCACTCTCTGAGTCCATTCTCCCTCTTACAGATATAGCTTCCTTACATGACACAAATGCTGCTGCCCCTTTTTATAACACCACAAAAACAGCAACACTCAATTCGGTTGCCCCCCTCATGCATAGCAAAACTCGTACAATCAACAGGAAACCCTGGCTGACCAACCTGACCAAAGAACTGAGATGGGCTTCCAGGGTTGCTGAGCGAAGATGGAAGAGATCTCGTTCTGCCGAGCACTTTATCACACACAAGCAGTCCCTTGCCAGCTTCAAGTCCACACTCACTGCCGCAAAACAAACTTACTTGTCATCTCTGATATCCTCCCTGTTGTGAATGTGCTGGATATGGTTTCTGAGCAGAGGCTCCCTCTGGTGGTTACAGACAGTACTGAACCTTTCAGCGAGGAGTGGCAATCTGGGATCATGGATTGGTCTGATATAAGGGAGGTTCCCTCCCATGATGGTTGCCGGTGATCAATTGTTCTTGTCTCAATTGTGGTTCCTGGTTCATTTGTAAGTTTGCTGGAGCATTGCCTGCATCTCCTGCTTTCAGATAAGATATTTTTTGCTTTTCTTTTTGTGCTTGCTTTTTGCATTGTTTTCTGCACTTTTGTGGAGGTCAGCCAGGTCCCCTCCTGGGGCCTGAGCTCCTCACAGTTTATCTGCAGCCACTGTTATTTGCTCATTTGCTTTTTCCTGTTTTTTTAGCGGCTGCAGCTTGGTTTTTGTTCACACTGAGATCTGATTTAGTGGGTGGCGAGATCGTGTGAGCTCAGTATTTTTGTAATCAGAATTGTTGGATTTTTGTAGGGTTTTCTGGGTTGCAGAAAGTAATCTCTCCTGTCCTATCCTATTTAGTCAGCTTGTGGCCCCAGCGTTTGCTCAGTCTATTTTCTGCCTATGTTTGTATTTTCATCTTGCCTAACCGCCATTATATGTTTGGGGCTTCCTATTTTCTTTGGGGATCTGCTCCGGGGCAGATAGCTTTCATCTTTCTGCCTTTAGGTGTAGTTATCTCTCAGGCTGTGACGAGGCGTCTAGGATCAACATAGGAACGCTCCACGGCTACCTCTAGTTGTGTCGTTAGTTTAGGAATCTGCAACCCATCAGTTACCAACATCTCAGGTGTTCTGCTGCCCTGCTGTTGTTCCTGTCCTCCTCAGCTACCGAAACATAACACTCCCTGTTTCACAACCCTAAACAGCTTTTCAACACTTTTAATTCTGTACTCCGGCCCCCAGCAGCTCCTCCCTCTCCTTTCATTTCTGCTGAAGACTTTGCCTCTTTCTTTAAGCAGAAAATCGATCACATCAGAGGAAGCTTCAGCCTGCAGCCCCCAATGCCCCTCCTCTTAACTGCTCAGCCCTGTTCTTCCAAAACCAGTTTCTCCACCATGAGAGAAAATCAGCTCTCCACCCTTCTGTCAAGATCACATCTTACCACTTGCTCACTTGACCCGCTCCCGTCCCACCTCATCCCTAACCTTGCCACAGTCTTCATCTCAACCCTAACCCATCTCTTCAACCTTTCACTTGCAAATGGTGTATTTCCCTCATCCTTCAAACATGCCTCAATCACACCCATCCTCAAAAAGCCCTCCCTTGACCCATCCTCTGTGTCTAGCTGTCACCTCATATCACTTCTCCCTTATGCCTCAAAACTACTGGAACAATATGTCCATCTCCTCCTGCTCCCTCTTTGACCGGTTACAATATAGATTCTGACTGCATCACTCAACTGAAACTGCCCTAACTAAAGTCACCATTGACCTACTAACCACCAAGAGGAGGCAACACTACTCTGTCCTCCTGGACCTGTCTTCTGCCTTTGACACTGTGGACCATTCCCTCTTGTTACAGATTCTCTCATCTCTTGGTATCACAGATTTGCCCCAATCCTGGATCTTGTCGTATCTAACAGACCAGACATTCAGTGTCTCCCTCTCCCACACTGCCTCCTCACCTCGCCCCCTGTCTGTCGGTGTTCACCAACGCTCAGTTCTAGGACCCCTACTCCCCCTACTCCAAAAAACCTCCAAAACAATTGTGGAATTGCACTTTTTTTTGTAACTTCTACGCACTTGGATTTTTTTTCCGGCTTTCCAATACTTCACATATTAAAATGAATAATTTAATTCAAAATTAAAATTTGTCCAGCAATAAATGAGCTGTCATATGGCTATATGGATGAAAAAATAACAAATTTATGGCTCTTGGAAGAAGGAGAGGAAAAAACAAAAATGTGAAGGGTTGTAAGGGTTAATAGCCTTGGCTTTATAATATGAGGGATGCTTTGATCACTCGCCCCAGAGCACCAGGTCTTGAGTGTGATTGCTGCCTCTGTACCCGCTCTAGTTATGCCCTCGCTTGGAATCCCCCATAAGTCAGGACCCTGGTATCATAGATACAAATGTGTCTGCAATTAACTGTGCATGGATTTGTTTAACCAGTTGAATACCTGAGCATTTCAATGGCCAGATACATTATTACTTCTTTTTTTCTTGTTCATTTCGTTAACAAAAAAATTATTTTAATTTCAAGATGCATAAAGCCTTTTGTTAATCCATTAATATTTTCAGATTTTTTTCTTTTTTTTTTGTCAATATTGGGTGAAAATTAAAAAAAAAGGAAAATTGTGTTCTTCATACTTTTTAAGTACTTTTGAGAGCACAAAGTGCCTCTAATATACATTTCTAAACTGTGTTTTTCATTTCATTTCAATAATTTTCCATAAATGGGATCTATGGTTATTTTATTTTGCCAGGGGGCTGGAAGCTGTATTTTGTTACTGGCGGTGACAGGTTCTTGTACGTTATAACTGTCATATTAGCCCCAGTTACGAGGAAAATCAATTCTCTCTCCTGACCTTTCCAGATAGTGAAATAAATTCACAAAGGGAAATGTAGGGGATAAAAAAGGCGCTATGCCCATTAGTAACATGTTAAGAGGAATTTAATTCTGAAAAAATGAATAAAAATAAATAAGTATAAAAACATGAACTGTATAGTAAAAGAAAACTATTTAATATATCAAATACTCTAGACAGAAACACGTTTCAGGGAATTAGAATCCCCTTTATCAAGCTAAAAAGAGGTGCGCACTAGTCTTATCTTGACAAAGAGGACTCTGATTTCCTGAAACGCGTTGCTGTCTGCAGTACTTTTACATATTGTATTGTATACAGTTCATATTTATTGTTTTTATACTTATTTATATGTATTCATTTTTTCAGCAGGTCTTCATGCACAGTTGGAGGAAGGGCTATACGGCAGCTTCGCAACTGTTTGGACTTCGCAACTGTTGGACTTCAGACACCCAATTTGGTGACTTTTTTCCAATTTTTTGGAATCTATTTCTTCCACTTCTCGTAGCGCTGACTACTTTTCCTCTCGAGTATCTCTTCACCATATTTTCCTGCTGTCACGTCGCCGTTGGACTCAGTGGCTGGTGTCGGCCTCGGCCGCTGGGAGGCGCCGGACTCCTTCGTCTGGTGGTGCCGGTGTTAGGAGTGCGGTATCCTCATATGGTTCCGCTCCTCTGTCGCTGCGGCATGTTTCGCCTGTGGGTAATGTTGGTGACAGAGAAGGGGTCTCTGTGCAGGCGTCTGGTGAGCGTAGGCTTCGCTCTTCTGTCAGAGGTGAAGTGGTTGGTGTTAGTCATGCATCACCATCTGGCCTGGTTCTGGGGGCGGTCCAGATGAGGTCATCAGACTGTGAGCCTGTGAGAGGTAGCCATGCCCTTCAAATGCCTTGGAGCCTGGCTTGCAGGCCGCCAGGTATAGTCTTCGTTTCCCCAGTGTGCTAGTTTGTTTTGCTATTGTATTTCTGACCTTTGCCTGGATTTCTGACCGTTCTACTGCCTGCCGATTTTGTACCTTTGCTTCCCTCCTGGTTTTGACCTTGGACTTCTGACTACGCATTTGGTCTCGCTTTTTATTCCCTTCCTAGCGTCCTTCCTACTCCGGTCCACTTCTTTCATAGGCAGCTAACCCTGGGCTTTCTCTGTAATTCCAGATCCCTGTATAGGGGTAAAGGGTCTCGGGGTTTCTCGAAGTGCTGTCTTACCTGCAGTTCAGTCCTCCGGTCTACGGCATCATCATGTCTCAAGGTATTTTACCCAGATAAGGATTCATGTGGCTGCCCCTATGATCTATATGTAACATTCAGGTAGCTCCATTTTTTTCATTCACCTGTCCATTCAAATGGCCATTTAATGCATGTATATTTGCACCTCAGTTTTGTTACCTATTTCTGAATGACTTTGGAATGAGGTATTTTATATATATATTACATAATACTATTTGAATTAACTGGCCATCGACATCCAGGGCGTTGTTCCAGGATGTAGATGCCTTCTTGCCAAACCACATATATTACTAGATTATGTAAGGCTAATAATTAATTTCATTAGCCATTCTCTCCTTCACATGGGGATGTGATAATAGAATGGAGGTGTCATGGTATAGGACATGGTTAATGTCCTGTCCACTCAGGGTTAACTTTTGCTGGCCTCCCTTTGGATCTATGAGGGTGTTTATACCCAGTCCAGAGGGAGATTCTCTGTCAGCTATACTTTCGTTGTGACTGTGTGCCTGACCCCCCTGGTTTGCGTGTATACTGCTCTGCTTGTTTGATTCCCGTGTATGACCCGGTCTGTTTGCTCACTCTGCTCTCTGTCTCACGTTTTGCTAATATTGTCTTCTCCGGTTCTGACCTCCTGGCTTGGCTATCGATACTCCGTTACTCAGTTTTGTCCCTATTGTACTGTCTATTGCCCGCTCTGGTTTACTGATCTATTGCTACGTCCTGACTATCCGTTCTGTCTAACCCTTTGGTACTGTCGTGCTATCTTGTGCTCTGATCTCGGCCTGTCCTGGTTTTCGTCCCTGTCTTTGCCCCTTGGTAACTTTATCTCGTCGTTACCCTGCTAGGAGTTTTCCTGCAGTTCCTAGATCTCTGGAGCTTAGGCCACGCCCCCAGCAGTCACATGCTGCAGGTCCTGTTAGTCTGAAGTACACATCATTCAGTACTGCTGTCCCGCTCCTCAGGTATCCTCGAGCACAGTTTGTTTTATTCAGGACACGTGCACTGGCTCAGTGAGCATGTGCAGTGCGGTGTCCTTGACATTATAGCTGACCATTACAGTCTTTCCCTGGTGGTGGGGTGTTAGTACATTATGGATCCGGTACGGGCTCTCACTGAGCAGGTTAATGAGCTCTCCCAGCTTATGCAGAAGCTGTCTATGGAGCAGCAAAATCTGGTTCAGTCGCATCAGCAGGTACAGAGAGATGTGGCAGACGCTCTAATGGGGTCTGTTCCGTCGGGGTTCCAGGAGGGGGGCCCCAATGATGTATCTCTTGCGGACCCCGACCCACCGGTAAAATTACCCGACAATTTTTCTGGAGATAAAAAATTGTTTAGGGTTTTTAAGGAGGGATGCAAGTTGTTCTTTGAATTGCGTCCCCGGACCTCTGGAAATGAAAGGCAGAGGGTGGGGATCGTAATGTCCTTATTAAGGGGGGCTCCGCAAGCATGGGCTTTCTCTCTCTCTTCCTCTGCTCCTGAACGTATGTCTGTGAACCTGTTCTTTGAGGCTTTGGGGCACATTTATGATGAGCCTGATAGAGTGCGTCTGGCTGAGGATATGGTGATGAGTGTGACACAGGGGAGGAACTCTGCTGAATGGTTCTGCTCAGAGTTCAGACGTTGGACCGCCAAAGTATCCTGGAATGATGCCGCCCTGAGGGGGTTGTTCCGCAGGGGCCTATCTGACCGTCTGCAGGACGCTCTGGCATTACATCCTCCTCCCGATACTCTGGAGGACGCCATGATGCAGGCGGTCCGTATGGACCGGAGACTCCGTGCTAGGGGAATGATGCAACAAGAGACTCCCTTGTATTCCAAATTGTGTTACACCGCACCCGCATCTGAGCCCATGGAGATGGAGGCTGTCTCAGGAAAGGAACGAGAGAGAAAACACCGTAAAGACAACCGTCTATGCTTTTACTGTGGAGCCTCTGGACATTGGAAAAGGGACTGTCCTTCCTGCCCTTTTTCTGTAAAAATGTCAGGAAAACGACTGAGTCTGGGCGACAATCGTGGAGGTTGCCCAGACTCCCAGGTACATTTTTTTTCGCTTGCTAAAATGGTGCTCCAGGTTGAATTGGAACTTGCTGGCGGTTCTGTTATGACCACCGCCTTTGTTAACTGTGGTTCCTCCATTAATCTGATTGATGCCCAATTTGTGACTCTTAATAAGATAGGGACAGTCAGGTTGAAAGATCCTGTTAAAATTGTGGCTGTGGATTCATCCCCTCTTGCCCGGGATGGAATTTGTTTATGTCTGAAGTTTTTTCTATGAAAGTGGGTTCCACTCACGTGGAAAAATTAAGTTGCTTTATTCTGAATAATCTGCCTGCAGGACTGGTATTGGGGATGCCCTGGCTGCAACGCCACAATCCTCTCATTGATTGGGCAAAAGGGGAGATCACCCAATGGGGATGTAATAATAATGGTCTTTGTTGTAACTCTGTTTCTCTTGTCAAGCCGATAAAATCAGTATCTGTGTCGTCTGTCTGTCTGGAGGGTATTCCGGAGTACCTGAAAGACTTTGAAGACGTATTTTCCGAAAGTGAGGCTGAGGCGCTCCTGAGTCGCACAACACACGTGGTACCAGGGTTATGGGGTACTCGGCACCGAGCCCATGGAAGTCTATGGGGAATGTCACTGGCAGCAGAACTCGGTCCGTGGCCCTGGGCGCTCATACAATGGGGGATATTTACAGGGGATTTTAGTAATAGTTCGTGACGCCACCTGTGGTTTCTGATCAATAAGACCAGCGCTGCAGGGTTAATCTTCTGAGGGGATGTTATGGGGCAGCTGGATGTTAAGTCCCCCACAGGTGGGACTGGTCCCTCAAAGTCAATGATGTTGCAGATAGTAAGTCAGTCACACACAAGTTGTTCTCTTTCCATACCTTTACTGATGAAGGTGGCAGGTATATCCCGGGAAGCTGGTCAGGGTGGAGAATGCACATTCAGGTAATCGCTGAGCAGGTTTGAGGCCTCCTTTCCCTTTGAAATGTATGTGAGTCCTAACTTGCGTGAAGCGAAGTTTAACTCGTAATGCAACAGCTACGCCCGGTCGACATTGTGGTAGAGCCTTTTCTGTCTCTGATACTCAGATGTTGGCAAGAACGAAGTCCTTCTATCGCAGCGTCCTGCTCAAAGTTCCTGTTCTCCCTGACTCCAGTTACGTATCAACACTTAGGGCTACCTTCTGCGACTTGAAGTCCAGCAAGGATTCCGGTTTTCTATCACTAGCCGTGAAGTACTAGCAATGCTTCGGACCCGGCGTCCGGTTAACAAGTGACGGTGATTATCACCCAGGTCACAATTCCTTTCTTCTCCACTCGCCTGTCGCCCTGCTCTCACCCTTAACATAAGCACGGGTAGCAGTAGGTGTAGTAGTCAGCTTTTCTTCCAAGCTCACTGACCTGCTCTCAGTTAGCTCGTCGTTGAAACACTGTCGTAGTTCCCTTCCTTCTTTCCTTCAAAACTCTGTCCAGAGCAGCTCACAGGACGTTCCGTCAGACTGTATACATGCTGTAGCTCCGAGAGTCACTTTCCACGTTCTAGAGAACACAGGCAGCTTGTTCTGAGATAACAGATTCAGTTGTAGCTCTGACTAGGCTAGAGTAATTTCCTTTCTACTCGTACTAGTCTCCACTTCAGTTCAAGATGAGCTACCTAAGCTCTGTCAGGAATCAGTCTTCTCTCCTCTCCCTCCAGTCTGATCTAACTGAAGAACTGAACACTGACTCAGACTCGTCTCCAACTCCCTCCAGTCTGATCTAACTGCTACGTCTCACTAACCTTAAGTAGTCTAAGGTTCCCTCTAGTGGTAATGTTGGGAAGTGTGAGATGTGAATGAATATCAGGTTTTGCAATTACCTTTTCTGTGCACTCTCCTGGGAACATGTGTACCAAGCGCAGCTGGGCCACACATCCCCCCCTAGTTATCATCAGCACTCCCGGGCTGAAATAGAAAAGAAAAACATTTTTTTTATATATAACATCAACAATATAACTCATCCCTTGCGGGAGGTAAGGACTCTTTAACGTTACAATGTATACAATTGGCAAAATAGAAAGATATCAAAGTACTTTTCACATAAATACAATATACTTGTGGAGGACCCGCACCAAAAACCTCCCACGTGGGTCCTGGGTGGGCTGCAGGACTTCATTGCTGCAGACCTCACTCAAGGCCACACCATACGGGTTTTCCTTCAGAGGTAGATATGGCTTTGTGTAAAACCAAGATGGGGCACCGAAGTGCGAACTATTTACAGATAAAGTTTTTGGGCTGGCACAGTCCTCAGCCACGCAGTCCTTGCATAATAAAACACATTTCAAGAAATCACATTAATTCTTAATTCTTTTTACCCAAATGGGGTATTCTACTTCAATTACATTTGGCAAATAAACATTATCAAACATTTTTCAATAAAGTGCAAATCTTCATCAAACTTCTTCAAACTTTATACAGGTGCAGTAAACCCTGTCTGGGTCCTACTGGTCTTCTTCTTTACAGATTGCGATTGCTTTTTCCATCCCTGGGGTTGGAAGTGTGCGATGTCCTCTGGAGCTCATTACCAGAAGGTCATGGCCTGCGATCTGCGTTTGCGTGGCTACAGTCCTTGTCGCATTTGAGCGATCTACCTGGGACCCCACGGGTGCCTCGTTCAGGTACAAATCTTCCATTGAGAACGCAGGTTTACGCTGTGATCTAACTGAGGACGCACCATCCGGTTGCGTTGCAGAATAGGACGCACAATCCTGATGTACTTCAGAATAGGATGGAGGTTGCGATGCAGAGGAGTTCGCAGTATACGATGCTGGTGCGCGGCCTGGCGCTGATGGGGCTGAGGCCCGGGACACTGTGGCATGATGCACATTACCGGCGTCGGGGACGGGGTCGCTGACACGGGAAACATTTAAGGCATACCATCCTTTAAGACCCCAGTGCCGCGTATAGCTGACGATGTCCCCGTTCAGGAGATCCCTTCCCGGGTGTCCAATGGGCAGATGAGACTCCACATCTCTGCGGCTGACAAATACCCCTTGATACTGGCCTGGTTCATGGATGAAGCCCCAGCCTTTGCAGAGTTTAAAATCACTAACGCACCCCTGGCGCCGCGGTTCCCGGAGCGTACCTTTATCCCTCCGGACATTCTCCTTGTCGGCGAGGAACTCCTCCTGGTACCGCTGACGAAACTGTTGCACCTCTCTCTGCTCCTGCTGGCGGCGCTGCTCCTGCTCACGGCGTCGCATTTCGTTCTCCACCTGGGCGGCGTATTCCACGTCGTCCAGGTACTCCATTTCCTCCCAATCGACCTCCAACACGGACGGCTGGATCTCCTCCGGTGTCCCTTCCGGGATCGGCATTCCGCTGCGGCCTCCAGGCCTGGCTGGCACTCCGGAACGGGCAGGGCCTCCTCAGCCTCCGTCCCTCCGACCGCATCATCGGTGGAGTCGGGATCAGCTCTTTCGGGGCCGGCCTCCGGTTTCTCATCACCTGCTGACTGTGGTGGCACAGGGAGCACAGGTAATGGCTTCGTTCCTGGGGGAGAGAACACTGCGTCCCACAGCAGCCGCTGTTTCCGGGCATGCCAGCTTCTCTCCGTCTCGTCCATCTCTTCCCGGCGCTGAACCTTGTCCCTGAGCACCGCATTCACCTCCTCCAATTCCAACATAATTTGGTCGGTGTCCCGACCTGGGGACGGCTCAGGCACAGGCGGCAGCTCTTCTGGGGAACGGGGCCTGCGCGCCGCCGCTCCTCCACACAGCGTCTCCTGTCCTTCCGCCATCTCTCTCCAGGCCAGACTGTGCTTTCCATCTGGAACAATCTGGTCTTTTCCGTGGGGGCCGGATTTGCGCTTCCTCTTTTTGGCATAGAGGATGAAGAGGAGGCGGACTTCCCTTGCAGTGGGGCAGGCTCTTGTATTGTAATAACATTTAGAGGGGGCGCCCATTGCTTTCGCGCCACAAGGGGGGGTATGCCCACGAAGGCACACCCTTCTTCACCAGCGCCTCAGGGCGCGAATATGGCGGCAAAATGGCGGAAAATGGCGCCAAAAATTACAAAAGCAGCTCACAGTCTTTTCTGCACAAAAACAGTCCAAATAGGCACACAGGACTCACATTCAGTAAGCTTCGTATCCTGTTCGTGACGCCAAAGATGAGTCGCACAACACACGTGGTACCAGGGTTATGGGGTACTCGGCACCGAGCCCATGGAAGTCTATGGGGAATGTCACTGGCAGCAGAACTTGGTCCGTGGCCCTGGGCGCTCATACAATGGGGGATATTTACAGGGGATTTTAGTAATAGTTCGTGACGCCACCTGTGGTTTCTGATCAATAAGACCAGCGCTGCAGGGTTAATCTTCTGAGGGGATGTTATGGGGCAGCTGGATGTTAAGTCCCCCACAGGTGGGACTGGTCCCTCAAAGTCAATGATGTTGCAGATAGTAAGTCAGTCACACACAAGTTGTTCTCTTTCCATACCTTTACTGATGAAGGTTGCAGGAATATCCCGGGAAGCTGGTCAGGGTGGAGAATGCACATTCAGGTAATCGCTGAGCAGGTTTGAGGCCTCCTTTCCCTTTGAAATGTATGTGAGTCCTAACTTGCGTGAAGCAAAGTTTAACTCGTAATGCAACAGCTACGCCCGGTCGACATTGTGGTAGAGCCTTTTCTGTCTCTGATACTCAGATGTTGGCAAGAACGAAGTCCTTCTATCGCAGCGTCCTGCTCAAAGTTCCTGTTCTCCCTGACTCCAGTTACGTATCAACACTTAGGGCTACCTTCTGCGACTTGAAGTCCAGCAAGGATTCCGGTTTTCTATCACTAGCCGTGAAGTACTAGCAATGCTTCGGACCCGGCGTCCGGTTAACAAGTGACGGTGATTATCACCCAGGTCACAATTCCTTTCTTCTCCACTCGCCTGTCGCCCTGCTCTCACCCTTAACATAAGCACGGGTAGCAGTAGGTGTAGTAGTCAGCTTTTCTTCCAAGCTCACTGACCTGCTCTCAGTTAGCTCGTCGTTGAAACACTGTCGTAGTTCCCTTCCTTCTTTCCTTCAAAACTCTGTCCAGAGCAGCTCACAGGACGTTCCGTCAGACTGTATACATGCTGTAGCTCCGAGAGTCACTTTCCACGTTCTAGAGAACACAGGCAGCTTGTTCTGAGATAACAGATTCAGTTGTAGCTCTGACTAGGCTAGAGTAATTTCCTTTCTACTCGTACTAGTCTCCACTTCAGTTCAAGATGAGCTACCTAAGCTCTGTCAGGAATCAGTCTTCTCTCCTCTCCCTCCAGTCTGATCTAACTGAAGAACTGAACACTGACTCAGACTCGTCTCCAACTCCCTCCAGTCTGATCTAACTGCTACGTCTCACTAACCTTAAGTAGTCTAAGGTTCCCTCTAGTGGTAATGTTGGGAAGTGTGAGATGTGAATGAATATCAGGTTTTGCAATTACCTTTTCTGTGCACTCTCCTGGGAACATGTGTACCAAGCGCAGCTGGGCCACACATCCCCCCCTAGTTATCATCAGCACTCCCGGGCTGAAATAGAAAAGAAAAACATTTTTTTTATATATAACATCAACAATATAACTCATCCCTTGCGGGAGGTAAGGACTCTTTAACGTTACAATGTATACAATTGGCAAAATAGAAAGATATCAAAGTACTTTTCACATAAATACAATATACTTGTGGAGGACCCGCACCAAAAACCTCCCACGTGGGTCCTGGGTGGGCTGCAGGACTTCATTGCTGCAGACCTCACTCAAGGCCACACCATACGGGTTTTCCTTCAGAGGTAGATATGGCTTTGTGTAAAACCAAGATGGGGCACCGAAGTGCGAACTATTTACAGATAAAGTTTTTGGGCTGGCACAGTCCTCAGCCACGCAGTCCTTGCATAATAAAACACATTTCAAGAAATCACATTAATTCTTAATTCTTTTTACCCAAATGGGGTATTCTACTTCAATTACATTTGGCAAATAAACATTATCAAACATTTTTCAATAAAGTGCAAATCTTCATCAAACTTCTTCAAACTTTATACAGGTGCAGTAAACCCTGTCTGGGTCCTACTGGTCTTCTTCTTTACAGATTGCGATTGCTTTTTCCATCCCTGGGGTTGGAAGTGTGCGATGTCCTCTGGAGCTCATTACCAGAAGGTCATGGCCTGCGATCTGCGTTTGCGTGGCTACAGTCCTTGTCGCATTTGAGCGATCTACCTGGGACCCCACGGGTGCCTCGTTCAGGTACAAATCTTCCATTGAGAACGCAGGTTTACGCTGTGATCTAACTGAGGACGCACCATCCGGTTGCGTTGCAGAATAGGACGCACAATCCTGATGTACTTCAGAATAGGATGGAGGTTGCGATGCAGAGGAGTTCGCAGTATACGATGCTGGTGCGCGGCCTGGCGCTGATGGGGCTGAGGCCCGGGACACTGTGGCATGATGCACATTACCGGCGTCGGGGACGGGGTCGCTGACACGGGAAACATTTAAGGCATACCATCCTTTAAGACCCCAGTGCCGCGTATAGCTGACGATGTCCCCGTTCAGGAGATCCCTTCCCGGGTGTCCAATGGGCAGATGAGACTCCACATCTCTGCGGCTGACAAATACCCCTTGATACTGGCCTGGTTCATGGATGAAGCCCCAGCCTTTGCAGAGTTTAAAATCACTAACGCACCCCTGGCGCCGCGGTTCCCGGAGCGTACCTTTATCCCTCCGGACATTCTCCTTGTCGGCGAGGAACTCCTCCTGGTACCGCTGACGAAACTGTTGCACCTCTCTCTGCTCCTGCTGGCGGCGCTGCTCCTGCTCACGGCGTCGCATTTCGTTCTCCACCTGGGCGGCGTATTCCACGTCGTCCAGGTACTCCATTTCCTCCCAATCGACCTCCAACACGGACGGCTGGATCTCCTCCGGTGTCCCTTCCGGGGATCGGCATTCCGCTGCGGCCTCCAGGCCTGGCTGGCACTCCGGAACGGGCAGGGCCTCCTCAGCCTCCGTCCCTCCGACCGCATCATCGGTGGAGTCGGGATCAGCTCTTTCGGGGCCGGCCTCCGGTTTCTCATCACCTGCTGACTGTGGTGGCACAGGGAGCACAGGTAATGGCTTCGTTCCTGGGGGAGAGAACACTGCGTCCCACAGCAGCCGCTGTTTCCGGGCATGCCAGCTTCTCTCCGTCTCGTCCATCTCTTCCCGGCGCTGAACCTTGTCCCTGAGCACCGCATTCACCTCCTCCAATTCCAACATAATTTGGTCGGTGTCCCGACCTGGGGACGGCTCAGGCACAGGCGGCAGCTCTTCTGGGGAACGGGGCCTGCGCGCCGCCGCTCCTCCACACAGCGTCTCCTGTCCTTCCGCCATCTCTCTCCAGGCCAGACTGTGCTTTCCATCTGGAACAATCTGGTCTTTTCCGTGGGGGCCGGATTTGCGCTTCCTCTTTTTGGCATAGAGGATGAAGAGGAGGCGGACTTCCCTTGCAGTGGGGCAGGCTCTTGTATTGTAATAACATTTAGAGGGGGCGCCCATTGCTTTCGCGCCACAAGGGGGGGTATGCCCACGAAGGCACACCCTTCTTCACCAGCGCCTCAGGGCGCGAATATGGCGGCAAAATGGCGGAAAATGGCGCCAAAAATTACAAAAGCAGCTCACAGTCTTTTCTGCACAAAAACAGTCCAAATAGGCACACAGGACTCACATTCAGTAAGCTTCGTATCCTGTTCGTGACGCCAAAGATGAGTCGCACAACACACGTGGTACCAGGGTTATGGGGTACTCGGCACCGAGCCCATGGAAGTCTATGGGGAATGTCACTGGCAGCAGAACTTGGTCCGTGGCCCTGGGCGCTCATACAATGGGGGATATTTACAGGGGATTTTAGTAATAGTTCGTGACGCCACCTGTGGTTTCTGATCAATAAGACCAGCGCTGCAGGGTTAATCTTCTGAGGGGATGTTATGGGGCAGCTGGATGTTAAGTCCCCCACAGGTGGGACTGGTCCCTCAAAGTCAATGATGTTGCAGATAGTAAGTCAGTCACACACAAGTTGTTCTCTTTCCATACCTTTACTGATGAAGGTTGCAGGAATATCCCGGGAAGCTGGTCAGGGTGGAGAATGCACATTCAGGTAATCGCTGAGCAGGTTTGAGGCCTCCTTTCCCTTTGAAATGTATGTGAGTCCTAACTTGCGTGAAGCAAAGTTTAACTCGTAATGCAACAGCTACGCCCGGTCGACATTGTGGTAGAGCCTTTTCTGTCTCTGATACTCAGATGTTGGCAAGAACGAAGTCCTTCTATCGCAGCGTCCTGCTCAAAGTTCCTGTTCTCCCTGACTCCAGTTACGTATCAACACTTAGGGCTACCTTCTGCGACTTGAAGTCCAGCAAGGATTCCGGTTTTCTATCACTAGCCGTGAAGTACTAGCAATGCTTCGGACCCGGCGTCCGGTTAACAAGTGACGGTGATTATCACCCAGGTCACAATTCCTTTCTTCTCCACTCGCCTGTCGCCCTGCTCTCACCCTTAACATAAGCACGGGTAGCAGTAGGTGTAGTAGTCAGCTTTTCTTCCAAGCTCACTGACCTGCTCTCAGTTAGCTCGTCGTTGAAACACTGTCGTAGTTCCCTTCCTTCTTTCCTTCAAAACTCTGTCCAGAGCAGCTCACAGGACGTTCCGTCAGACTGTATACATGCTGTAGCTCCGAGAGTCACTTTCCACGTTCTAGAGAACACAGGCAGCTTGTTCTGAGATAACAGATTCAGTTGTAGCTCTGACTAGGCTAGAGTAATTTCCTTTCTACTCGTACTAGTCTCCACTTCAGTTCAAGATGAGCTACCTAAGCTCTGTCAGGAATCAGTCTTCTCTCCTCTCCCTCCAGTCTGATCTAACTGAAGAACTGAACACTGACTCAGACTCGTCTCCAACTCCCTCCAGTCTGATCTAACTGCTACGTATAACTAACCTTAAGTAGTCTAAGGTTCCCTCTAGTGGTAATGTTGGGAAGTGTGAGATGTGAATGAATATCAGGTTTTGCAATTACCTTTTCTGTGCACTCTCCTGGGAACACGTGTACCAAGCGCAGCTGGGCCACACACTCCCACCACATAGACCCTATGATTGTGCCATTGATTTGTTACCTGGAGCCAAATTACCCAAGGCTCGTTTGTTTAATTTGTCCGGGCCTGAGCGCCAAGCCATGAAAGAGTACATCAAAGAAAGCCTTCGCAAAGGGCATATTCGGCCCTCGGTCTCACCCGTGGCAGCGGGGTTTTTCTTTGTAAAGAAAAAAGATGGTGGGTTGCGACCGTGTCTCGACTTTCGAGAACTGAACAAAATTACCGTTAAGGACACGTACCCTCTCCCGTTGATTCCCGATCTATGCAACCAACTCACGGGGGCCAAATGGTTTTCTAAGCTCGATCTACGAGGGGCTTATAACCTTATAAGGATCCGGGAGGGTGACGAATGGAAAACAGCATTCCTGACAACTGAGGGGCTATTTGAAAACCTGGTTATGCCCTTCGGTCTCACTAATGCCCCTGCTGTTTTTCAGAACTTCATCAATGTTGTTTTTTCTGATTTAATTGGATGTTATATAGTCATTTACCTGGATGACATTCTGATATACTCAGAAGACAGTCAGTCACACTTGCATCATTTACGTGCGGTTCTTATGAGACTCCGGGAGAACCATTTGTATGCTAAGCTGGAGAAGTGTTCATTTTTTATGCAAGAACTGTCTTTTCTGGGTGTAATTGTATTCGGGGAGGGATTCCGCATGGATCCAGGGAAGGTTCAGGCCATTACAGATTGGGTGCAGCCTCATGATCTGAAGGGGTTGCAAAGATTTTTGGGCTTTGCTAACTATTATAGGAAGTTCATTAAAGGGTTTTCACAGGTAGTGAAACCTTTGACAGACCTCACTTAAGGGGGCAGAGGTAAAAAATTGGTCCGTGGCCGCAAAAAAATCTTTCCTTACATTGAAGAAATGCTTTACTTCAGCCCCTGTGTTGGTACAACCCGATTCATCAAGACCTTTTATCGTGGAGGTCGACGCTTCGGAAGTGGGGGTGGGGGCAGTGTTGTCCCAGGGCCCCTCTACCCTGACTAATCTTAAACCCTGTGCCTTTTTCTCTAAAAAGTTCTCTTCGACAGAGAGAAACTATGATGTCGGCAACAGGGAATTGTTAGCGGTCAAATTGGCCTTCGAAGAATGGAGGCATTTTTTGGAGGGGGCCGCTCATCCCATTACGGTCATCACTGATCATAAGAACCTGGCCTATATCGAGTTCGCTAAGAGATTGACCCCCAGACAGGCTCGGTGGGCACTTTTTTTTTCTCGCTTTCATTTTACCATCACATTCCGACCAGGGTCTAAAAATGTAAAGGCAGATGCCTTATCCCGAAGTTTTGATTCTGTGTCCCCTCCAGAACCTCCTTCCTCCATTCTTCAACCGGGAGTGGTTGTAGCCGAAGTCTCCTCTGAGTTACAGAGAGAGATTCTGGAAGCACAAGCACAAGCTCCCAGGAATAAACCCCAGGTAAATTGTTCGTACCGAACAGCTCCGTCTCACACTCCTGCAAGAATTTCATGATTCTGTGTTAAGTGCACACCCTGGTATTGCAGCTACCCGGGGGGCAGTGGCTAGAGGTTTTTGGTGGCCCTCTATGGGTACTGATATAAAAAATTTTGTTAATACTTGTGGGGTGTGCACTCGCTCTAAAAGCTCTCAGGTCCGGCCAGCCGGGGAATTGGTGCCTTTACCAATTCCAGATAAACCATGGACACACCTGTCCATGGACTTTATCACTAATCTTCCCTCATCCAAGGGCAATTCAGGGGTATGGGTAGTGGTTGATAGATTTTCTAAGCATGCCCACTTCGTGCCGTTACCCGCGTTGCCGTCTGCTGAAACCTTGGCCCGCTTGTTTATACAGCACATAGTTCGGTTGCATGGAGTGCCTGTGAATGTGGTGTCGGACAGGGGTGTGCAGCTTGTGGCCAGGTTTTGGAGAGCGTTCTGTAAAAAGTTGGGGGTCACATTATCATTCTCCTCTGCCTATCACCCGGAATCCAACGGACAGACTGAACGCACCAATCAGTCGTTGGAGCAGATTCTGAGATGCCTGGCCTCCTCTAGACAGGAAGATTGGTGTGAGGTTTTACCCATGGCGGAATTTGCGTTCAACTGTCATATCAATCAGTCTACCGGAAAGTCTCCTTTTCAGGTCAATTATGGGTTTGTTCCGCAGTTTGGGGAATTTTCCCGTATGGATTCTGGTTGTCCTGGTGCCGAGGGGATGGTTCAACAGTTAAAAAACCTTTGGAGGGAGGTGCAGGGGAACATCTCCAAAGCCCAGAAGAAGTACAAGCATTTTGCGGACAGGAGGAGGGGGTTGGGTCCTGCGTTGACAGTGGGGAAAAGGTCTGGTTGTCCACCCGTAACATCAAACTTAAGATACCCTCTATGAAGCTAGGCCCCAAATTTATTGGCCCATACAAGATTGTAGAGGTGATCAATCCAGTGGCGTACAGGCTTCATTTGCCCACCTCCTTCAAAATATCTAACGTCTTCCACAGGTCCCTATTAAAACCTGTGGGGACGGTTAGAGAAGATCCCTCATCCGTGGTTCCACCAGTGTTGGTAGAGGGTCAACTGGAGTACGAGGTAGGGCGCATCATTGATTCGCGGTGGGTGCCCCGGAGACTTCAGTACCTTATTCATTGGAAGGGATACTCCATTGAAGATCGGTCATGGGTTCCGGCCAGTTCGGTACATGCCGATCGACTGGTACAGGCTTTTCATGCCAAATATCCTTAGAGGCCTGGGGGTCCAGTGGCCCCCCATTAAGGGGGGGTACTGTCATGGTCTAGGACATGGTTAATGTCCTGTCCACTCAGGGTTAACTTTTGCTGGCCTCCCTTTGGATCTGGGAGGGTATTTATACCCAGTCCAGAGGGAGATTCTCGGTCAGCTATACTTTCGTTGTGACTGTGTGCCTGACCCCCTGGTTTGTGTGTATACTGCTCTGCTTGTTTGACTCCCGTGTATGACCCGGTCTGTTTGCTCACTCTGCTCTCTGTCTCACGTTTTGCTAATATTGTCTTTTCCGGTTCTGACCTCCTGGCTTGGCTATCGTTTTGTCCCTATTGTACTGTCTATTGCCCGCTCTGGTTTACTGATCTATTGCTACGTCCTGACTATCCGTTCTGTCTAACCCTTTGGTACTGTCGTGCTATCTTGTGCTCTGATCTCGGCCTGTCCTGGTTTTCGTTCCTGTCTTTGCCCCTTGGTAACTTTATCTCGTCGTTACCCTGCTAGGAGTTTTCCTGCAGTTCCTAGATCTCTGGAGCTTAGGCCACGCCCCCAGCAGTCACATGCTGCAGGTCCTGTTAGTCTGTAGTACACATCATTCAGTACTGCTGTCCCACTTCTCAGGTATCCTCGAGCACAGTTTGTTTTATTCAGGACACATGCACTGGCTCAGTGAGCATGTGCAGTGCGGTGCTCTTGACAGGAGGAATCTGATTTTTATCACCCCTGCAGATCTGATCGTTGAGGGTCTTAAGAATAGGCCATCAATATTTGTTCTGGAAAACCTTGTGCAAGTCGTGCACTGTGTAAATGCAATATATGACAATCATGCCATACACCTATGTTGTTGTTAAGTTCAGGTTCAGGAGCTTACCTTTTGCTACTGGCAGTAGGGGATCAGCTGTACCAGTTCACACAGAGCTGCAGTGGCTGGGATCAGAGATAACTGATTCCTGCCTTCTAACCCCCTTAGATTCCATGACTAATAAGAATCATAGCAGTTAAGCGGTAAGGTGGAGAGACCTCCTTCAAAGCCCACCAACTCATTTGTGGGATTCTCACTAATTTTCTTGGAATGTTAATGAAGACGCCTTTTGTTCATGACTGCTGTAAATTATATTCAGGCTCGGACTGGCCCACCAAAGAACAAGAGGATTCTCCGGTGGGCCCAGGCACTGACACCTGCTGGCATAGTGGCCAGCAGCTGCCTAGGGTCCCCACTGCTCCAGGGGCCTTCAGTCAGTGGCTGTGGGGCCCCTGAGTCAAGGGGGCCTGCCCTGTGCCAGCATAGCAGCAGTTGGAGACAGGATCCTGTTCCCGCTGCTAAAGCAAAATGAATATTCACGCTTCCCCATGCCCCTATGGCCTTGGAGAGGCATGAATACCGTGTCACTTTAATAGCGGGCAGCGTTAGCTGAAGGCTGCAGCTAACACAGCCCGCATGTAAAGCACCACGCACCACACACACATACAAAGCACCGCACCACATACATACACACAGGCACACAGACACACAGTGCAGCACATCCCGGCGTCCTGCTTCCTGCCTGGCGCTTCCTGTCTGAGACAGCCCAGCTGGATTACATCATCATCCAGCGCCCTGTCTCAGACAGAAAGCTGCCGGTGAGGAAAAGGCTGCCAGGATGTGCTGCTGCTGCAGGAAGGTGAGCTGTGCTGTGTGTCTGTGTGCCTGCATGTGTATGTGTTGCGGTGCTTTGTGGTGGGTGTTTGTGGAGAGGGTGGTGGTGAGGAAGTGTGTGGGGGGGAGACAATGGAATGTGGGGACGACACATATGTGGGATGAGCAAGAGGCATGGGGGTCAGAGGCATGAGCATGGAAGGCTAGGTTGGTCAGGGGAGGCAATGTGAGGTGCTGCATGTGGCTGGGGGTCAGGCATGATGGAGGTGGTAGGAATATTACGGGGTGGGAATAATTCTGGAGCCGTTGGCAATGATGGTGGGAACAGCGCGTGATTGATCGGAGGTGATGAATGGATGAGTGAGTGGGGACATGTGAGGGATGGATAAGGCTTGGGTATAATGTGTGGGGCAGTAGGAATAATCAGTCTACATCCATCGGACTCATGGATTGACGGTCAGATTTACAGAGGGGCCATTGATCGGTGGAGGGACTTCGATTAATCAGGCGATAATATATTGAGGCGGCTCATATTCATATATGAGGCGCACAGATACTAAGGTCACTCCTTTTATATCTTAGCTGTACTGGCGGAACTTTTTTCGGGGACTACATTTTTGGAGGGGTTCCTATGTTGTCTAGTGAGGCTAAGGTTACTCTCTGGGGCACTTTATTCCTGACTCGAAGGTGCATTTCTCAAGGGATTCCAGTAACTCTGGGTTTCTACCATTACAAGTGAAGTGTACAGGATACTTCGGGTGCCCAGCTGAGTCAATGTGGGATGCATAATCCTTAAGGCACTCATTATATTCTCGACGGGCTACATATTCTTTGGCAGCTTAGTTAGCTATGGGCGCACTTCTAATAATTCGAAGTGGGCTCTTTTCTTCTTAGAGCTGCTACTAATAGTGGGGGGCTATTCTTCTAGTTAGGAGGCACCATACTGAACTTATGTCCTAGGGGCGTACGATAGTTCTATGCAGCTAACTGCTTATTTCCTGCACGTCTGCTTTATTTAGGGGGGCCTAGCCATCCTGACGGTGCTATTGATTCTTTCTCGGGACTCTGCATTATACTATGACGGTGCATTACCTGTTTCACGGGATAATGATCTGGAGGGGCTCATATAATTTATGGGGGTCATTGTTGGGGGGTAATTATTAAGCATGAAACTACTTTACTCTGCACATTCCTCCTACTTGATTTTACTTCACCCAGACCTACACAAATTGATGGTTTATCTGTATGGGATGCAGATGAGGTGTGGCTACAAAAGTTGGTGGGGTTGCAATGATTTAGATGATAGGCAATAGTGGGGAAGACAATTTTCATGGTGGGCAAGGTGTGAGGGGAGCAATGATGGTATATTCAGTGTTCTGGCTGCTGTGGAATGTCCACTATGCAATCGTTTGTAGATATGTCTTTATGTGAGTGAATATGGTGTTCATTTGCAATTATGTTTTGTGGGGAAGAGCAAATTTAAGTTAGGAATTTTGTGGAAGAATGATAGGCACAAAAGTGTTGAAAATGATTGCAAGGTTCTATGACAAATGTGCAGACGAAGCGGTTCGATATTATTTTAATAGGCGGTTTCTTAATATAGTTGGCACGCTGCAATTTTTCAGGGACTAATGTGATATTAGGTTTTACAATGACTCTATGGGATGCTGCATTATATTTTGTAGTGCAATTATTATTTCTCAGGATACAATATTTCTGGGTTGCTACATATTTAATAGTTAGGGGAAGTTTTGGGGATTCATTTAATGTTCTGGGGGGCCCCGCAATTTTTTCTGAGGGATAATATTGCTGAGTTTTACATATTCAATGTTAGCGGGCACCATTGTGGGGGGGCCTGACTTTGTGGTGCCCTCATACCTCAGGGACTACATTATATTCTGGGGGGCTACATATTACTATATAAGGGAGCTACAGTATACTCTATGGGGGGCTGCATTATATTCTGTGGTGGGGCTGCATTATTCTCTCAGAGGACTACATTATATTGTGGGGCTACATCATACTATATGAGGAGGGCACCATTATGTCCTATGAGGGGGCTACAGTATACTCTATGGAGAGGCTGCATTATATTCTGTGGTGGGGCTGCATTATACTATATGAGGGGGGCTGCATTATACCCTATGACGGTGCTACATTACATTCTATTGTGGGGACTGCATTATACCTTATGAGGGGGTTGCATTATATTTTGTGGGTGCTGAATTATATTCTGAGAGGGGGCTGCATTATAATTTATGAGGGGGCTACATTATTTTATGAGGGGCTACATTATATTCTATGAGGGAGGCTACATTATATTCTATGAGTGGGCTACCCCTCTATGATTCTATGATTCTACCCCAACCCCTGCTACATAATTAAGACGTTTACTACCTTATACTGTATCCTGATATTAGCGTGTTTTACCACACAATTGGTGGTCTTGTATTTATTTCTATGTAGCTACATAGTGGGCCCCAAGAATGATTTTCTCTGGTGGGCCCAAGGTGCTCCAGTCCGACGCTAATTATATTCAGTAGTTTCTGCCCTGCTGCTGAACGTCCACAACCACTTCTTTGTACATTATGTCTGTTTTTAGTCAACACATTATCATTTTTCTTTCCTTTTCCTTTATCTTTTTAGCATGTACAGAACATTTAACACTTCAATATTATTTTGATAAGAAAAGTGACACACCAAAAAAAAAGTGTTGAAAATTCTTGCAACGTTCTATGAAAATCTGCAGAACAAGCTGTTCGTGTATTAAGTTTCATAAAATAGGCCGAGTTGTTCTTAAACTTAATATTAGTTTTCTACGCTGGCAGATTTTTATGAAAGTAATGTGATTTAGGTTTTTACCAAAATGCTCTGGAGATGGAGATTTATCATTATTATTATTATTATTATTATTAATTTAAACATCATTTGCCTACTCTTGCACGTTTTAATAGCGATCCTAAGGCTTGCGGAGGTTTTGTGAACATTTCAAGTTCTGCCCCCCAGCAATTTTTTTCTGACTGGAGTAACATGGCCTAGAGTTTTACTTGGCTGTCTGACAATGCTTTGTTGCGAGCTGCACCATTGTGGGAGTGGGATGACCTTATGATGCACCTCCTACCATCTTTCCTGTCTGACTTCCGTAAAGCGTCTGATGATCTTACTTGTTTCTACTCCACTGTTGATTCCATACTGCGGCTCAGACAAGGGACTCACTCTATGGGACATTATACCATCCAGTTGCGCCCCCTGTCTGCTGAAATAACCTGGAACAATGACCCTCTCCTGGTTGTCCTATCCTATCTATACCTATCCTGTTGGGTCAAGAATGAATTCGCCTGTATATATTTGCTTTATTCAATTGAACACTTGGTTTCCCTTGCCAATCAAGTGGACTTGCGTTTTAACCCCTTTCCGACATTGGGCGTAATAGTACGCCGATGTTGGACTCCCTCCCTTTGATGTGGGCTCCGGCACTGAGCCCACATCTTTCCCGGCACGTCAGCTGCTTTGAACAGCTGACATGTGCCTCTAACAGCCACGGGTGGAATCATGATCCACCCACGGCTGTTAACTAGTTAAATACTGCTGTCAATCTCTGACAGCAGCATTTAACAGTACACGAGCTTCCAGAAAGTGCGCCGGAAATCCCGCCCATCGGAACCCGTGTTACATGACCTTGGGTTGTCGATGGGTTGGCATGACAACCAGAGGTCTCTAGCAGACCTCTATGGTTGTCACTGCTGGATTGCTAGAGCGCCGCCCAATGGTCAGAGCTCAAGCAAGTGAGCAATTCTGTTACATACAAGTGATCTGATCATCGCCTCTATGTAGCAGAGCCGATCGGGTTATGGCAGCTTCTAGTATCCCATGGAGACTATTGAAGCATGCCAAAAGTAAAAAAAAGTTTTTAAAAATATTAAAAAATAAAAAAAAATAAGTTGAAATCACCCCTCATTCGCCTCATTCAAATAAAACAATAAAAAAATCAAAAGTACACATATTTGGTATCGCCGCGTACAGAATCGCCTGATCTATCAATATAAATAATATGTATCAATACACACTGGCGCTCACAGAAAAAAATGAAAGTATTGCTGGGGCTGCTGACCACTTGACAGGCTCTGTGTGCTGTTCTGTCTTGGTAAAACAAAAGTGCAGAATCAAATAGGCAGTTTCCGCGTTCCCAGTATATGGCCATACTATGCACATGTAGATGGATGCCACAAAGGTGATACCAGTTATCACTGGCTAATAATGATATATGGAAAGACACTGTGAAGATGGCTGGGAATGTAAGAGTGTCCTGCTGTCCCAATACTCAGCGTGGAGTTTGGAAAGGTATGCCGCAGTAGGGAGCGTCCTCCTGTTGCTAAACGATCCCCCTTGAACTCATGCAAATGCGATATGGCGGTAAGCTCCGGCCAGAAGCGCCACCTGCAGTAGCAATGTGAGCGGGGGGCGTGGATACAGTGATGTCACCACCAGCCGTGTGTGACAGGTTCGTGTGTGGGCCAATGACCGACTCATTTCGAAGGGCACAGCCCTTCTTTCTCAAGGTATGGCCCCTCAAAGTGCACTGTCGTTTAAATCCCCTCGCTTGCCTCCTTTGCTAAGTGCTATTGGTCCGCAGTGTCACGGGTAGTGTGTGGATTGGCTCTATCATTGATATCACTGCGTTCCAAATGTATGGGAACCCATGCATAAATATGTGTGTTACTAAAGGTCATTGTTCTTGTAATGACCAACATTGGCTAATGTCCATTTTATGCATTAGCCAATGTAGGTTGTTACAAGAACAATGACCTTCAGTAACCTCACACCGTTTTTTTTAATTTATTTACTTTAATAATTTAAAAAGTGGCATGAGACCTCTGTATTTTTGATAACCAGCCATGATAAAGCTGGCAGCAGAAGGTTGCAGTCCTCAGCTGTCAGTTCTGTCTGCACTGGTTATCAAAAATAGAAGAGACCCAAGTCATTTTTTTTAAATCATGTATTTATGGCACAGATGCCGGCTGATCAATACTCTCATCAGCAGCGCCCGCTCTTGCTGTTTTCAGCGACAGCAGGTGTAGGCTGATGGGAATAGTACTCTCTTATTAGCCAACGCCTGTGACAGGAGGTAAACTTTTACTGCCAGTCACAGCTGCTGGCTCACGCTGACATTTGACAGTGTAGGAACAGCAGCACTCTGACCAGTGGTAATGATCTTACAAACAAACATGGCAAACAACTGATGTTCTGGCCCCCCCATTCATCTGAATGGGGTCTGGGTTCGGGTACCGTTCTGGTACCCAACCCAAAATTTTGGCAAACAACGGATGTTCAGGCCCCCCCATTCATGTGAATGGGGTCCAGGTTTGGGTACCGTTCTGGTACCCAACCCAAAATTTTGGCAAACAACGGATGTTCAGGCCCCCCCATTCATGTGAATGGGGTCCAGGTTTGGGTACCATTCTGGTGCCCAACCCAAAATTTTTTTAGATGTTTGGTAGAACTCACCGGACCTGAACATTCATGGGTTCACCATCACTAAAGACTGTCACATGAGATTTTTAACTATGCATCCATACAGCTACTTCTATATGTAAATATGTTCTGAGAGATTCTTTTTAGAAGTAATTTTTTTATATTTTATATACTTTCTAACTTTTTATACAGGTGTAAAACTCAGGGGAAATTATCTCACAGGATTCCCACCCATGGGGTTAGACAGGTGCACCAAGAAGTTTAATTCCAAGAGAACTGACATTGGTCAACACTAAAAAAAATTAAATCCTAGGCCGTCTGACCACTAACTTCACTTCTAGCTTTATAGTTTTCCCTAGCGATCAGGTGCACGCCTCCCATATGGTACCCCAAAAAATGCATATTGTTCACACCAGTTATGATTCCCAAAGGCTAACGTCACCTGTCTGTCCCATCTTTAACCCAGTCTCAGCTGACTCCCAAGACAGAGACTATGTGGATGGAGTTGGAGACTTTTCTTCTCTCCTCCAATCTCCTGACCTCTCTTCTTTATTATTCTTTCGCTCCTTTCCACCACTTTATCATCTCTTCTCCTTGTTTCTCCTCTTTTCTTCTTTACCCCTCTTCTCCTCCACCCTCTCCTCTTCTTTTCTTCTCCTCTTCCCTCCTTCACATTTCTCTCCTCTCCATTCCCTTCATTTCCCCATTTCCTCCATTTAAAAAAAATGTTTTTTGATTTAGTATATTTTCTATTGCTTTTCTGCTCATGTTAATCATGTTCCATTCTTTAAGCTTTAGTCTTCAAGTACCTTAAAAATGTTTTGTTCTTGATGTATTTGTATATTTATAATTCTGTATTACCTTTTTTATAGTTTTGTTTATTTTTAATACTTGATATTCTAATCCCATTTTTTACTTCATTTTTTTATTTTTCTCTTCTTTTTATAGCTGTAAAAAAGTCTTTCTTAGAATGAAAAAAAAATTCTGATGGAATGCAACATACGTGCAAATTAACTTCAATGGAAATGCATATTAGGACCAATTGTATGAAAATTATAGCGAGTACTGAAGCCTGTGTTACTTTAAAATATTGCGATTTGTATGTTTCTTTTCTTCAGTTTCTAAAAAAATCATCTTAACCTACAAGGAGATTCAAGTAAATTATAACGTGTCACTTTTGGGGTTGTATAGACCCAGAACAGAGGCTCCACCGCTTCTGTCATGTATCTGGGAATGAGCTGACAGATGGCTTTGTAGCTTTATAGAAGTAACACTTTCTTTAAGATGTGGATTGAATTACCACAAACTGTACCCTGTTATCAGCTCTACAGTACCCAACAATGGGACCAAAATTATTTAAAGGGAGTGTGTCAGCCCAAACTGACAGTATAAACTAAGAACACGGCCGTGTATTCAACGTGGCTCCTATAAAAATTCCACCTTTTGTGCTTTAATCGGTGTACCCGTGTTTCAAAAACTGAATATTAATCAAATAAGCAAATTATGACGCAGAGTGCACCCTGAGTGTGGCCAGGAGGCTGAGTGCATTGTTCCGCCCACTGGTTTTGCATTTTCCTAGTGATTGGTAGAGCCTGGCTTGCTCTCTCTGCAGAGCACTATCAATCATTAGAGAGGGAGGCAGGACACGAAAAACCAATGGGCCGGACTGTACACTGAGCCTCTTGGCCACACCAAGGGTGCACCAAGCAACCAAATTATCATTTTGATGTGTAGCCCAGCTACGCAGGCACACATAAAGTCCAGGAGAGTGCACAGGAAGGTAACAGCAACGCTTGATATTCATTCACTGTCACTCACACTTTCAGACACACCCATCTGAGATATAAGGGGGAGTGACACGTGGCAGTCAGTCAGTCTAGGAGGGAGAGTCAAGAGTTCAGTCAGTTTCCTGTCTTCGGACAGTGCAGTTCAGTCCAGTGGAGTCTGGACTTGGAGAGAGAGAAGGGAGGACTGAATCCTCGCAGAGCTAACGTAGCTCACCTGACAAGCAAGTGGAGGCTAGTACGGGTGAAGTGGATCATCCTAGCCTAGTCAGAGCTACCCTTAATCAGTACCTCAACAGAAGCTGGAGGAAGGAGGATACTGAGAGCTGCTCAGCGAGCTCTAGAAGAAAGCTGACATTACCATCGAAGTTACAATTGCTTGTGCTAAGAGCGAGAGCAGGGCGAAGGGCAGTGGAGAAGATAGAGAAGTGCTTTAGGTATTGGATTGCCTGCACTAAATTGCCGGACACCGGAGTCCGAGGCGTTGCTACAGTTTCAAGCTTAGTAACAAGATAACCGGAGGCATCTGGACTACAGGTCGCAGAGTGCAGCCTTAAGTGTCAATACGTAATCGGAGTCAGGAGGAACAAGGACTTTTAGCAGGGCCCCGCATAGAAGGACTCTGTTCTCACCACATAGAAGGCTCCACCACAATATTGGCCGGGCGGTACAGCTACAGAGAAAGCTGAAGAGTTCAGAGTCAACTTCGCTTCAGGCAAGTTGGACTCACATACATATTGAAGTTAAGGAGGCCTCTAACCTGCTCAGCGGTTACCCGAATGTGCACTCTCCACCCCGACCAGCTCCCCGGGATCTGCTTGAACCATCTGCCAGTAAAGGTATGGAAAGAAGCTGCATTGTGTGTGATTGAATCCTTATTTACACCCTACATCATCACCACCATAGACTTCCAGGGACACATCTCACCTGTGGGAGATCTACCACCAAGCTGCCCCATAACATCCCCTGTGAAGACCCTTACAGCAGCGCTGGTCCAATTGACCAGAGACCACAGGTGGCGTCACGAACTACCTATCCTAAATAATCCCTGTAAATATCTTCCCCCCCATTGTATGAGCGCCCAGGGCCACGGACCGAGTCCCGCTGCCAGTGACAAATCCCATAGACTTTCATGGGCTCGGTGCCGAGTACCCCATTGCCCTGGTACTAAGTGCGACTCATTGACTAAACTTCAGTTTCTGCAGAATGTAAGCAGCTATTATAACACTAACATTGCAATTACTATTGGGGTTGTATCCCCTACAAAGCTTGGTTTATACTGTCAGATGCGGCTGCCGCTCGCTATTTACAGGAGTTGCAAGATTATAAACCTTTTAAAGATGAAGTCTTTGGCTCTTAGAATCAGAACACTTCACATTTTTGCTTTTTTGCTTATTTGAGGTGGGCGCATGAGGCTTTGATTTTGTAGCAAGACTTTTGAAGGTGTTGTCTGGGTATGTAACATTGATTGGTCATTAATATCAGATCGTCGAGGGTCCAGCAGTAGATGACAGCTATGAAAGGAGTTTGAGGAGATTCATTGTTATCTGGACGATAACTATCATGCGAGTACTGTTCATAGTCATTTGGAAGCTCAAAAATGGCTACCACAAACAGGCTTACAATCATAGAATCGTAGAAACATAGAATGGTAGAGTTGGAAGGGACCTCCTGGGTCATCTGGTCAAAGCCCCTGCTCAATGCAGGATTCATTAAACAATCTCCGAAACCTGTCTGTGAGGCCCAGCTATGTCAGGCACACATAATCCAGGAAAATGCACAGGAAGGTAACCGCAAAAGCTTGATATCATTCATGTCACTCACACTTTGAGACACACCCAACAGGGGTATAAAAGGGAGTGACACGTAGCAATAGTCAGTCTGTTTCCTGTCTTCGGACAGAGTGGGTGATTCAAGCCTTGGGAGGCTCAGGAGTGAGTCATCCCCCAGATAGTTTCCTGTCTGAGAAGAGCTCAGATCAGGGAGTCAGTTTCCTGTCTTAGGACAGTGCAGTTGAGTGCCAGTTCAGTCTGGACTTGGAGGGAGAGGAGAGAGGACTGAATCCTCGCAGAGCTAGCGTAGCTCACCTGACAAGGAAGTGGAGGCTAGTACGGGTGAAGTGAATCATCCTAGCCTAGTCAGAGCTACCCTTAATCAGTACCTCAACAGAAGCTGAACCAAGGAGGATACTGAGAGCTGCTCAGCGAGCTCTGGAGAAAGCTGACATTTCCATCAATGCTACAAGTGCTTATGAACAGAGCAAGAGCAGGACGAAGGGCGCAGTGGAGAAGGACAGAGAAGTGCTTCAGGTACCAAATTATCTGCACTAAATCACCGGACACCGGGTCCGAAGCGTTGCTAGTGTTTCAAGCATAGTAACAAGAAAACCGGAGGCTATCTGGACTACAGGTCGCAGAGAGCAGCCCTAAGTGCCGATACGTAATCGGAGTCAGGAGGAACAAGGACTTTTAGCTAGGCCAAGCATAGAAGGACTCTGTTCTCACCACTTAGAAGGCTCCACCACAATGTCAGCCGGGCGTTACAGCTATTGAGAAAAGCTGGAGATTGCAGAGTTAACTTCGCTTTTTGCAAGTTTGGACTCACCTACATATGAAGTAAAGGAGGCCTCTAACCTGCTCAGCGGTTATCCCGAATGTGCATTCTCCACCCCGACCAGCTCCCCGGGACCTGCCTGAAACATCTACAAGTAAAAGGTATGAAAAGAAGCTGCATTGTGTGTGACTGAATTATTACCTACACCCTGCATCATCACCATAGACTTCCAGGGACCCGTCTCACCTGTGGGAGACTTACCACCCAGGTGCCCCATAACATCCCCTGTGAAGATCCTTATAGCAGCGCTGGTCCAATTGATCAGACACCACAGGTGGCGTCACGAACTACCTATCCTTATAATCCCCTGTAAATATATCCGCCAGGGCCACGGAACGAGTCCCGCTGCCAGTGACATCTCCCATGGAAATCAATGGGCTCGGCTCCGAGTACCCCATAGCCCTGGTACCCACAATTGTGGTGCGAGTCTTGTTACTGTCCAGCCTCTGTTTTGAAGACTTCCATTGAAGGAACTCACTCCTTCATGGTTACCCGTTCCATCTCATGATCATCCTTAAGGTACTGCCACACTAAGCTAATTCCCTAGCGTCTCGTCTTAGCGTTTGCATACAATGAGTTTTCGCTAGGATTGTTTCTATTATCCTAAATGCTGCCAGCAATTAGCGATATAGGTAACGGACGACTATCGCCGTTAGCGGTCTTCTTAACGACTTTAGCGGTACAAAAGTACCGCTAAATCGCTAAGAAAAGGTGCCACACAGCGATAAGATACTTACCCAGCGGAGCGCCAGCGATGAAATAGGGTCCGGAGCGATTCCAGCGACGAGCGAGATCACAGCAGGAAGCTCGTCGCTGGAAGCTGCCGCACTGAACAATATCGCTAACGGGATCGCTAAATAGTGACGTTTTTTAGCGATCCCGTTAGCGATATTGTTTAGTGTGGCATACCCTTTACTGTCAAAAAAGGTTTTTCTGACATCTAATCTGTCAAATCTCATTCAGTTTCATCCCATTGCTTCTAGTCTTTCCTTGTGCAAATGATAATAAAGCTGATCCATCTACAGTGTGACAGCCCTTGACATATTTGTAGACGCTAGACAGCTATTAAATCAGCTAAACCTTCCCAGATCCTCTAACCGTTCCTTGCAGGACATTGTTTGCAGACTGGTCACAAGCACAAGCTACTTATTTTCTAAGATCCCTGGGGTTTCCCTAGCTTTCATCCTTTAATCTCTGCACAGGGATCTGAACTTACACAGTGGGCAAGGACCACATAGTCAGCTCCTGTTCAGTGGTGCAAGCTAGTAAAGGTACTGCCACACTACACAATCCCGCTAGCGATCTCGTTAGCGTCGCATACTAATGAGATCGTTAGCGGGATTGTTTCTATATCGCTAGTAGCTACCTACTAGACTTACATTGAAGGAGACTCACCACCTTAGGTTATGCACTCATGACATCCTTACGCAAACTTTTCGTGACATTAATCCTGTCAAATCTCTCAGTTATCATGCTACATCTTTCTTGCAAATATATAGCTGTCATCTACAGTGGACAGCTGATATTTGTCCCGCAGCATTAAACATAATTCAGGTCCTAACGTTCAGCGACAGTGCGAGGTCACAAGCACAAGCTCTTATTCTAAGTCTGGGTTCCACTAACCTTAATCTCGCACGGGATCGTAAATTGACAGTTGTTGGCAAACCACTGTCAGCTCCTTGTTAGTGGTGCTAAGCTAGTAAGAAGGATAGTCATGTAGCTGAGTCAGATCCAAGAGGTCACATCAGGAACAGAATCATGAAACAAGTGGGTGGTCAAATATCAAGCCGAGGACAAAGAATGGGAATAATCCAGAGAAAACACAGGAGGAGTACAGCTCAGAGGTCTGAACCAGGAAAGCAGAACTATTGACTGGCAGTAAGAACTGGCTCTCAAGGATTTTACATCAGGAACAGAATCATAAAAAAGTGGATGGTTAAATATCAAGCCGAGGACAAAGAATGGGAATAATCAGGACGAAACACAAGGTACAGCTCAGAGGTCTGAACAGGAAAGCAGAACTATTGACTGGCAGTAAGAACTGGCTCTCAAGGATTTTACATCAGGTACAGAATCATAAAACAAGTGGGTGGTCAAATATCAAGCCAAGGACAAGAATGGGAATAATCGGGAGAAAACACAGGAGGAGTACAGCTTAGAGGTCTGAACCAGGAAAGCAGAGCTATTGACTGGCAGTAAGAACTGGCTCTCAAGGATTCATAACGAAACAGTCCCACCCAGTATTGACAGCTGATAGAAGCATAAAAGTATTACCCTTTAGCTTCTTGACTGGCCAGAGTCACAAGTCCTAGGAATAATACATGACTAAGGCTGTTAACCATTACACACAACAAAGGTGCGGCGCCGCCTAACGGCCAAAGCAGTACCCGGCACAGATGTTACAAGAACGCATGCTCAATACAAAACCAGAAAGTCAACAACTCAAGTGCTTTACATATGGCAAGGGTATGAATCCAGGATGATGGCTGCATGTAATAGTCCTAACTCAATGGATTATCGCGGGAGCACGGAAACGTAATGAAATCATGAAGTAGGGAGAATCAACTCTCAAAGTTGTATTATTTTGGCCTTTTGTAGGAAGGAGTTAAAAATCAAACAAATATAATTGGATGAAGATGAGATTAATAATATTTAATACTTAATGTCCCTTCTGTCCTCAGCTCACCTCAATATTGTTCCAGCTTTTGCAAAGACATCAGCTTTCCAACAATCTGAGGATGGAATCTGAGGGACTGAGATATCTCTTAGCCCTACGTGTTGGGTTTATTATCTCACAGTGAACGTGGCCCTCATTTACTGCTTTTATTCACTATTTTATCATTTGTCTCTTACTGATGAAAACTACATTGCATCCTCTTTTATTTTCCCCATCATTCCGGGACATACAATTGAAGTTGTGTTAGGAGTCGATGGCTTCCGGCTGTTGTTCTGTGCACAATGACCATTTCCATCTGAAGAGCAGGGACCTACTTACCGCTCCACATTTCCATAAATGTGATAAAAACTTTATCAGATTTTTTTTTTCTGCTGTTATAGCAAATTGAGGACGCTGATAGCTTTCCACCTCGATAAGTCACTGAAATTAATGTCTTGTTTTTGTGCTGGATCCTTACCAGCAGAAACAAGTTATCTGTTCCACAAGACATCTATCATCTATTTCAACTTTGTTCCACTTCATTGTGCAGGGCTCGGTGGATTTTACAGAAAGGTTTTCTCTTATGAACGTGTACCGGGAGTTTCTTACCAAGAGCATTCAATAAAGAATTTTTTATTATTTTTCTTTTTTTTTAATCGGTGCGTGAAGTTAAGATGTGAAGAGGAGATAATGTAATGTGATACTTACTGAGTAAACCTATAGATTACATCTATTCACAGGGTAAGTATTATGAAAGGGAATTAAATACTTGGTATTTTACATGAAATTTTTATTAACCCCTTTACTCAAAAGGTTTGTTTGCATGTTAATGACCGGGCCAATTTTTACAATTCTGACCTCTGTCCCTTTATGAGGTTATAACTCTGGAACGCTTCAACGGATCTTGGCGATTCTGAGAATTTTTTTCTCGTGACATTTTGTATTTCATGTTAGTGGTAAAATTTCTTCGATATAACTTGCATTTATTTATGAAAAAAACGGAAATATGGCGAAAATTTTGAAAATTACGCAATTTTCAAACTTTTAATTTTTATGCCCTTAAAACAGAGAAATATATCACATAAAATAGTTTGTAAATAACATTTCCCACAGGTCTACTTTACATCGCACAATTTTTACAACAAAATTTACAAAACCATTTTTTTAGGGACCACATCACATTTGAAGTCACTTTGAGGGGTCTATATGGCAGAAAATACCCAAAAGTGACACCATTATAAAAACTGCACCCCTCAAGGTACTCAAAACCACATTCAAGAAGTTTATTAACCCTTCAGGTGTGTCACAGGAATTTTTGGAATGTGGAAGAAAAAAAGTGCCGTTTGACTTTTTCAAACCAAAATTGTCTGGAATTGAGATCGGATGTCAAATCGCGTTTGGAGAGACCCTGATGTGCCTAAACAGTGGAAAACCCCCACAAGTGAACCCATTTTGGAAACTAGACCCCTAAGGAACGTATCTAGATGTGTGGTGAGCACTTTGAACCCCCAAGTGCTTCACACAAGTTTATAACGTAGAGCCGTAAAAATAAAAAATCTTATTTTTTCCACAAAAATAATCTTTTCGCCCCCAATTTTTTTCCCAAGGGTAATAGGAGAAATCGGACCCCAAAGGTTGTTGTCCAATTTGTCCTGAGTACGCTGATACCCCATATGTGAGGGGGAACCACTGTTTGGGCTCATGGCAGTGTTCGGAATGGAAGGAGCGCCATTTGACATTTTCAAACCAAAATTGGCTGGAATTGAGATTGGACGCCATGTCGTGTTTAAAGAGCCCCTGATGTGCCTAAACAGTGGAAATCCCCCAATTCTAACTCCAACCCTAACCCTAACACACTGCTAACCCTAATATCAACCCTAACCGTAACACACCCCTAACCCTAATCCCAACCCTAACCATAACCCTAACCAGAAACCTGACCCTAATGCACCCTTAACCCTAATCCCAACCCTAACCCTAATCCCAACCCTAACACTAATTCCAACCCTAACACTAATCCCAACTCTAACCGTATCCAAACCCTAACTCCAACTCTAGCCCCTGCCCCAACCCTAACCCTAACTTTAGCCCCAACCCTAACCCTAACCCTAATGGGAAAATGGAAATAAATACATTTTTTTTATTTTATTATTTTTCCTAACTAAGGGGATGATAAAGGGGGGTTTGATTTACTATTTATAGCGGGTTTTATGTTTGGCAGCTGTCACAAATGAAAAGACGCTTTTTATTGCAAAAAATAGTTTTTGCATCATCATATTTTAAGAGCTATAATTTTTGCATATTTTGGCCCACAGAGTAATGTGAGGTCTTATTTTTTGCAGGACGAGATGACGTTTTTATTGGTACCATTTTCGGCACATGACATTTTTTGATCGCTTTTTATTCCAATTTTTGGGAGGCAGAATGAGCAAAAACCAGCAATTCATGAATTTCTTTTGGAGGGGGCGTTTACACCGTTCCGCATGGGGTAAAATTGATAAGGCAGTTTTATTCTACGGGTCAGTACGATTACAGTGACACCTCATTTATATCTATTTTTATGTTTTGGCGCTTTTATATAATAAAAACTATTTTATAGAAAAAATAATTATTTTTCCATCGCTTCATTCTGACAGCTATAACTTTTTTATTTTTTCACTGATGGCACTGTATTGCGGCTTATTTGTTGAGGGACAAGATGACATTTTCAGCGGTACCATGTTTATTTATATCCGTTTTTTTGATCGCGTGTTATTCCACTTTTGCTCGGCGGTATGATTATAAAGCATTGTTTTTTGCCTTGTTTTTTTTTTTTTTATGGTGCTCACTAAAGGGATTAACTAATGGCACAGTTTTATAGGGCAGGTCGTTACGGACGCAGCAATACCAAATATGTGTACTTTTATTGTTTAGATTTTATTAAAATATTTATTTATTGTTAGAATAAATATTGATTTTTTTATTATTTTTTTAAATATTTTTACAACTAATTAAAATAAAAAAAATATTTATTTTCTTATTTTTACACTTTGTCCCACTATGGGACACTCATTTTGTGCAGGCTGATCGCTTCTATAGCAGCCTCTAACAATCCACACGGTCACCGGGATCCCGCCTCAGCATAAGATCCCAGCCCTTCCCAAGTCACCACACAACTGACTCAGCCAACACATGAGTCTATTGTCCTGTGTCCTGGGATCGCCCATCGATGGGGGAGGTTCACACCAACTTTTAACATGTGGCTACATTGAGAAGCTTTCAGAAACTGCCGGCTCCATTGTACAGTATCTTACAAGTTTGTGTATTGGATGAGTCCCATGCTGAGAAGAACAAAGACAGAATCCCCTACTAGATGCAGTACAAGTGAGGTGAGGCCTGATTACATTACAGTCCAGGAACACGGGCCGGGGGAGGGACTCGTGGTTACAACCCCTTCCCCCCTCAATTTGTGTAGAGACTAGTGACCTCAACAGGTCGCTTGTCAAGTACACGTAGAAATGGCCGACTTAATTAATGGCTCCTGTCTGGACAATCCATCAGCATTTTGGTGTTGACTGTCTCTTCTTTAACATCCTCTTTGACTTAAACTCTGCTTCCTGCACCCACAAATCGACATTGTAGCTCTCCAACATCATTCCCTAGGACAATATCCGCAGGCAGGCCCCTTATCACTCCAACCGCACATTGTTTGACCCCAAAGCCAAAGTCCAGTTCCACACTTGCCTTTGGGATATTTCTTCATTGGCCTCCAGCTAATTCAATGGTAATCCCAGGTCCATGCTGTATTGCCTTTGGCCGAACCACTCTGGGATCAGCTATGGTGAGAAATGCCCCAGAGTCACAAAAAACAAGAACTCTCCGACCATCCAGCACAACCTCCTGTAAGTGCTTTCTTTGAGGATTAAAGGAACTCGTGGCTATGGCCCGCACCTCATAAACCCTAATGGTGGAACATGGGTTTCACAGCCATTAGGCAAGTCAATTTGCAGGGGTGGCACCTGTTCCTTTATTGTATTTGGCTGTATATAATTGATAGGCCGATTTGTTGTAGGGTCATTCCTCAATTGACCCTGAGGACAGGTGCCTGCAGATGCCCAGGCTGCCCACATCAGTAACATCTGCACTTTGTCGCATTACTTCCCACTTGCACTCTGGGGACAAAGGTAATTGAACCTGGAGACTGAAATCCATTTGAAGGTGCAGGAGGTGGTTGTTGGGTTTGAGAATGATTTCTCCACTTGATAGCTTGGCATGTGGCCTGCAAATGTTTCGGGATGCCCACATCCATAACACCTGTGTTCTACAATTTTTCCTCCACGCCGTATTCCCGAAGATAAGGCAGGAGTAATGGGAGGCACATTCACACGGGGTTCGCCATGAGTTGGTAGTCTATTAGGATGGTAAACATTGGAGGCCGAAGGACAAGGGGCCGCCAGAGTTGGGAAGCTGGTAGTTTTTTTTCTCGCCAACTAGTAGTTTTTTCCACTGAGGCTTGATGGTGAGAGCCTCATCAACTAGAGCATAAGCTCGTTCCACTGTTGCTGTTTCCTCTCACGCACCCATTTCCGTAACTCAGCAGGGCATTTGGGGTTGAACAGCTCTTTTAGGATAACCTGGAGGAAAGTATCCCAAGTTAAGGCCCCTTCTCCCTCCAGCCAGCGATGACATACTTGTTTGAGACTGTGGGCATACATCTTGAAAGACACTTCCCCATCACAGGCTAAGGAGCGGAACTGAGTCCTGTAAGTGTCTGGGGTTACGGCATAATGTTCTAGAATGGTCTCTTTTACCTACCCATACTCACAGTTCCACTGGGGGTCCATAGCTCTATAGGCTTTAGCAGCTCCACCCTCTAAAAGCCCCACCAGATGTCTGACTCGCTCCCTTTGCAGAACTTCCATTAATAGACATTGATGTTCGAAGTCTTGGAAGAAGTCCTCAATGTCGCCTGCAGCCTCATTAAACTGCTTAAAGTCCTGGAGCATTCTCTAATGGTGGATGCTGTGGATACAGTCTGGGTGTTCCAAATGCTTCCACAGTGAGCTGTCTCTCCAGCACCAATGCACTCTCTTGAGCTTTATGAATGGCCTCCATCTTATATTCTATGGTGACCTCCTCTCCAAGCAATGCCATCTCCTCCTCGTACCACACAACCCACTGACTTTTTTGAGTATTTACCTGCAGCTCCTGTCTTTCCTCCCTTTGCTGTGGGAATCCTTCTTCAGTGCTATCTTGCAGTCATGCTCTTTCCAAAGCCTTAATTAGTTGGTCCTTGGTCAGTGTCACAAACGGCACACACATGGAGGCCCAAGGGATCACGGCTTAGGATCCCACCGCTGCCCCCTATAGGTTGAATGCAGGGATTTATACTTATCCCACTACCCAGTTCCACTTAGGAACTTGCAGCTCTCCGGCACCCCCCTTACCCTCAGGTCAGTCAGGGAACTGCACCTAGGATAATTAGCCACCGAACGGGCCGCTTGGACGTGTACTGGCTATTAGGCATGCTGCAGTAAGGGAATTATAACTACTTCTAGCCGCAGCCAGGCAATACGCTTATAAAACCTGCTCTGTCACTGCCAACACCACCCGCAAGCTCAGCACTTCACACAATCTCTCTAGCTGCCACCAGCCTCTGAGTCTAGAATGTGGGGCAAAGGACACCCCAATTTAGTAGCGTAGTATACGTCAGGCGCGTGCAAATTCGTTACAGAGCATGGAGACACGAACTAGTAATTTTATATCTTTACTCCAAAAATGTTTGACAGTGTTTATAAAGTTTTAAAGTAAGATTTTACAAAAAGGGAGACAATTGAAATATGTACAATACGGTTACAAAATAAAATGGGTTAACATAACAGAGATCAACTTACAGTTCTTAGATCATAGTAGGCAAGCCATACGGTCAGGGGATGGGTGACACATCACAATGCATCACAGAGGTGCTCTACATCTGGTGTCCAGGACAGATCTGAGGCAAAATTACCTGGCCCTGCCTTATAGATCTGTGGCCGTGACCTCACAAACGGGGCTGAGCCACCAGGATCCTCCCCTTTCTGTAAGTGGTAGTTTTGGGTTTTGAAAACTCATAACTATCATAACTCAGAGATGGAGTCTCTTACAGCGATGCACAGTGTATCATTGTACTCCGCAAGACGTTGGCATGCATTTCAGTCTAAACGCAGAGTGCCTGGGTGGATCGGCTAAGCAGGAATCTGTTTCTTGGGTTCTGCTGGTGCCAAAAAAAATTTTCCGATTCACCATGAATTGACGATAAAAAATTTTTTTAAAAATACTTATAAATCCAGGACCAAAAATTTTTAATCTTGTTTAAACCCAAAAAAGGGAACACCTTTGGGTTTTCAAAAAACCGCTTTCATTGGCCCCCGATGGGGGACCCACCAAACGAAAAGAACCGGATAAAACCCAACCTGTGGCTGAAAAAAAATTTTAGAATTTGGGAAATTTAAAAAAGCACAAAGGGGCTTCCCCCAAGTTTCCCGTATTCTTTGTGAACCCAATTCTCCCCTTTTTGGGGCCCCCACAGTCCATTCCACCTAAGTTCCGGTTCCAGCTTGAGGGGCCAAGCCCCATTCCCCCCAAAATTTGATTCCCCCGCCCGTTTGTGACGGGGGTATCGACAGGCGGGAAAGACACCCCCTTTTAAAACCAAAAAATTTTTGGGAAAGGAGGGGACAACCCAAAAAATTAAAATTTGCAGGCCGAAGTCCAAAAAATTTCCCAAAAAGGGACGAGGGGGGGGCCCCCAAAACCCCACCCCGGGGTGAAATTTTTCCTTTGGTTTAACCCCTTCCCAATGGGGGGAAAACAACCCTTCGCCTTCTTTCCCACGGCCCCGGGATCTTGTTCGAAAAAAATTTCCCCAGGTTCGAAAGTCCCCCCCGGGGCTCACCCCTCTCTATTATCCGGGTTTTTGGGTGCCCTTTTGGGGGGTTACCCAATTTTTAAACGTGGTAAATTGAAAGTTCCCAGACTTTGGACCTTCTTTTTTGGGGTTTTGGTATTGGATGATCCCTTCGAGAAGAAAAAAGGAATCCCCCAAATTCCTGAGGGGACCTGGCCCCTGTTACATTCAGTGGGAACCAGGCCGGGGGGGGGACCAGGTTAAAACTTAAAATCCCAAAAATGCCTTGAAAAAACCTTTTTCCCCCCCCAAAACAAAAAACCCCCAAAAATGTATGGGGGCCAAAAAAAAAAAAAAGTAGGTTTCGGAATCGCAACAAAAAAGTGAAAACTAAAGGTCTGATAAAAAATTTTAAAAAGTCTGTGACCCAAAGGGTTAAAAAACTCATAATAGAAAATAAAGGAAATTGGGGAAAAATACAAAAAAAAAATTTAACTCTAAAAAATATGGGTTAACTGATAACCATTTCAAGAAAAAACAAAAACGTCCTCAGCAAATAGCGTATATGCTTAAAAATTTTTGGGGGAAAAAAAATTATTGTTTTTTTTGAAATTTTTTAATGGAGCTTTTTAATTTGGTTTTAAATTAAAGAAAACAGTTCAATAACAACGTAATAAATTTTTTAAATTTTTCTTTTTTTATTAAACTGATTTTTTTGCTGAGAATTTTGGTTTGGGGAAAAAAGACTTGTTGTTCTGATTTTAATTCCAATACGTTGGAGTACTGACCCTAATCTCCCCCGCCCCCCTCCCCGCCAACAAGGTTTCCCTAGGGGACCTCTGTTAATTTTAAAGGACTAAAAAAAAAAATTTTTACAAATCCCCGGGCAAAAATTTTTGGTCCCCCTTTTTAATGAAAAAAAACCCCAATGGTGACAGAAAAATTGAATCGCAAAAAAATTAAAAAAAAAATCAAAAATTAACAAATGAAAGCAACATTGTTTTTTTAACCTGTTTTATAATTAAAAAAAAATAAAACTCATGAAATGGCCTGGGCAAAAGAGGCCCCCAAAAAATTTTTAAAAAAGGGCTGTTAAAACGGGGTTTGGCCCCAATTTTGCATCCAGGTTCTACAATTTTGGAGTCATGGTGTCCTGTTAGAGGTACAGATACCACTGTGTTTTGGTGAAGGTGTGATCACCAAAAGGACCAAAGGGAAAAAAGGAAAGAGTTTTCAGGAGATTGAAAGAAAAAATTTTAGACAAACATTTTAAAAAAAAAAAAAAAAAGGGGGGGGGGAAAAGGGGGTTTTTTGGTTTGGGGTTTTTGGGGGTTTTAAAAAAAAGGGGGGGTTTTTTAAAAAAAAAAAAAAAAAAAAAAAAAAAAAAAAAACCCCCCCCCTTTTAAAAAAAAAAAAAAAAGGGGGGGGGGGGGGGGGGGGGAAAAATTTTTAAGGGGGAAAAAGGGGGAAAACCCCAAAAGGAGGGGGGGAAAAAGGGGGGGGGTTTTTTTTTTCCCCCCCAAAGGGTTTTGGGCCAATTTCTTTAAAGGGGGGGCCCCAAAAAAAAACCCAAAAAAAAAGGCCCAAAAAATTTTAAACCCCCCAAAAAAACCCCCCTTTGGGCCCCCCCCCCCAAACCCCCCAAAATTTTTTTTTTTTCCCCCCCCCCCCCCCCCAAAAAAACCCCCCCCCCCATTTTTTCCCCCCCCCTTTTTTTTTTTTTTTCCCCCCCAAATTTTTTTTTCCCCCCCCCCCCCTTTTTTTCCCTTTTCCCCCCCCCCCCCCCCCCTTTTTTTAAACCCCCCCAAAAATTTCCCCCCCCTTTTTTTTTCCCCCCCCCCCCCCCAAAAAACCCCCCCCAAACCCCCCCCCCCCCCTTTTGGGGGGGCCCCCCCCCCCCCCCCCTTTCCCCCCCCCCCCTTTTTTTTCCCCCCCCCCAAAAAAAAACCCCCAAAAAACCCCCCCCCCCCCCCCCCCAAAAAAAAAACTCCCCAAAGGGGTTTGGGCCCCTTTTTTAAAAAAAAAAAAAAGGGGCCTTTTTTTCCCAATTTTTCCCCCCCCCCCCCCGGAAAGGGGGGAAAAAAACCCCGGTTTAAGGGGGGGTTTTTTCCCCCCAAAAAAGGGGTTTGGGGGGGGAAAGGGGAGGGGGGGTTTTTTTAAAAAAAAAAAGGGTTTTTTTTGGGGGGGGGGGGGGGGGTTTTTTGGGGGAAGGGGGGGTTTTTTTAAGGGAAAGGGGGGGGAAAAAAAAGGGGGGGGGTTTTTTTTTCCCGGGGGGGGTTTTTTTTTTTTTTCGTGGGAAGGGGGGGGGAAAAAAAGTTTTTGTTTTTTTGGGGAAATTTTTTTTTAAAAAAAAGGGGGGGGGTTTTTTGGGTTTTTTGGGGGGAAAAGGGGGGGGTTTTTTTTAAGGGGGGGGGGGGGGTTTTTTTTTTTTTTTTTTGGGGGGAAAAATTTTTTAAGGGGGGGAAAAAAAAAAAAAGGGGGCCCCCCGGGGGGGGGGAAAAAAAAGGGGGCCCCCCCGGGGGGGGAAAAAAAAGGGGGGGGGGGAAAAAAAAAAGGGGGGGAAGGGGGGAAAATTTTTAAAACAAAAAGCCAAAAGGGGGAAAAAAAATGGGAAAAAAAAAAAGGGGGGAAAAAAAAAAAAAATTTTTGGGGGGGGGGTTTTTTTTTAAAAAAGGGGGGGGGAAAAAAAAGGGGGGGGGGGGGAAAAAGGGGGAAAAAGGGGGGGGGGGGGGGAAAAAATGAAGGGGGGGGGGGTTGGGGAAAAAGGGGGGGAAAAAATTTTTTTTTTTGGGGGGGGAAAAAAATTTTGGGTTTGGAAAAAAAAGGGGGGGGGGGGGTTTTTTTGGGGGGGTTTTTGGGGGGGGAAGGGGAAAAATTTTTTGGGGGGAAAAAAAGGGGGGGTTTTGGGGTTTTAAAGGGGGGGGGGAAAAAAGGGGGGGGGGGGGGTGGGAGTTTGGGGAAAAAAAGGGGGGGGGGGGTTTTTTGGGGGGGGGGAAAGGGGAAAAAGGGGGGGGGGGGTTTTGGGGGGGAAAAAATTTGGGGGGGGGGGGGGGGAAAAAAAAGGGGGGGGGGAAAAAGGGGGGGGGAAGGGGAAAAAAAGGGGGGGGAAAAATTTGGGGGGGGAAAGGGGAAAAACCAAAGAAGGGGGGGGGAAAAAAAAAGGGGGGGGGAAAAAAGGGGGGGAAAAATTTTTTTTAAGGGAAAGTTTTTTTTAAAAAATTTTTAAAAAAAAAAGGGGGGAAAAAAGGGGGGGGGGGGAAAAAAAAAATTTTATTTTAAAAAAAAGAATTTAAAAAATTGGGGGTTTTAAAAAATTTTGGGAAAATTTTTGGGGAAAAAAAACCCCCCCAAAATTTTTGGGGGGGAAAAAAGGGGGGGGGAAAAAGGGGGGGAAAAAAAAAAGGGGGGGCCAAAAAAAGGGGAAAAAAAGGGGAAAAAAATTTTTGGGGGAAAGGGGGGGCCCCCGGGGGGGGAAAAAGGGAAAAAAAAAAAAGGGGGGGGGGTTTTTTTTTTGGGGGGGGGGGAAAAACGGGGGAAAAAGGGGGGGAAAAAAAAAAAAAGGGGGGGGGGGGGGAAAAAAATTTTGGGGAAAAAAAGGGGGGGGGTTTTTGGGGGGGGGTTTTTTTTTGGGTTTTTAAAAAAAAATTTTTTGGGGGGGGGGGAAAAATTTTGGGGGTTTTTAAAAATTTTTGGGGAAAAATTTTTGGGGGGAAAAGGGGGGGTTTTTAAAAAAAATTTTTTTTTTTTTTTTTTTTGGGGCAAATTTTTGGGGGGGAAAAAAGGGGGGGGGGGGGTTTTTTTTTTTTTCCCCCGTTTTTTTTTTTTTTTTTTCCCCCCCGGGGCCAAAAAAAAAAAATTTTGGGGGGTTTTAAAAAAAAATTTTTTTAAAAAAATTTTTTAAAATTTTTTTTTTATTTTTTCCCCCCTTTTTTTAAAACTTTTTTGGGAAAATTTTGGGGGGCCCCCCCCCAAAAATTTTTTTTGGCCCCCGGGGTTTAAATTTGGGGCCCAAAACCCGGGGCCCCCCCAAAAATTTTTTTTTAATTTTTTGGGGGGTTTTTTTGGGTTTGGGAAGGGTTTTAAAAAGGGGCCCCTTTTTCCCCTTTTAAAAAGGGGTTTTAAAAAAAAAAATTTTTTTTTTCCCCCCCCAAAAAAAAAAAAAAAAAAATTTTTTAAAGGGGGAAAAAATTTTTTGGGGGGGGGAAAAAAATTTTTTTTGGGGTTTTTTTTTTAAATTTTTGGGGGGGGGGTTTTTAAATTTTTCCCCCTTTTTTTTTTTTCCCCCCCCTTTTTTTTTTTTTTTTGGGTTTTTAAACCGGTTCCCAAAAAAATTTTTTTTTTTGGGGGTTTTTTTTTTTTTCAAAATTTTTTTTAAATTTTTTCCCCCCCTTTTTTCCCCCCCCTTTTTTTTTTTAATTTTTTTCCGGTTTTTTAGGGGGCTTTTTAATTTTTTTAAACCCGGGTTTTGGGGTTTTAAAAATTTTTGGGGTTTTTTTTAAAAAAAAAATTTTTTTTTCCCCCTTTTTAAAAGGGTAAACCCTTTTTTTTCTTTTTTTGGGCCCCCGGGGGTTTTTTTTTTTCCCTTTTGGGGTTTTTTTTGGGCCCCCAAAATTTTGGGGTTTTTTTTTTTTCCCCCCCCTTTTTTTCCCCCCTTTTTACTTTTAATTTTTCCCCGGGGGGGCGGGAAAAAAGGGGGGGGGTTTCCCCGGGGGCCCCTTTTTTTGGGGGGGGAATTTTTAAAAAACCGGGTTTTTTTTGGGGGGGTTTTTTCCCCCGGGGGGCCCTTCCCCCAAAAATTTTTAAAAAAAAAAAATTTTTTGGGGGGGGGGGAAAAAAAAATTTTTTTTTTCATTTTTTTTTCCCCCCTTTTCCTTTTTTGGGGGGGGTTTTTTTTTTTCCAAAGGTTTGGGGTTTTTTTGGGGGGTTTAAGGCCCCTTTTAAATTTTTTTTCCCGGCCCCCAAAAATTTTTTTTCGGGGGAAAAAACCAAAAAAAATTTTTTTTTTTAAAAAATCTAAAACCCCCCGGGGGGGTTTTTTTTTTTCCCCCCCCCCTTTTTTGGGGTTTTTTACCGGGGGGGGGTTTTTGGGGTTTTTTTTTTTTTTTTTAAAAAGGGGTTTTTTTTTGTTTAAAATTTTTTTTTTAAAAAAGGGGGCCCCCCCCTTGGGGGGTTTTTGGGGGTTTTTGGGGGGGGAAACCCCCCGGGGGTTTTTAAGGGAATTAAATTGGTTTTTTTTTTTTCCCCGGGGGGTTTTTTTTTTTTTTTCCCCCCCCGGCCGGTTTTTTTGGGGGAAAAAGGGGGGGGGGGGTTTTTGGGGCCCCCCAAAAAATTTTTAAAATTTTTGGGACCCCTTTTTTTTCCCCCCGGGGAAAACCCACTTGGGGGGGGCCCCCCAAAGGGGGAAAAGTTTGGGTTTGAAAGGGGTTTTTTTGGGGTTTTTAAAATTTTTTTTTTTTTTCCCTTTTTTTCCCGGGAATTCCTTTTTTTAAAAAAAAAATTTTTTTTTTTTTGGAAATTTTGGGTTTTTTTTTTTTTTTTTTTTTGGGGGTTTTAAAATTTTTTTTTTAAAAAATTTTTTTTTTTTTAAAAAATTTTTTTAAAAAAAAAAATTTTTTTTTAAAAAAAGGAATTAAATTTTTTTTTTTTTTTGGGCCCCCAAAATTTTTAAAGGAAAAGGGCCCCCGGGGGCCTTTGGAAAAAAATTTTTTTTTTTTTCCCCCCCCCTTTTTAAAATTTTCGGTTTTTTTTAAAAAAAATTTTTTGGGGGTTTTTTTTTAAATTTTCCCCCCAAAAGGGGGGAAATTAAAAATTTTTTTTTTAAACCCCCCTTTTTTTTTTTTTTTTTGGGGGGGGCCCCTTTTGGGGGGGGGGCCCAAAAAAACCCCCCCAAAATCCCTTTTTCCTTTTTAAAAAAAAAATTTTTAAAAAATTTTTTTGGGGTTTTTTATTTTAAATAAAAAATTTTTTAAAAAAATTTGGGCCTTTTGGGGGGGGGGAAAAATTTTGGGGGGCCCCGGGCCCGGGGGGGTTTTTTTTAAAGGGTAATTTAAAGGGGGTTTCCCCTTTTTTTTTTTTTTTTTTTTCCCCCGGGGAAAATTTTTAAAAAATTTTTTTAAAAACCCCCTTTTTAAAATTTTTTTTTTATTTTTTGGGGGGTTTTTTTTTTTTTTTTTTTTTTTTTTTGGGGGGGGGGAAAAAGGCCCCGGCCCCCTTTTAAAATTTTTTTGGGGGTTTTTTGGGGAAAAAATTTAAATTTTTTTTTTTTTTTTTTTTTCCCCTTTTTTTTTGGGGGGGGTTTTCCTTTTTGGGGGGAAAATTTTTTTCCTTGGGGTTTTTTTTTGCCCTTTTTTTTTTTTGGGGGTTTTTTTTTTTTCCCCCCCCGGGGGGGTTTTTGGGGTTTTTTTTTCCGATCCCCTTTTTAAAAAAACCCCCCTTTTTTTTTTTTTTTTTCCAAAAATTTTTTCCCCCCCCCGGGGGGTTTTTTTTTTTTTTTGGGGCCTTTTTCCCCTTTTTAAGGTTTTAAAAAATTTTTTTCCCCAAAAAAAATTTTTTTTGGGGGTTTTTTTTAAACGGGTTTTTTTTTCCCCCCCCCAAAAAACCGGTAAAAAAAAAAATTTTAAAAAAAGAACTTTTTTAAAAGGAAAAAGGGGTCTTTTTGCCCGGGGGGGTTTTTTTTTTTTTTTTTTTTTCCTTTTTGGGGTTTGGGGTTTCCCCCCCTTTTTTTAAAGGGGCCCGGGGGCCCCCTTTTCCCCCCTTTTTTTAAAGGGGGGTTTTTTTTGGGGGGGGGGGCCCCCCGGAAAGGGGGGTTTTAAAACCCCCCCCTGGGGGTTTTTTTTTTTTTGGGGGCCCTTTTTTTTTTTTTTTTTTTAAAAAAATTTTGGGACCCCCCTTTTAAAAGGGAAAATTTTTTTTCCCTTTTTTGGGTTTTTTTTTTTAAAAAAATTTTTCCCCCAACCTTGTTGGGTTTTGGGGGGCCCCTGTTCCCAAAACCCCCCCTTTTTTAAAAAATTTTTTTAAAAAATTTTTTTTTTTAAAAAAACCCCCGGTTTTTTAAAAAGGCCAAAAAAAAAAAGGAAAATTTTGGGGTTTCCTTTCCCCCTTTTTTGGGGTTTTTCCTTTTTTTTCCCGGAAGGGGGTTTTTTTTGGGGGGGGGTTTTGGGGGGGGGTTTTTGGGGTTTAAAGGGGTTTTTTTCCCTTTGGGGGGGGGCCCCCCGGGGGGTTTTGGGGGGAAAAAAAAATTTTTTTTTTTTTAAAAAGGGGGGTTTTTTTGGGGGTTTTGGGGGGTTTTTTTTGGGGAAATTTTTTTTTGGGTTTTTGGGGGGGGGGGGGTTTGGAAATTTTTTTTGGGGGGGGGGGGGGGGGTTTTTTTTTTTGGGGTTTTTTTTTTTTTTTTTGGGGGGAAAACCCCCCCCCCGGGGGGCCCCCTTTTTTTTTTTTGGGGTTTTTTTTTTTTTTTTTTTGGGGCCCCTTTTTTTTTAAAAAAAAATTTTTTGGGGTTTTTGGGGGGGTTGGGGTTTTTTTAAAAAATTTTTTTTGGGTTTTTTAAATTTTAAAAATTTTTGGCCTTTTAAATTTTTTTAAAGGGTTTTTTTTTTTTTTTGGGAATATTTTTCCCCCCCCAAATGTTTTTGGGGGGGTTTTTTTTTTTGGGGGGTTTTTTTCCCGGGGGCCCCCCCCTTTTTTTTTTAAATTTTGGGTTTTTTGGGGGAGGGGGGGGAAAAAAAAAAACCCCCAAAAAAGGGGGAAAAAGGGTTAAAATTCAGTGACGCCCACAGAATAGTGAGTGCAGTTCTGGAGTATAATACAGGAGGAAAACTCAGGATATAATGTAATGTGTGTACACAGTGACTGCACCAGCAGAATAGTGAGTGCAGCTCTGGAGTATAATACAGGAGTAACTCAGGATCAGTAATGTAATGTATGTACACAGTGACTGCACCAGCAGAATAGTGAGTGCAGCTCTGGAGTATAATACAGGAGTAACTCAGGATCAGTAATGTAATGTATGTACACAGTGACTGCACCAGCAGAATAGTGAGTGCAGCTCTGGAGTATAATACAGGATGTAACTCAGGATCAGTAATGTAATGTGTGTACACAGTGACTGCACCAGCAGATAGTGAGTGCAGCTCTGGAGTATAATACAGGATGTAACTCAAGATCAGTAATGTATGTCAGTGACTGCACCAGCAGAATAGTGAGTGCAGCTTGGGTATAATACAGGAGGAACTCAGGATCAGTAATAATGTATGTACACAGTGACTGCACCAGCAAGAATAGTGAGTGCAGCTCTGGAGTATAATACAGGAGGTAACTCAGGATCATAATGTAATGTATGTACAAAGTGACTGCACCAGCAGAATAGTGAGTGCAGCTCGGAGTATAATACAGGAGGTAACTCAGGATCGTAATGTAATGTATGTACAAGTGACTGCACCACAGAATAGTGAGTGCAGCCTGGATATAATACAGGATGTAATCAGGATCAGTAATGTAATGTATGTACACAGTGACTGCACCAGCAGAATAGTGAGTGCAGCTTTGGAGTATAATACAGGAGGTAACTCAGGATCAGTAATGTAATGTATGTACACAGGACTGCACAGCAGAATAGTGAGTGCAGCTCTTGAGTTCAATAAAGATGTAATCAGGAGTATTAGTATGTGAAAGTTAATGCATTTTTTTTTTCAAATTTCCTATTTATTTTTGTAGTTAATTACTTTTTTATTGTTTTTTAAGGCATTGAGCTTCTGTACTTATCATGGACACAGGTGGTTAATGATGGACACAGAAATAGTCGATGCTTATTATCTATAGCCTTGGTAAGGTCACCTTGATTTATCCACTTTGAAAGAGAATCTCCAAAAAGTTTTGTTTGCTGTCATGCCCCGGTGCATCATTGATTTCCTCGCAGACCCAACACAGACACGATTTTCTGCCATAAATCTGCTCTTTATGAACAACACGTTGGTCTTTGAGCATAAAATATTAATAAGGCTTTAATGTCTGAGAATTGGAGGTACATGACGGTAAGTGTGAATCGCTTTATAGGGCCACTCGTGCATTAAATATCATCGGACACTTCAGAGATATCTGAGCAGCGGAGGAGATGACGAGTCCGGGGGAAACCTGAGATAGACGGGAACATGTCTGCTCCGAATGGAGGTTTATACTTTGGGCTGAAGAACGAGTTCATGAATGGTTGTTCTCATAACTGCATGGTGGAGCCGTGATTAAGAAATGGCAGAAATAATAGCCAGATATGCAGAAATCATTGCATCACATTTCTATGTCACTTTCCCTTGTTTTATTTTGGTCCTGTATGGCTTTTTAAATTTATTGGTTCAGTTAAAGACTTGTGAAATAAAGGGAATGTACATATTTCACTACTTTATCAAGATAAAATATTCTATGATGATTAAATTTTACAATGTATATTTTTAGCAGTCGATCACATATTTTGTTACTGAATAGTTGGACCTAATAGAGAAAGAAAGAAATGACAACATTCTGGTCGCCTGCAGGCACCAGTAGGGGGAGCTCAGGCCTGCTGCATACAGTGCAAATATCAAATATTTTTATTAATATATGCATGATTTGGGGTGAAAAAAATATTATTACAATTGATTCTGATTAAAATGTTGCCTTTTATTGCCACTATGCTGCAGAATGATCTAAGAATTCATTAATAAGCTCTTTGTGACAGTCCAATGGGACAGCTTGTAAATCTTTTACAATTTAAATGTGCAAGGAAAACAGTGAGCAAAAAGGCTGGAATCACTCCGGCGTATGGCATCTGATCCGAGTATGTGATATATTAGACCCTCGGCTCCTGTGCTGCAGCGAGCGTGCTCCAAGTGTCCCGGTCTGTGCTCTGTCCCTCGCATAAGAGAATCGCAGCACAGGTGCAGAGGAGACGGAGAAATTAATTTCTCCCTCTCCTCCATGCGACCTCGGGGACCTTCCTAAAACTACATTTATAAAAATTTAAATGCTAATATATACCCAAAAATAGCAGATTTAAACACTACGACTTTTCCTGCAAGAAGATAATTCCACAATGATTTTGCAGGTCAACATGGCCTGGTCATAAAGGAGTTAATAAATCTGTTCCAATGACAAGGCTAAGCTAGAGGACAGTGAATAGAAGAGTTGTCTAGTGCACAGATTAGCTCCTATCAATGATAGCACAGAATAGAGCACCATAGATAGAGAGACAAATACACACACACACATAGTGCTGCTTCTAGTCAGTGTTACTCTAGTGTTTGATTCACAGCTACACTGCTCATTACTGCTGCAAGTTCTATTGGAAAGAGCTGGTAAGCACTGTGCTGCCGGCTTAGGAGACTTGCCACCTCTGACCGACTGGGGAGATGGCCATAAGTTACAGTTGCTTTTTTTTTTCTTTTCTTTTTTTTTCTAAAAATTTACAATTTTAATAATTTAATTATTTAATTATTAAGGAGCTTGAGCATAACTCTTTAACTAACCTGACATTTTGTAGGCTCCATATAAATGTACCTTATGTTGTGAATTTTTAGTCTCTGAATCTTTCCATTCATTGAAAGCAAGAAGAGATCTTGAAATTGATGACGAGGAATATAAATTAGAAAGATGCAGAACTTTGCAAAATACTGTTTATTTAATACAAACAAGCTGCAATATGAAGTGATAGGTGAGCAACCCGTTATTTTTTTTTTATTTTTTACTATCAACCTCTGTATTACACCCACTATCCATGCATTTGCATTGTTATCCTTCTCATTTCCAGCACATGGAGCAGACCTGAGAACTGGGGCTTTATATTGAGCACCTGCAGACACACGTCGAGTGACCAGATTTTTGCAGAAAAGCCTGGATCAGACGAGCCAGATCTGCTATAATGATGAAGTAATCTCTGCATCTCATCAACCTTCCTGCTGTCTGCCATGTGTCCCTACTTGGCGCATTAGATTTCCAGCAGAACGTCTCCACCTTCTACTAACTCAGAATACTTTCTCGTTTGACTTCTTATATTTTGCAGTTCAGCTGTTAAATTTACACAAATTGTTCTCTCTTCTACAGTTTTACAACTTGTCACTCATTAAGTCTCATCAGGGTGAGATCTGGGACAGGCAGACTCAATGGACAATGAAGATTGCCAGCCTGGAGACAAATCATGTGGATAGAGAATTCCTGGAAATGTCTAAACGCTCATTCTGACAAGAGTATATTCAGTCTCTGCGCTGTCTGTGGATGCACAGATAACACACAGACCCATTATAGCCAGTGATATTAAGAAAGTGTAGTTGTGGTACTTCAACACTTATAAAGGTTCTGCACACCAGCCAAAGCCAGGAAAAAATATAATTAGGGTCATCCATATACCCTTGAAGGCACCAACTGGAGTGCCTCATTCAAATATTAAGAAAGTGTAGCTGTGGTACTTCTTCACTCATAAAGGCTCTGCACACAGAGCAAAGCCTGAAAAAAAAATATAAGGAGGGTAATCCATACAACATTGAAGGCAACAACTGGAGGGCCTCATTCAAATATTAAGAAAGTGTAGTTGTGGTACTTTTACAATCATAAAGGCTCTGCACACAGTGCAAAGTCATAAAAAAATTATAAGGAGGGTCATCCATATACCCCTGAAGGTAACAACTGGAGGCCTCATTCAAATATTAAGAAAGGGTAGCTGAGGTACTTCTACACTCACAAAGTGCAGAGCCCCAAAAAATTACACAGACGACAAGCCATACACCCTTGAAGGCAACAACTGAAGATTAAAAATACTTTATATGCTGTTGTCATCCGGTAGTGTGGAAAAGTCTGGGCTAATCCAGGCTTTGTTGATTTTTATAAAAGTGAGTTTGTCAGCAATTTCTGTTGACAGGCGAAAGTGCTTGTCTGTTATGACAACCCCAGTGGCATTAAAAAACAGTTCAGACAAGACATTAGCAGCAGGGTAGCACAACACCTCCAAGGCATAGAGGGACAGCTCATACCAGGTGTCCAGCTTTGATACCCAATAGTTAAAGGTTGCAAAGGAATTATAGAGTATGCTGATTTTGTCATTCAGTTATTGCTTGACCATCTTTAAAAATGTTTCCCTTCTTGTCAAAAATACTCGGTCATCAGGGCCTGGATGCTAGGAGGTTGTCATGAAATTGGTCCAGGCTTTTGACAGTGTACTCCTGCCTCTGCTGTATCTGGTGTGTCTCACCCTCTCCTCCTTGGTTGGGTAGGAAGCTTGTCCCCTGCCACTAGCGTTGTCTGATGGGAATTTTTCAACATATTTTCCACAATGGTCTTCTACTATTTTAGTAGACCTCTCCACCTAATGAAGAAGATTCAAGGTTCTCCTTGTAATATGGGTATGGCAGGGTGAACAACCAATATTCTTTTTTGCACATATGAATGTAACGTGAGGGTCACGGGAAAGGCAGCGGTACATAAAGTTAGCCATACAGGATGTGCCAAGCTCCATACAGCCAACACTTTCCTGTCTCCATGATGATGACGACTCTCCATTTCTTCCTCTTCATTCCCATCCTCAGACTATCGATGTACTGTAGGAGCGATCAGACAAAGGTTGGGTGGCTACAAACCTTTATTGAGCTAGCCACCAGCTCCTCTTCTTCCTCTGCCTCCTCCTCATCTCCCACCTCTTCATTTTTACCCAATCCACTCTGACACAAAGCAGGTTAAACTTTATGGATGACAATACAGTCTATTTTTTCAGGCCCTCAAAAAATGAGGTCACCGACAGCAGCCTTATATTTATCAACGGACTGCAAAGCCCTAAGCCCTGCCTAGAGTCTGTATTCACCACTCTCCTTGTTCCAGCAGCTGTCCTTAGGCTTAATGCAGAATGTTTCACATAGAAGCAGCAAAGCACAAGATTAGCCCTAAAAGGGACATTTAGTATGATGGTTCAGCAAATTATCACCACTGGAGGACTCTGATTCCTAAAGTTGTGCACACCGGCATGGCAACTACTCTTTCACTGAGCTGTGCAATGGCATCAGTGAGCCGAGCTTGGCGGCGCCTGTTCTTTTATAACCTCTGATGTGGTAATGTGGCCATCCAATCAAAGTAATGTCCCAACAAGATGGCTACGGCATCACCGTGACTGGCAGGCAATCCCTGCATGTTTATTAGCTGTGTAACAGGCACCAAACATGCAGGGCAGGGATTCGAGTGTTGAATCCGAGCACCACTGAAATTGTTGAGCTTCCCACATGAGCTGAGAGTTCAGGCACTGGCTCTGCACTTGTGAACACAAGCTACTGTATGCGGCGCATGTGGTGACATGCTAATATTTCATGCACGCGGAACGAATCAGAAGATGCAAAAAGGACTGGATGGGCGACTATTACATGTGTTGCTGTGAGGCCAGGTCAGCACCGGACCCGCCTAAGAGCCCGAAAGAGTGACGGCAGCTGTAGGGAGCAGTATTGCTGGACAGGTGAAGGCCGGGAAGAGATTAGCATTATATTAATTTTTTAATTCTACATATACCCTGGAAAGACCCCAAAGCATAATAAATATCTTAAAGTGGCAAATAAATGTTATGCAAATCGAATAGCCTGCCTGGATTTGAGCGAATCTGCCACATTGGAATTCGAGCAGATTCGCTGATCTTTGGACAAGACTTTTTAGGTAACATGATGTTTATTCAGATTGTCCTCATCGCTGTGATTTCACGGGTGCATTGTAGAAATATTTTTAGAGGTCAATGATGCATAAAGCGACAGTGAATTGACCTCCGCCTCGCATTTCTACAAAATATAAGTTCATCTCTGTAAAATACTGCTGCCATTTCCTTTTCTTGCAGAGTTAAATCCTCTTACGTTTCCAATCATTGGAGCTGTTAATGTTGACTCCTATGATGGGAGGCCCCCATATAGGCAATAGGATACTAATGGCCTGAATATGGGCGATACGCTTCGAAGACTTGACCTTTTTGGCTTTCTGAATGCAGACAATAAGCCAAGTCGTGGATTTTGGCTGTTTTATGGGGCTGAAAATAAGAAGCGTCTGCATCATGAGAGCACATGGAGAAGGAATGATCTCCAGCATCCGTAAAGCTGACAGACCTTACATGATTGACACACATTGTAAAATGCTGCTGGCCACCATAATGGCTTCTATAAGAATGGGTGACGAGTGGCGACCAATTGGAAATGAGTCGAGGAGGTAAATTTCTAACAAATTTGTGGCAATAGCTCCAATGTAATGGAAAAAACAACACTATTCAGGTAAATGGTGAAGGAAACATCAAAAAAGCCACTCGTAATTCATCTTCCTTCAGCCTCAGAAAGCAGTCGATCACTTTAGATTTGGGGGTCTCGCTGTGTCCTCTTCATCATATCTCATCAGTGATGGTAGTGCTTCATCTACTGCTACTATTAATCCTGGTGAAAAGCGTATTATTTCTCCAGTTCCAAGTTCTGCAGCCATTTTTGCAGGAGTGCTTGTCCCATATGAGCTGTTTTGGTGCCTAAGAGGAAATATCTGAATGCCATTTTGCTGGTCCCTGGGATTCCACATGGCAGCTGTGAGCCCAACAATAGTTTGTCTCCTTGTGTGTGGAAAGGAAATTTATTGGGTTTTCTGGCATCAAAACTTTATTGAGAACACACCTGTTATTGTTTCAGATGACTTTTTGTAAAAGGTCATCAGATGTTTGTACAAGAGGAACAACGTTATTTCTGTCCATTATATGACTTATATCCTATATTTATCACCAGTTTTCCCTGCTGTAGGCTCAACTAGTAATTTTCTGCTGTCTCTGAGCTAGTGGGTGGAAGCCAGCTGATATGATGTATCCTTAACACAGCACACACAGGCAAAAGGTATTTCTGCTCTCCTGTCTTTATATGGCACATATTCAGAAACATGGAGATCATTATACAGCAGCACTGAGCAGTGTAGCTGTGAGTCAATATGTGGGGTTAGATAAAATAGAAAATAAAAGGCAGCAGCATGGTGGACATAACACAACTGTTTTGAGCAGTGTAGGTGCAAATTCAGCACTGGGTGAGATGAAACACTTAATAGGAAGCAGCATGGGATGAGTTAAAGAAGCTTCCCATTAAGTTTTTTATTCATTAAAGTGTGCATATTGTAGGAATTCACTCTCTCTGGTAGGCATTAGACCTAAGGTAGTGTTCACACAGGCAGTGCAGTTTTGGTCCAAACACATGCAGTTTTTATTACTTTCAACAGGATGGACAGCACCAAAACAAACTCAAAAACATAAATCTCCAGCCTTGTCTAGGCGCTAACTGGACAGAACATACAGTGGCTTCTCATACATGGCTGAACAAAAGCGTTCAACTCCAGGCATAGTTCACACACGTTACTCTGCAGCTCTGACAAACAGACTGTTTAGAGCAGTCTACATTCAGAAAGAGACCCCGGCATGTCTCTCAGCTACAGCTCACTTTTTGGCTGGTCACTCACCAGTAGCACACTTAACTCAGCTCACTATTCAGCAGACTGACACTCCCTCAGGAGACTGCCACTCCATGAATCTACTTCCTGCTTCTTATAGAATCCCTGCAGATGCTTCTAATCAAACACAGCAGAGCTGGGATTTAACCCTGCCTTCCCAGCTATGCTACATATGCAAGTGAGGGACAGGACTGTAGTCATGACCTGAATTACTGCAACATCTATGTCCAGTTCTTCCCCTACAGAAAACTGTACTCTTCTCTTTAGCGTACCTGCATCTCCAAGTTCGCTCCTCCTGGGCACTTCCCAGATGACTACGGTCCCTCTTTCAGGCGACCCCCAGTAATGGAGACACAGTCCAGAATAACTTGAACATACTCTTTACTTAACTCTTCACATATTACATCCACAGTTGGCACATCAGGTGTTTCACTTGTTTCCTTATCTTTCCCTGCTTTGCTGTCACTTCTGTGCAGTACACACCCGGACCGGACCGTACTAGACTGCTCACCAGTTCCTTCCAGGCCTGACCTCACTATAATGACATTTCCTTCAGCCTGTTTTGCCCCAGACATGAATTCATCAATCACTACGTTTGGTGGCCCCCGGTGAAGCATCCAGCCCGTCTGTGCCGATCCCATCGAAGTTCTAACTTATTCCATCTCCTTACTCCAGCCAACTTCTGCCCTAAAAGCATTGGCCCAGGCAGTAAGATGCCACAACTCCCTTCTCTGTACAGGTCCACTGACAGGATATACAGCAGCCATGGGTAACGTGGATTGCAGCACCTAAACGTTGCGTGGCTGCCGGCTGTCCGGGCCGATAGCCCATGTGGACACTTGGGCACACTGGCCCTGTCTGACCTAACTGCCTAGGAACTTCTCACTACTATCCGGCAGCCGCTCCTACACTAAACCCTCTGTTATGTTTTGGTAGCTGAGGAGAGTAAGCAAAAACGGCAATACACCAGAGAGGCTGGAACCTATTGGATTGCAGTAACCTGAACTAACCACACAACTAGAGGTAGCCGTGGAGCGTTCCTACGTTGATCCTAGACGCCTCGTCACAGCCTGAGAGATAACTACACCTAAAGGCAAAAAGATGAAAGCTATCTGCCCCGGAGCAGATCCCCAAAGAAAATAGGAAGCCCCCAAACATGTAATGGTGGTTAGACAAGAAGAAACACGGACACAGACAGAAAATAGAATGAGCAAACGCTGGGGCCCAATCTGTCTAGACAGAAAAGTACAGGAAAGGATACTCACTGCAATCCAAAAAAACCCCTAAAAAATACCAACTCTACTGATTGCAAAAACACCTGAGATCACACGACCTCTACCACCTAAATCAGTTCTCTGGGTAACAAAACTAAGCCGCAGCCACTGAAAAAACAGGAAAAAGCAAATGAACAAACAACAGTGGCTCCAGATAAACTGAGAGGAGCACAAGCCCCCCGGAGGGGACCTGGCTGACCTCCACAGAAGTGTAGGCAAACAATGCAAAAAGCAAGCACAAAAATAAAAGCAGAAAATATCTTATCTGATAGCAGAAGATGCAGGCAAGGCTCAGCAAGCTTCCAAATGAACCAGGAACCACAATTGAGACAAGAACAATTGATCACAGGCAACCATCATGGGAGGGAACCTCCCTTATATCAGACCAGTTAGTGATCCCAGATTGCCACTCCTCGCTGAAAGGTTCAGTACTATCAGTAACCACCAGAGGGAGCGTCTGCTCAGAAACCATTTTTAGCACATTCATAACAACCCTCTATGGAGCATCCTATAAGCTATACCTAACAATGTCCACTAGTATGCCCACATCTACTGAACCACAATAGAATTACACTTACCCAATGTATAAGAACTATATGCTAAGGTGCCCTCCTTTAGTGTTCCCAGAAGAAAGCACCTAACTTTCCCTAAACTGTACATATCACATATATTGTACTAAAAGAACACAACGCATATACAAATATTATACATAAAATGGTAACACAATAGAGAATGTGGCAATACCATTGCTATGTGTGGTAATACATGTTCCATGTAGCAGTACCATCAAAGTATTTACAACAACACACAATAATTAGTACATATAAACATTAAGAACACTTGAGGAGGCAGGGCAGGTAGGAATACTCCTTCACCCCCTTACATAGTGTAGTGTGAGTGTATTAATATACTCACCCACAGCTGGTCTCTCCAGGTGTCGAGTGCAGTTCTTCTCAGTGACATCACTACAATTGCGACTAGCTGGCTTATTCTATTTTCTATGCATGAGTCTGAAGTCTCCATTACAATTAAACCTATAGATCCTTGTTCTGAACTCCATAAAGTTCACACTGTAAAAGTCACTTCTGGGTCACGCAGAGCGCAGTATGATACAGACAGTCTGCAGAGCGCTGACGTAACGTCACTCAGAAGAGAAGAAGAACAATGTAGGTGAGTATATTATGAAACTTACACTACATTCCATGAATATATACACACATTTTTAATTAAAAGCTTAATGGGAGTGCTTCTTTAAAAGTAGCAGCAACATAGGGGACGCTTTAAAGCAAAATTGGGCAGTGTAGCTGTGAATCCAGAACTGGGTTGAGATAAAGCAATTATTAAAAGCAGCAGGACCATTTGTGTGTGTCTGAGTATTGTTTTCTCTCATATTGGTCTGGCTAGTCTCCCTCTAGTCTTGAGCAGGATTATTTTTGTATTATTAATGTCTAGTTCTGGGTAAATAATGAGTTCCAAAGGAGGGATAAGGGAAGATGTGGCTCATAAGAGGAGAAAGAAGCATATACAGTGCATTGCGAAAGTATTAGGTTCCCTGGAACTTTTCAACCTTTTCCCACATATCCTGCTTCAAACATAAAGATACCAAATGTTAATTTTTGGTGAAATATCAACAGGTGGGACACAATTGTGAAGTTGAACGAAATTTATTGGTTTTTAAAATTTTTGTGGAAATACAAAAACTGAAAAGTGGGGCGTGCAAAATTATTCGGCCCCTTTATCTTCATATTTTGTTGCTCCACCTTTTGCTGCGATTACAGCTGCAGTTGCTTGGGGTATGTCTCTATCAGTTTTGTACATCGATAGACTGAAATTCTTGCCCATTCTTCCTTGGCAAACAGCTCGAGCTCAGTGAGGTTGGATGGAGATCGTTTGTGAACAGCAGTTTTCACCTCTTTCCACAGATTCTCGATTGGATTCAGGTCTGGACTTTGACTTGGCCATTCTAACACCTGGATACGTTTATTTGTGAACCATTCCATTGTAGATTTTGCTTTATGTTTGGGATCATTGTCTTGTTGGAAGACAAATCTCCGTCCCAGTCTCAGGTCTTTTGCAGACTCCAACAGGTTTTCTTCAAGAATGGTCCTGTATTTGGCTCCATCCATCTTCCCAACAATTTTAACCATCTTCCCTGTCCCTGCTGAAGAAAAGCAGGCCCAAACCATGATTCTGCCACCACCATGTTTGACAGTGGGGATGGTGTGTTCAGGGTGATGAGCTGTGTTGCCTTTACGCCAAACATATCGTTTGGCATTGTTGCCAAAAAGTTCGATTTCGGTTTCATCTGACCAGAGCACCTTCTTCCACATGTTTGATGTGTCTCCCAGGTGGCTTGTTGAAAACTTTAAACAACACTTTTTATGGATATCTTTGAGAAATGGCTTTCTTCGTGCCACTCTTCCATAAAGGCCAGATTTGTGCAGTGTACGACTGATTGTTGTCCTATGGACACACTCTCCCACCTCAGCTGTAGATCTCTGTGTGTCGACCCGCCACCACAATTGTGGGTTACCAGGGCAATGGGGTACTCAGAGCCGAGCCCATGGAAGTCTATGGGGATTGTCACAGGTAGCTGTGGCTCGGTCTGTGGCCCTGGCGGTCTGGCGTATGTTGGGGATATATTTACAGGGGATTGATTTATGTACAGTTCGTGACGCCACCTGTAGTATTCTGGTAATTTGTACCAGCGCTGCTGTAGATCTCTGAGGGGATGGTGATGCAGCTAGATGTCGGGTCCCCTACAGGTGGGACTCTTCCCTCAGGTCGGTAGTTAGGTGAGGATTGTGCAGGCATGCAATAATAACTCAGTCTCACACAGTCAACGTCTTTCCATACCTTTACTTGCAGGATGATAAGGCAGGTCCCAGGGAGGCTGATGGGGTTGATGGAGGATGAGCTTTGAGGCAACAGATAAGCAAGTTAGGGGCCTCCTTTACTTTCCAATGAAGCTGAGTACGACCAGCCTGAAGCGTAGTCCTCTCTATGATTCCAGCTAGTCTTTAGCTGTTCTGCCCAGTCAAATTTGTGTTAGAAGCCTTCCTGCGAGGGAGCTGAATCCTTTTCTTGTCGTGCACAACTCAAAGTCTTCACACCCCCTGACTCCAGCTACGTTCTGACTATAAAGGGGCTTGTCTGCCGCGACCTAGGGTCCGGTAGATTCCTGGTTTTCTCTTCACTATGCTGTACAATAGTGATCCTTCGGTCCCCAGTAACCGGTTGCAACGTGCAGGACTTTTCCAAGTCAAAAGCACTTCTCCAATTACCTTCCTTCCACTTTGCCCTTCGCCTTGCTTGTCTCTTAATAGATAGTTCAGTCTTTCTTCCAGTGGGGCACAGCTCTGACTAGACTAAGGTGTATACAGACACCTACACCAGACTCCACTTTCTGAACTGATGATAGACTTAAACTGGACACGTCTACTCTGTCCAAGGACAGGAAACTGACTTTTCACTCTGAAGTCCGGACACTGACTGACTAAATCACTCCCTTCCACACCCCTGCTGGGTGTGTCAGAAGTGTACACGATGTCATGAAGAAACCTTAACTGTTACCTCTCCACTCATCCTCCTGGTATTGTGTACCAGGGCTACACATTCCCCCATGGTAAACGACAGCACTCCCGGGCTGTAAAATACAAAAGACATTTTGTTTATGCAATAAACATTGAACAATAACATCTTCCCATCCGGGAGGTGAGAACACCTTGAACGTTACGAACAATAACATTCTACATATAGAAATACAAAAGTATCAAATAGCATTTAATAAATATATATACAAGATACTTGTGAAGGACCCGCACCAAACCTTCAACGTGGGTCCTGGGTGGGCTGCAGGACATCCAAATGCAGACCTCCCTCAGTGCCACACCACACGGGTTTTTGGTTCAGAGGTGAGTTAAGGTTTTATGTGAAACCATTAAGGAGGCACTTTAGTGCAACTATTTACAGGATACAGTTTTTGGGCTGGCTCAGTCCTCAGCCTCTGAGTCCATTGTTAAACGAAGACATAATAGAGAAAAAACACATTTATATATATAGACTTTTACAATGTTCACACAAATTCGTTATAATCACTGCTGATATCTAATGGGTAATTTCCCTTTTGTGATTCTTTCTGATCTACGTGGTGTAGTTTCAGGTATAACAAGTTGCGATCTGTCTGCACTGCGTAACGGCAAACTATAGAACTGCCTTAACCTTTCTATGGATCTGGCAAGCGTACTGATGGCTGGGCGGTGTGAGTCAGCTTCACCAGGGGATCCCATAGTATGGGGCGCTGCTTCAGATGATCCATCTTGAGGTTCCACAGGTTGAGGTGTTGCTGGGATGGGTAACTCCTGAGCGGGCTCAACTGGCACCACAGGCACAACTGGAGGTAAAACTTCCTCTTGTGGCTGATAAAACTGCAACACTGGAACTATCACAGCATCTCCCAGTCGGGGCCAATCCGCAGGAAAATCTCCCAGATCGGTGTGTATGACCTCTTCCTTTCTTTCTCTTTGATTGAGGACAGGGTTCTTTTCACAACTCTTTAAGTGTTCTGGACACAACTTCAAATGATCTCTGGACACCGTGGTTGTTGTTCTTCCTCCGTCTTTACTGACGACACAAACTTTTCTGTTGTCGTATTTAGAATCTTGTATGACGTAGGGTTCTTGCTCCCACTGATTATCCAGTTTATGCATCTTTCTTTTTCTTTTAATACTACCTCTCCAGGCATCAGAGGCTTGGCAGGAGCATTTCGGTTGTAAACATCTTCCTGTTTCTCCCGTGCCTTATTGAGACTTTCCTCCACACAGATTTGTACTCTTCTGTATTGCTCTTGCCGATTGACGTCCCAGTTCTCCACGGCATCGTCTGCCTCCGGTTCTACCACTCCAAGTTCTAAATCCATGGGTAGTTTTCCGGGCCTTGCTCTCATAAGATAGGCTGGAGTGCAGTTAGTTGAGCTTACAGGTATATGGTTGTACAAATCAACCAAATCAGGTAGTAAATCCGGCCATCGATTCCTGTCTTCCAACGGTATGGATCTCAACAAGTCAAGGACAATATGGTTCATCTTTTCACAAAGACCGTTGGTTTGAGGGTGATATGGTGTTGTTCTTATTTTCTTGCACCCGTACATATGACAGAATTCCTTGAATAAATCAGCTTCGAAAGCAGGTCCCTGATCGGTTAAGACTTGCTCGGGATACCCATGCGGTCTGCAGAAGCTTGCTTGGAAGGTCTTCGCGGCCGTCACTGCGGTCTGGTCTTTCACTGGAACGACTACCAGAAATCTGGAGTAATGGTCCACCATGGTCAAGGCGTATGAGTATCCAGATCTACTCGGCGACAGTTTGACGTGGTCCAGGGCCACAATCTCCAGGGGACGAGTCGTCCGGATAGGTTGCAGGGGGGCCTTTTGACTACCGTAGTCCTTTCTTCTGAGACCACAGGGTCCACAGTTCCGACACCACCTCTCGACAGAGCTGCGCATCCCTACCCAGTAGAACCGGCATCTCAACAGGGTCTCCAGCTTCCTCCAGCCAAAGTGTCCTGCTTGATCGTGGTACGCTTCCAACACCATTGGAACGTCTGCCTTGGGGACCACGATTTGCCAGACCATTTCATGGGTTCTGGGGTTGACGTATCTTCTGCACAACTTCTCACGGTATAGGAACAACCTGCTTTTCTCGTTCCACAGGAGCTTGGCTGACATAGGTGCATCCTTTTCCAGAGAGGAGCCTTCCTGTCTTAACAACTCCTTGATGCGGCTGACCACTGGATCACTGTCCTGAGTCTCTTTCCAACTATGATGGGGTAAAGGATTTAATGTTGCACCATTCTGCTTTCTGTGGACTCGATGCTCGTGGACTACCCCATTTCGATGGAACGCGGGTAGCTCAATTTCTTCCAGGTCGTCCGATTCTTCTTCCGTGTCAGAGTCATGCGGCATTCGGGACAACGCATCAGCATTAGCATTCTTTCGACCTGCCCGGTACTTGATAGTAAACTGATAATTGGACAACCGAGCCATCCATCGCTGCTCCATGGCACCCAGCTTGGCGGTTTCCAGGTGCGTTAACGGGTTGTTGTCTGTGTACGCCGTGAACTTATTGGAGGCCAGATAGTGCTTAAATCTTTCAGTAATGGCCCAGACCAGCGCCAGAAACTCTAGCTTGAAGCTGCTATAATTTTCCGGATTCCTTTCAGTTGGCCTGAGTTTTCTGCTAGCATATGCGATGACTTTTTCTTGTCCATTCTGCTTCTGACTGAGAACGGCTCCCAACCCTTCATTACTGGCGTCGGTGTACAACAGGAACGGTTGGCTGTAATCAGGATAGGTTAAGATCTCATCACCTGTCAGGATCTCTTTCATCTTTTGAAATGCTTCAGCCTGTTCCTTACCCCAATTGAAAGGAGGGTTTCTGCTCTTTAAAGATTGTCCTACCAGGAGGTCCTGTAAAGGAGCTGCCTTCTTCGTGTAATCTTTCACGAATCTCCTGTAGTAACCCGTTAGTCCCAGGAACTGTCGCACTTCCTTAAGGTTCTTCGGCTCCGGCCACTTCTGGATGGCAGTGACTTTCTCTGGGTCCGGCGCTACTCCTTCCGAACTGACGATGTGCCCCAAGTATTGTACCTTCTGCTTGAGTAGATGGCATTTTGAGGGTTTCAACTTCATCCCGTACCTGGACAGGGACTCAAACACTTCTGCCAGGTGCTTCAGATGGTCCTCATATGTCTTGGAATACACGATAACGTCGTCTAGGTATAGCAGCACGGTTTCAAAATTGAGATGTCCCAGACAGTTTTCCATCACTCTCTGAAATGTTCCTGGGGCACTACTGAGCCCAAACGGCATTCTGTCGAACTCACAGAGCCCCATTGGGGTGGTGAAAGCCGTTTTCTCACGATCCTCCTCAGCCACAGCCACTTGCCAGTAACCACTAGTCAGATCAAGGGTAGAAAAGTAGTTAGCCGTTTTCAGAGCAGCTAATGATTCCTCTATGCGTGGTAGCGGGTATGCATCCTTGTGTGTTATGCGGTTCACCTGCCTGTAATCCACACACATTCTCATACTACCATCTTTCTTTTTAACCAGAACTAGAGGGGCTGCCCAGGGACTACAACTATCCCTTATCACCCCAGCTTTCTTCATATCATTCAACATTTCTTTAGCCTTCTGATAATGAGCTGGAGGTATGGGCCTATACCGCTCTTTGATGGGAGGATGACTGCCTGTAGGGATATGATGTTGTACTCCCTTAATTGTCCCAAAATCAAGTGGATTTTTGCTAAACACTTGGCGTACTCTTGCACCACCCGTAATACCCCTTGCTTCTGGTGAGCGGGAGTGGTGTCCGTCCCAACATGGAGTTGCTGACACCATTCCGCCACCTGGGTTGCTGGGTCATTGTCCTCCTCTATTTGACAGGAGTCTAAGGACTCAGCCGGGAGAATAGAATTATTATCAACAGCATGAAGTTTAGCAATGGTTGCATAACGGGGTAAATTTACCTCATCATCTCCCCAATTGAGAAGCCGTACCGGTACTCTTCCATTCACCACTTCTACTACTCCCCTAGCAGTCATAAGTGTAGGTCTATGTTCTGAATGGTGGGGTTCTACTACAGCTTGGTAATTCTGTCCCCTCAGACCTATGGCTGCCCTGCACCAAATGATCATTTCACTCATTGGGGGTATCACAATAGGATCTGAGTCAGTGACCCGTACATTACCAATTTCGCCGTCGGTAAGCTTCGCTTGCTGCTGACACACCAGGGCCCGGATCTCTCTTTGGATTACTCCTCTCTGCCTTGGTCGGGCAATCTCAGCGAGCTGTTGGAGCAAGAACACAACTTCTCCCAAACAATTACCGATAATGTTAGTACCCAAAATGATATTTAAACCGTTCTCCTCATTTACAGTCTTTACTACCAGAAGCCCTTGGTCTTTCAACTCCTCTCTGCCCACCTTTACATCTACACATTTTGTTCCGAGTACTTCTACAGGAAGACCATTCGAAGCATACACAGTAAAGTCAAGGCTCGGAGGTTTAAGACTGTCCATTGACCAGTACTTGGTATATAGAGCATCAGGTATGAGGGTCACCTGGGACCCAGTGTCTAACAATGCTGGAACAGCAATACCATCTAGAATAATAGACAGGTAGGGTCGCCCGCCCACATACCTGCGGTTCCAGTCTAGGGGCCTGACGGTATTCTCCTGGGTGTTGGCCCTTGGACCCAGGTTCTGCCCGTTTAAAGGACACTGTGTAGACAGATGACCTTTCCGGTTGCAGCGATAACAGATGATCTCTCGACGAGAAGGGTGTTGATCAGAGGTTGCTCCTGGGGGTGGCGTTGTCCTCCTCCGGGGGGGCGACGTCTTCTTTCTCCTCCGGTGCATCCACGGAACGTCCTCTGGGCAGTCAGCTAGCAAGATCTTCCCTTCCTCTTCTTTCCGCAGCTGTAGGGCACTCATCACAGCGGCCAGATTTTTAGTCAGCTGGCGCACCTCTGAGCGCAGACAGTCCAATTCACTAGGAGGTGTCACCTGCGTTTTGGTTTCTGCCACTAGCGGGGAACAGGGGGTTACTGCCGGTTCCAGAGTGACTTCACCCTGATGATGTTGGGTGGACACCTCAGGTTTGCCCAGGGCCGCAGCCCTTTTATTGCCATGTCCTTTAGGGCATCAAAGGTAGCATCCGGATGATCTAAGGACCACCAATTTACAGTTCTGCGTTCCTCTGGGGATCTCAATCCCTGTATAAATTGTTCTTTCAGCATTCTATTCTCGTCGATAGCATTTAAATTGTTAATTTGCTTGAGGGCTCTCAGGCTCCCTGTAGTCGGCAAGCATAGTCCCGGATGCTGTCACCTGGCTGTTGTGAACAGTGATAGAAGGCCATCCGGAGATCCGTTTCTGTGCGGTCTTCAAAATATGGCATGAAGCTTCAGGAAGATCGCAGGCACCGACTCCTGATCAACGGTATCCCAAGTCTCCACTTCCCTCTCAGCAGCGCCAGTTAGCTGCCCTATTAGCACAGCAGCTTTTTGTCTCTCAGGCATGGAGTACATTTCTAGGATGCTGCATAACTTCCGCTTGAAGCCTGCTAATGTGCCTGGCCCACCGCTGTATTGGGGAAGCCATTTCGCCCCAGGCATATATGGGAGCGTTAGTGGCATGATCGGGACTACCGGACTGGGTGCAGGGCCTGCGCCCCCATCTGGCGCTACAATACCAAGCGGTGCGGGATTGGGGCCTCCGGCCGGGCCGCACTGTCAGCCGGTTGTTGTGACATCTTAGCGCCCCCTTGGTTAAACGGAGCCTACCGGTTTCAGACGCTGCTACTTCACAGGCACAGCAGTGGGAACAGGACCTTCGTCGCAGGCGCTCTGATGTCAGAGCGTTCACTTCCTGTTGCAGGACCTGCCGATGAGTCAGAGCCGGGGGCGTGTCCAAGACTTTGCGCGCTCTTTCAGGTACGCCCACCTTCTTCTCCAGCGCCTGAGGGCGCGAATATGGCGACAAAAATGGCGATTTTGGCGCCAAAAGTGCAAACGATCCTTTTTCACAAAAACACTCCACAGGCACACAGGGCTCGCAATGCTGCAAGTTTCGTATCCTGTTCGTGACGCCAAAATTGTGTCGACCCGCCACCACAATTGTGGGTTACCAGGGCAATGGGTACTCAGAGCCGAGCCCATGGAAGTCTATGGGGATTGTCACAGGTAGCTGTGGCTCGGTCTGTGGCCCTGGCGGTCTGGCGTATGTTGGGGATATATTTACAGGGGATTGATTTATGTACAGTTCGTGACGCCACCTGTAGTATTCTGGTAATTTGTACCAGCGCTGCTGTAGATCTCTGAGGGATGGTGAGGCAGCTAGATGTCGGGTCCCCTACAGGTGGGACTCTTCCCTCAGGTCGGTAGTTAGGTGAGGATTGTGCAGGCATGCAATAATAACTCAGTCTCACACAGTCAACGTCTTTCCATACCTTTACTTGCAGGATGATAAGGCAGGTCCCAGGGAGGCTGATGGGGTTGATGGAGGATGAGCTTTGAGGCAACAGATAAGCAAGTTAGGGGCCTCCTTTACTTTCCAATGAAGCTGAGTACGACCAGCCTGAAGCGTAGTCCTCTCTATGATTCCAGCTAGTCTTTAGCTGTTCTGCCCAGTCAAATTTGTGTTAGAAGCCTTCCTGCGAGGGAGCTGAATCCTTTTCTTGTCGTGCACAACTCAAAGTCTTCACACCCCCTGACTCCAGCTACGTTCTGACTATAAAGGGGCTTGTCTGCCGCGACCTAGGGTCCGGTAGATTCCTGGTTTTCTCTTCACTATGCTGTACAATAGTGATCCTTCGGTCCCCAGTAACCGGTTGCAACGTGCAGGACTTTTCCAAGTCAAAAGCACTTCTCCAATTACCTTCCTTCCACTTTGCCCTTCGCCTTGCTTGTCTCTTAATAGATAGTTCAGTCTTTCTTCCAGTGGGGCACAGCTCTGACTAGACTAAGGTGTATACAGACACCTACACCAGACTCCACTTTCTGAACTGATGATAGACTTAAACTGGACACGTCTACTCTGTCCAAGGACAGGAAACTGACTTTTCACTCTGAAGTCCGGACACTGACTGACTAAATCACTCCCTTCCACACCCCTGCTGGGTGTGTCAGAAGTGTACACGATGTCATGAAGAAACCTTAACTGTTACCTCTCCACTCATCCTCCTGGTATTGTGTACCAGGGCTACACATTTGCAGTTCATCCAGAGTGATCATGGGCCTCTTGGCTGCATCTCTGATCAGTCTTCTCCTTGATTGAGATGAAAGTTTAGAGGGACGGCCGAGTCTTGGTAGATTTGCAGTGGTATGATACTCCTTCCATTTCAATATGATCGCTTGCACAGTGCTCCTTGGGATGTTTAAAGTTTTTGAAATCATTTTGTATCCAAATCCGGCTTTAAACTTCTCCACAACAGTATCACAGACCTGCCTGTTGTGTTCCTTGGTGTTCATGATGCGCTCTGTGCTTCAAACGGAACCCTGAGACTATCACAGAGCAGGTGAATTTTTACAGAGACTTGATTACACACAGATGGATTATATTTATCATCATTAGTCATTTAGGATAACATTGGATCATTCAGAGATCCACAATGAACTTCTGGAATGAGTTTGCTGCACTGAAAGTAATGGGGCCGAATAATATTGCACGCCCTACTGTTCAGTTTTTGTATTTCCACAAAAATTTAAAATTACCAATAAATTTCGTTCAGCTTCACAATTGTGTCCCACTTGTTGTTGATTCGTCACCAAAAATTTACATTTGGTATCTTTATGTTTGATGTTTGAAGAATGATATGTGGAAAAAGGTTGAAAAGTTCCAGGGGCCGAATACTTTCACAAGGCACTGTAAGTATAGTATAGAGTTCTTTATATTCACTTGTAAAATTGAATTATGCAAGGCTTGTAGTAACAGCAGCAAATTTTTAAGGGCAGAGTATTGATTTAGCTTTACAGTTCATAAATTGCATCTGGCATATGATCCCACGGTTCTCTTATCCTTTATATTCCTTACCCTTCTTCCAGTCATTCACTGACATGCTAAGAAAAACTAAAAATCTGTAGCTGGAGCCGTCCCTTTTTTAGTGGATTCCAAAACTTTTTTACGAGGTCACAGCGCTGAGGCCACCAAGGTGGTAGGTCCTCAGTCACCACGATTTCTCCAATAATTGTCTTTGCTCTTTGCAACAATGTTGCAAGATTTCTCCATGTTTGGATGGTTGAGCATCAAATGTGAAACCTGTAGCAATATATATGACACACACACTGCACATACTGTACTGTAGTAAGGGTGGAAAAAAAGAGTTCATTTAGTTCCAACTATTTAAGATCCAAAAGCAGAAAAGTTAAAGGACTGTTTGGGCATCCACTTGGCAAACAAATATAGATGGAGATAACGGTAACGTTCTGCATCTGGGCAGTAAGTTGTATACACTTTATATTCCCAGTTGAGCTACGACCCAACTGGGCGAGTTAAGGACACATGGACCATCCAATTTCTGACCATCACCAATAGACTATAATATAAGGGTCAACAAAACTCAATAGAGACAGATCGATCGTTAACACGCTCAGTCCGTCCTCATACAGGGTGCATCTTTTTTTGGAAGCAAATCTACTTTGACAGCAAATCTGAAACAGGTGCTGCCCACAACGAAAAGTTAATGCCCCCAGAGTTTTGCTTATTCATCAGTTGCTTGATGGGATGTGTACATATGCTGATGACTGTAAACAGCTGTACTTGTGATTATTGACTTTTACTAGTTGACAAAGATCTGGGTGAAGTTGTAGGTCACAGACTAAATGAGAGCTCAATGTCAATCAGCTGCTTGTAAAGCCAGCAAGATATTGTTGTGGCAGCATTTTGTGGTTGTTATTTACCTTTGTGTTCTGCTTTATATACTTGCTGGCTAATCAGCGTATGCTTTTGGGTGCAGTTACAGAGATCTCCAAATGTCAGAACATAGTACACAAATGTAAAAAAAAAAAAGAAAGGACTCACCTTGTTGAGTTGAGCAAACCCAATAATTCTGCTTGATTTATTAATCGAATCTTCACGATTCGTTTATTTCTAAGTGCAATGCATAGGGAGGGATGACTAAAGTGAGATTTTGGGCACGTCCCATATAAATTGATGGGTCGTAGGGCCAAATATTCTTTACGGCAGGCATAACCCCCGCCCAGGATGACCCTTCTCTGCGTAATATGACTTGTGGCCTTGCTCTCCCTTTAAATATACAATGAATTCGGTTAATAGAAATGTCTGTTTATCCCGTGAGAATAGATTTGGAGGTAAAATGTCTCCTGCGGTCGGAACATTTTCTTGTAAAACTCTGCCTCGGTTATTTTAGAGACTATGAATAAAAAAAAGGAAATGAAAAGGAAACGTTTGACAGCAGAAGAGAGCGGCGCCGCGCTCCTGATGTCTGCCCTCCGGCTGGTTTCATCTGAGAAATTCATTATTTTTGGTCCTAAATTTATCACAAGACTGGTCTCATCATAGCTCCCTCACGTTACGGCGGAGTGTAATGATACAATGTTGCCAAACTTCCATTTCCTGTAGCCGTGCGCTGTAACTTTAATTGATATTTCCAATATTTCCCTTTCATATCGGTGAAACAATCGAGGTTTGGATCAGAATTCATTACTTTCATCCAGTGTTGGAAAAAAAAAATCTCTTTCTGAAAATGCGTAGGGGGAGGGGAAGACATCAAAAACTCATTATACCTGCGGGAGCCGTAATTACCTGCAGTCTGTGTGTACAGATGGGATGTGACGTTTCCCCGTCATTTGCCCCGAAGACAAGATCCACAATTATCTATGTATCTTCATCACACATTGTGACGCTGCGGATCCTTGATAGTATTAATCACAGCCTCCCACCAGAACATCGCCCTCCTCTCCTGAAACACTCTGTGCTGCTGGGGGACCTTACTCCTTTCACCATGTCTCAGTGAAGTCTAAGAGGTAAAGTTGCTCCTTATGGAGACCACCATGCTTACATAGAGAGAATTCACTGCCTTCGGACAAAACCAACACACTCTATTACTGCTGTTACTACTTTAAAGATCTTATTGGCTGCACGGTGTTCTAGCTCCACCCACTTTACATTTTCAGCCCTCCCCAGAGGAGCTTTTACTCTTCACATCATGGCATTGTCTCTAACCCAGCTAACATCATATGAGGGAAAAGGTCACTGCCTCCTGAAAAGATCAACATCCTCCTCTTCTGCTGATGCTACCATTACAATGATTTAATTGACTCCATGGTGTCTTAACTCCACTTTATTCAGACTTTCAGTCGAAACCCCCGAGGAGCTTAATTTTTTCACATCATGACATTACCCCTATTCTCACTAACATCATATGAATGTAGAGGTCACTGTCTCAAGAAAAGATCAACATGCTCCTCTCCTGCTGATGCTACCATTGCAATGTTCCTATTGGCTGCAGGGTATACAAACTCCGCCCACTTCAGATGCTCAATCTAAACTTAAGAGGAGCTTTATTTCCTCACATCGTGGCATTGCGTTATTTCTTACTAGCATCATATGAGTGTACAGGTCACTGTCTCTAGAAAAGATCAACATGCTCCTCTTCTGCAGCTGTTACTATGTCAGTGATCCTATTGGCTGCATTGTAGCTCAGCGCCACTTACTTCAGACTCTCAGTCTACAGCTCAGAGTAACTTTCCATCACCTTTTCCTCGATATCATCACTTTTGGACCGGTCATTGCCTCCTGACAAGATCAACAGGCTCCTCATCTGCTGCTATTATCATTTCAATGATTTTATTGGCTGCAGAGTATCCTAGCTCCGCCCATTTCAGATTCTCAGCCTACGCCCCTGAGGAGCTGTAGATAAATACTGAAGTCAGTGTGATTCTGAGCCTATTACTAATTACACGTGTCAATAGCAGAAATTGGATACATCCAGGCTATTTCTCAGTGTCAGCCGTAATCTAGGACATCCCTGACTCCTCTCCTACTGCGCATGAGATTTGCTTAATTTAGCTTAACCCAGTTTGTGCAGAGCTGGATCCTCCTTGCGTACGCTGATAACAGAGAACAACTGCGCTATACATAGTCCTGACACTCATTCCGTCAATTTATTAAAGCGGCGACGCTCACATTAATTACTGGACTTGTATTTATGAATCTCATCCATAAAACCACTGATTTCTACAATGTCCGGTAACTCGCGGAGCAATTTGCAGCTGATATAGAGTGGTCAGGTCCTAATCATCGCCTTCTTATAGGAAATTACCATATGAGAACATCAAATTCTAATTTGTGGGTTTTTTTGCGCAGTCACTAAAATATTAAATGTGAATAAATACCACCGGGAGTAATGTGTAATTACGGCCTCAATGAGATATAACCCTCATATATAATTTGCAGCCGGTTATAAATGATGTTCAATTTTGCTCGTATTTTAACAAGAGCAAATTGGAAATTTAAGTTATAGTTTTATCGGTTAAGTGAAAGCGACGGAGAATTACGGGATTTATGGCTTTCATTTATTTATCTCGGATTCCAAATTTAAAGGGGAAATAATTAGTTTCACCATTTAAACTCAATGACAAACAAAGGGATTTTCCAGTTGATTGGGGTTGCCCCATAAATGATCACTATTGCCTATCCACACGATAGGTGCGAAATGTAATTGTTGGAGATCTGAATGTCAAGATCCACACTGACCGCAAGATTGGGGGTCCCAAAAGGAGTGTTAGACCAACGACATGATCATTACTCCACACCGGCTATGGGATCGGTGGTCATGGATCACTAAAGGTTTCATAGGCCCCACGAAGTAAATGGAGTGGTTGTCACACATGAGGACCACTTCTCCAATCAGACATGATGTAGAACCCCAATTCTAATGATTTCTGGGGGTCTCTGCGCTCATTGGTGAGTGATAGTGCTTCATTGCCTGGAATGAGCAATGCATGCAAAAAAAGCTCGGGCAAACCAGTGCTATCATTCATCAGGTACTGGCAAAACCAATAGGTACCGAGGGGCACTTGTCATCCTAATTGGCATATTTGATTAAATTTCAGTTTTTGCACAGTAGAGGCAGCGATAAGAACACTAAATGTGCGATTTTTATAGGGTTGATATCTCCTAAAAGGCCGTGTGCTTAGTTAAAAGCGTCAGTTTGGGCTGATACACTGTTGATGAGCACATTCAATTTCTATGGGAAGACATGCTTAAACTAGTGATAATTTTTGGACCCACATAAGCGATTAACCCAACCAGAGTACAGGCGCTTGGCTTGTTCGCCAGCTGATCAGTGTCAGGTTTACAGAGAGCTACGATCAGGAACGAGCATTCTTCAATGTTCCTGCACGACTTGCACCGTTCTAAGTCTACTGGAGGTGCAACAATGTTGTTTCGTGCATGGGTTGTTTCAACTTTTTGTTTTATGCGGAAATATTTTTCTAACTTTTGCATTAAAATATATGCAAAGAATCCATTAGAGATGAAGTAATACATTTGATGAGAATCAAATTTGGGTAGAATTTTAGGACATTTGCTGGATGCGGCAAATTCAAATACTTTGAGATTTCATGTTCACAAATTGCAAATGTCGGTCGCCAGTCTACACATTGCAGAAGATTGCATCAGCCACACAAGGCTCAAGTGCCCAGAGGTGCAGAAGCGTGGGCTTCCCCATAATGCCTTCTTTCTATCACATATATTCTATATGCTTATGCTTGTATAGCGCCATCATATTACACAGCACTTTACACTCATTACCATCAGTGTCCCCATTGAGGCTCAAAATCTACATTCTCTAACAATATGTATTTAGAGTGAGGGAGGAAACTCACGCAAGTGTAAGGTACTAGCAGGAACGCGGGATGCAGTGACAAGCAGGAGGCAGAGCAAGAGCTAACGGGTACTTTATGCAGAGGATTATTGTAAGTAAATACTCCACGCAGGGAGTCTGCAGAAATATAATATTACAAATACAGGAGAGATAAACAGTAGAGATGCAAAGTTAATAATAAGCGGTAAAAGTGAATCAACTTATCAGTCTGTGGCTCCCGGATGGAAGAGGTTGAAAGATCCCACAATGTCGGCGCAGGTGGCGCGAGACGTCTCTGAAGCGATCCTGGATGAAATTAAAGCACTGTCTCTGTACCGAAACGGCGTTTCCTGGTTTTTCCAGACGCAATCTCCCGGTCCTGGTACACGGTGTTGTACGGGAAGTAGAAGATGGCACAGCAAGTGTGGCACAAAGTCCCGGAGTGAAAGCCAGAGCAGGGCCTACTGAAACAGCGTGTTGTGCGAGGTCAGTGTAGAGAAGATTGTCATTTACTATGAGGGGTGGTGATGCTCGGCTCTATCCATACACAGGTTGTGTGTGTAGGAGAGGATAGGCCGCAGAGTAGGTGTGGAGAAACGGGGTCAGAGGGTGCTCTCGTCCACTGGCCTGGCTGCCTTTAGAAAGACTGCATGGACCAGGGCTCATACCACTGAACGCCCGCTTTATCTCCCCGTGGGCAACCTACTACACAGACAACTCAGGGTTAGGGTAAGACAGTGCAATGCTTTATTGAACCACAACAACTTATAGCAAACAGAACATTCCCAGCAATTACCCCCAAGATGGTGCACATTACAGGGTCTCACCCTTCCGCTGACTCGCCTAGATAATGGTAGATGTTATGTCCGAGCCCTGAGGGTCACTACCCCACCTGTGGTACACACACAGAGAGGAGGAGATAACCGAGAGCAGTCCTGTGTTCTTTCAGCCGGGTCCGATGTACCCTCAGCTGAGATCCTGGAGAATCACCCCAACCAGAAGAAAGTAAGTCTCTTTTATACCCGAGGCAGGTCATCTATTTTTATATTTACCCAGCGTCCTTCAGTTCATCCTCACAGCCTTTCCCTATCTACCTTCGAAGTCAACAAACTGGTTATAGAATACAATACACAATTAGCATATCAGCACACAATAAACACAAATAAACATACACTATGTACTAGTCACTATTACAGACTGAAGGTACTGCCACACTAAACAATCCCGCTAGCGATCACAATAACGACGCATACTAATGCAATCGCTAGCGGGATTGTTTCTATATCGCTAAGTGCGGCCACATTTAGCGATATAGTTAACGACGCTATCGCCGTTAGCGATCTTCTTAACGACTTTAGCGGTACAAAAGTACCGCTAAATCGCTAAGAAAAGGTGCCACACAGCGATTAGATACTTACCCAGCGGGAGCGCCGACGAGAAAATAGGGTCCGGAACGATTCCAGCGACGAGCGAGATCACAGCAGGAAGCTCGTCGCTGGAAGCTGCCGCACTGAACAACATCGCTAACAGGATCGCTAAATAGTGACGTTTTTTAGCGATCCCGTTAGCGATATTGTTTAGTGTGGCATACCCTTTACACAGTATGTTAAATGGTATGCAAGTCTGTCTTCTTGACCCACCAGACATAAACACTTAAATCCACAAGCCAATATACAGATAAAAAGTCAATTCTTCTAGGTTTACAAAAACATGGATGTCTGGGAAATTAAGATACAATCTGGTTTCTTCACAGTAGGTCTGCTGGTTGGCGTGGAACAGTGGAGACGGAGTCAACCTTCTCCTTGCGTGTTCCCTGTCTTCCTGCCAGAAGCCTCGATTTTGCGCACTCAGCTCCTTTTATCTCCACTCCGCCCCCTACAGTCAGGTGCAAACGTCTGCTCCGGTCAGAAAGTACTTTCCCCAGCAACACTGCTGACAGCCCAATGGTTCCAGCCCAGACACACAAGAAGCTGCCTTAGCCCAGTCCATCTTCCTCCACAAACACGCGGAGAACATGATGTTCTTGATGGGATTTTAACCCAGGAGCAGGAGAAAGGTTGAACTTGATGGACCTAGGTCTTTATTCAACCTCAGTAACTATGTGATTATGTAACGCTGCAAAGCTACAGTGGTAACCACTATCAACCTGTCTAAAAGCCGAGAAAATTCTGCAAATCTGGGAATATTCGAAATTTCAAAGGAACTCTAGCATTTCTATTTCTAGCATCCATCGTGTCCAACATTTTCAACATTTCTATTGCAGCAGAACTGTTCTTAGTAACAACAAGAAGAAAAAAAAGTGTTGATTTGGAGAAGATCCAACTGTTAGCTCCATGGTTTGTCCAACAGCCTTTGAGAAGATAATCGATGCTACAAAGTGACTTTAAGAGTTTACAATCTCAAAAAAAAGAAAACCTCAAAAACTAAGGTATGAAGGTGAAAGCTCCCAGCGGAGGTGTCGATGCTAATTCTACGCTGGATATTCATGGATGAGGTCAAGGAACAATGAAGGGGACACTAAACGACTCCCTATTAGTTGTATTTAGATAATGGAGGAGAGAGGAGAATAAATAAATGTGCTGACATCTCAAAACTCAATGTAGGAGCAAACAAACCAAAGGACATGGCGAGGATTCGGGGAGGATTAGACCGATAAGCAGAGGCAGCGGCATATATCATTCAGCATCTATATAGACAGGCCTACGTGCGGAGAACATGAGCGCATAGAAAGTAGATGGATAGAGAGAAGCTTAACCCCTTATCATAGGCAAAAACCAGCTCCAGCATAAAAGACTTTGATATGAGCTGTGATAGGAGGCACTTTTATCTGCACACCCAGGGAAAGCGGCAGGGAAGGAGCTCACCAAGATGATTCAAGTATTTTAGCACAAACCACAGAGAATTAAGTAGATACTTTACTCTTGTAATACAAAGTATTTATCCCAAGCACCTAGAGGCTGAAAACTTATCGCTCAAGTGTGGAGATGGCGGCTCCTATTCCGAGAAGTTTCGAGAAAAATAAGAACATAAGCTGGAGTTTTAAATTGATTTATGTAGAAGACTTAGAATACTTAAAAGAAGTTTTTGGAATTCTAAAACGTATTTATTTATTTTATTCATTTATATAGCACCATTAATTATATTACAGTGCCATCATATAGCACCAAAATCACAACGGTGGAGATTAGACGCCCGGCATCCCCATGATCTGTGGACTAAGGGACCATCACTGTGCCATTCATTGCAGCTTAGGATAAAGAGGATATCCAGGACTATAAAAAAATATGTCTAAGTACTAACAGGCAGGTAGTTGCTATCTACCTGATTGTTGGGCTCGGAGCCATTCTCCGCGGACACAGACTTCAGCTGACATCACGTCTACAGAGCGGCAGTTTATTTTCCTGTTGACTAGGCGGGACTACTGGTGTCATGCTGATTGACAGACGTCTTTACGCTGCCTAATTGGAGGAAGCCGGCTGTCAATCAGCATGACATCAGTAGTCCTGCTCTGTCAACAGGAAGAGAAATCGCTGCTCTGTTGACAGGGAGCAGCTGGCTCTCCGGCAGGAGCTGTAAATGACTGTCACAGGGCACAACAGGCAGGGAGCTGCATCTGCTACCCACTACATGCCTGTTAGTGATAATGCACTTTTTTTTTAGTCTTGGATATCTCCTTTACTTTAAAAGTATGGGGCTGAGCTGAAAAAACAGATGCAACCACTTCCAAAAGTGCAGAGCTGTGCCAGGCATACAATGAAGTGGATGCAGTATTCTTAGGAGCCAGGTTATTATTTTTAGTCTTGTTCAGATGAGCAGATGACTTCATGGTATGAGAGAGGAGGGAGGAGGGTATGAGGCTGCAGATTTGTCCTGATTGTGTATGTGAGACTGCGTGGTATGAGAATTGAGAGGGAGGGTATGAGTCTGCAGATTCACCCTGAGTGTGTTTGTGAGACTGCGTGGTAAGAGAGAGGAGAGGGAGGGTATGAGGCTGCAGATTCACTCTGATTGTGTCTGTGAGGCTGCATGGTATGAGAAGGGAGAGGGAGGGTATGAGGCTGCAGATTCTCCCTGACTGTGTATGTGAGACTGCATGGTATGAGAGGGGAAAGGGAGGGTATGAGTCTGCAGATTCGCTGTGACTGTGTATGTGAGACTGCATGGTATGAGAAGTGAGAGGGAGGGTATGAGGCTGCAGATTCGCCCTGAGTGTGTCTGTGAGACTGCATGGTATGAGAGGGGAGAGGGAGGGTATGAGGCTGCAGATTCGCCCTGACTGTGTATGTGAGACTGCATGGTATGAAAAGGGAGAGGGAGGGTATGAGTCTGCAGATTCGCTGTGACTGTGTATGTGAGACTGCATGGTATGAGAAGGGAGAGGGAGGGTATGAGGCTGCAGATTCGCCTTGTGTATGAGAGACTGCATGGTATGAGAGGGGAGAGGGAGGGTATGAGTCTGCAGATTCGCTGTGACTGTGTATGTGAGACTGCATGGTATGAGAAGTGAGAGGGAGGGTATGAGGCTGCAGATTCGCCCTGAGTGTGTCTGTGAGACTGCATGGTATGAGAGGGGAGAGGGAGGGTATGAGGCTGCAGATTCGCCCTGACTGTGTATGTGAGACTGCATGGTATGAGAGGGGAGAGGGAGGGTATGAGGCTGCAGATTCGCCCTGACTGTGTATGTGAGACTGCATGGTATGAGAAGGGAGAGGGAGGGTATGAGTCTGCAGATTCGCTGTGACTGTGTATGTGAGACTGCATGGTATGAGAAGGGAGAGGGAGGGTATGAGGCTGCAGATTCGCCTTGTGTATGTGAGACTGCATGGTATGAAGGGGAGAGGAAGAGTATGAGGCTGCAGATTCGCCCTGACTGTGTATGTGAGACTGCATGGTATGAGAGGGAGGGTATGAGTCTGCAGATTCTCCCTGACCGTGTATATGAGACTGCATGGTATGAGAAGGGAGAGGGAGGGTGTGAGGCTGCAGATTCGCCCTGACTGTGTATGTGAGACTGCATGGTATGAGAGGGGAGAGGGAGGGTATGAGGCTGCAGATTCTCCCTGACTGTGTATGTGAGACTGCGTGGTATGAGAGAGGAGAGAAGGGGTGGTATTAGGCTACAGTCACACAATCAGTAGTTGTAAGCCAAAACCAGGAGTGGTGATAAATACAGAAGTGGTGACATGTTCCTATTATTCTTTCCTTTGATTGTTCCACGCCTGGTTTTGGCTACAAATACTGATGTGAAAAACTGACCAAATACTGACAGAGTGACCATAGCCTAAGGTGGTAGATTTCCCCTGTCTTTACCTGTGAGACTGCATGGAATGAGAGAGAAGAGGGAGGAGGGTATGAGGCTGCAGATTCCCCATGACTATGTATGTGAGACTGTGTAACAAGGTGCCACGGGGTGGTAGTCGTGGGTGAATCCATTAAGCAACAGTCAGTGAGCACCCCGGCACCTTGCACATGGAGAGATAGGTACAACCCAGTACTCACTTCTGTCACTGGAAATTCCTCAGTCTCTGTCACTCCAGCCTCCAGCTCCGCGGTTCCAGGAAACACCACTAAGTCACAGTTCTTTTCCAACAGTTGAATTTTACTAAACAGCAAGGCATCTGTCACATCAGCAGCACAGTTCACACGGAGCAACGTTTCCTGTACTTTTCCTGCCTTCCGGGCAGACTCTAGTATCTCTGTCATTTTCTCTCTCTTTACTCTTAGCATTCACGGCCATTCTTCTAGCCAGGCTCTGTCCTGTCTGCGGTTTCCTTTCTTCTGCCATCCGAGCAGCATCTTTGAGACAGTCCATGTCCCATCTGTACCTTCAGCATCACCAGCCCACTGTCCTTCCTGGGAATGATCCTGTTGAGCTGGTACAAAATGCACTATTCTCCAGCCTGGGGTCCCTTACTGTCATCCGCAGACTAACCTCCACGACCTGTCACTGTATCACTGTATGCATCCTGCCCTTGGGCAGACTGCCCAGGTGTCTGCTTCTAAACAGGAAGTGCCTTTCCTATATCTCCCTGCTCTGTGCTGCTCTGCTCTGTGCCCCTCCCATCAACTTAACTCTTATGCTGCCAACACCTTACTACTCTTACATCTATCCTATTCTCTGTCTGTAATGTGCCTCCTCTATTCTAATCCCTTTGCTCCTATACTACTTCCTAATCTATCCCTAAGCCTATGTACAATACATGACAAATACTTTTACATTACAGTACACACAATAGTAAAACATTAGTAAAGCGCACAGTAGATTAACATTAATAAAACGTCAGGGTGCCGCACATAGTAACATAGTTATTAAGGTTGAAGGAAGACTTTAAGTCCATCTAGTTCTCCCCATATCCTATCCTAACCTGCCCTAACATGTTGATCCAGAGGAAGGCAAAAAAAACCCAAGTGGCAAACAGTAAGCTTCACATTGGGGAAAAAAATTCATTCCTGACTCCACATACGGCAATCAGACTAGCTCCCTGGATCAACGCAGTACCTAGGAAACCAGTGACTATAGCCTGTAATATTATACTTATCAAGAAAGGCATCCAGTCCCTTCTTAAATTTTAGTATGTGTGATGGTGTGATATGTTCTGTGGGTATCATTTTGTGTATATTTATATTTTACTGATTTACATGGTGTTCTCTTGTTGCCCGATATCATTCTGTGTATTCCACATATTGTCTAGAGTCTCAATTGTCAGCCTTTTGGCTGAAACCCCTGCTGACATCTCCTGACTGTCCATTCATGACCCCTCAGCTATCCAAATGCAGCAAGGTACCCCTGTAGTGCCTTAATCCCTGAGGCACCTTTCCCAGGTCAAAAGTGGGATGTAAGTCATCAAACCGGTCTGATTGCCCTGGAGATAAGGAGGGGGTCTGAGGACTACAGAGAGGTGGAAGTCAGATCCTGTGTGGAGAGGATGGTGTACACACACACACAGCACATCAGAGAGAAAGAAGGATTGGTTTTCTTTGGTCTTATCCTCTGTCGTCTGGATTATTGGACTCATCTCATGGGACATTTATCCTGTTACTGAACTGCATTTGTGTTCTGGACTATTGTATCATCAGTGTGGTGGATTGTTTATGGACCTTTTTAGTTTTGCCTATAATAAAGGTCTTGGGATTGTTCGCACTCCTCTTGCTCTGTTGAGGACCCCGTGACAGTAGGGAATCACTCATTACAACATTAGACGGCAGAGAGCTCCATAGTCTCACTGCTCTTACAGTAAAGAAACTGCGTCTGTGATTATGACTAAACCTTCTTTCCTCCAGACGTAGAAGATTCCCCCTTGTCCCCGTCACAGGTCTAAGAGTAATGACACATGTGAACAGCGTTCAGGAGAGACAAGGTACATGAGGGTCCCCGCCACCTTCTTACAACTGCATGGTATGAGAGAGAGGAGGGAGGTGGGTATGAGGCTGCAGATTCACCCTAATTGTGTATGTGAGACTGCATGATGCTTAGGAGCAGAAGTAGTGAAAAATCTACAAAGCTCATAACGCAGGTGATCGGATGCAGAACTCAGAGACACGAGGAGGAAACAGTCAATGAAGTATTTGTTTCCTTACATATGGCGGGAAATTGCTGTAATTATAGAAAACAGTTAACAACATGAAACACGTTAATCACAAGTAAATGATACACTACATGTAAATGATACACTACAAGTCCTAAAATTCACTTTGAACACTAGAGAAGCTTTTTGAGGACTATGCTTATGTCCCTCTAACAGGGACAATTAGCAATGACCTTAGCAAGGGTCTCCATCTCTTCCCGCTGGGTCGCAAGTCCTCCTGACAAAGCACATTTGGCCTCCTTTGCTTCAATTGACCTTCGCCCTGTCTGTTGCCCCAGCCCAGGCCATGTCTTCTGCAGTTTGTTCACCACTGCTGGCGTCTTTTCTTGGATGAAGTAGTAGCAAAAAGGACCGCTAGCACAGCCAGTGGGGAAGGTGCACAGGTAGGTTCCCAAACCCTAAGTATTATATAGAAAACTTGGCACACTGAAGTGATATAGTGGAAGAATTTAATGTGATCCAAAATACACACAGTAGTCACAACAAACGTTTTAGTCATCAAGACCTTCATCAGTGTACTTTGAGTATGCACCCCGCTCTCATCACCCTGTATGCACCCCACTTCCTGCACCCTCTATGCACCCCGCTCCCTGCACCCTCTATGCACCCCGATCCCTGCACCCTCTATGCACCCCGCTCCCTGCACCCTCTATGCACCCCGATCCCTGCACCCTCTATGCACCCCGCTCCCTGCACCCTCTATGCACCCCTCTCCCAGCTCCCTGTATGTAGTCTCCTCCCAGCACCCTCTATGCATCCCGCTGCCAGCACCCTGTATGCACCCCTCTCCCAACTCACTGTATGCACCCTACTTCCAACTCACTGTATGCACCCCACTTCCAGCACTCTGTATGCATCCCGCTCCCAGCAACCCATATGCACTTCACGCCCAGCACCCTCTATGCACCCCTCTCCCAGCACCCTGTATGCACCCCACTTCCTGCACCCTATGTGCACCCCGCTCCCAGCACCCTCCTACCAGCAACCTGTGTGCACCCGTTCCCTAAATCCGAACCTGCAAGAACTTTCCCATTTGCTGACGGAAGGTAAATATAAATCTAACTCTGAACTCGGGGGTCCCTGGTTCATCTCTACTTGATGAAATGTGTGCAGGAATAAGATGCGCTAAATTCAGTGAGAGATGGGGGTCAGTAAGGGAGATTTGGCACATCATTCAGCTGCTGTGTGACCTTTCTGTCATAATTGATACCACTTTGGTGGTCAAAATGTTAATGAATTTGTGATCTGTGGTTGGTCACGTCACTCTCAGCTAGCTGGCAGAGCTGGCTGGGACTGCCGAAAAATGCCAAAAGTTGCAAACATTTTGCAGCAGGTTTACACCAGAAACGGCGTGAGGAATGGAGCCCTAAAATTGTACCTTGTACCCCAAATCTGGATCTGACAGATCTGTGTCGATGTGTGGCCCAGCTATGTCAGGCACACATAAAATCCAGGAAAATGCACAGGAAGGTAACCGCAAAAGCTTGTTATCCATTCACTTCACTCACACTTTCAGACACACCCACCAGGGGTGTAGGAGGTAGTGACACATAGCAGAGATCATTCAAGTTTCCTGTCTGAGAAGAGCTCAGTTCAGTCTGTTTCCTGTCTTCGGACAGAGGAGTTCAGTGAGTCAGCTTCCTGTCTTAGGACAGTGCAGTTCAGTTTCAGTCCAGTCTGGACTTGGAGGATACTGAGAGCTGCTCAGCGAGCTCTGGAGAAGGCTGACATTTCCATCAAAAGCTACAAGTGCTTATGCTAAGAGTGAAAGCAGGGCGAAGGGCGCAGTGGAGAAGGACAGAGAAGTGCTTCAGGTACCAGATTACCTGCACTAATTCACCGGACACCGGAGTCCGAGGCATTGCTAGAGCTTCATGCTTAGTGATAAGAAAACCGGAGGCTTTCTGGACTACAGGTCGCAGAAGGCAGCCCAATGTGTCGATACGTAACTGGAGTCAGGAGAACAGGAGTCTAGCGGGACGCTGCAGACATAGACTTAGTTCTACCATCGAAAAGGCTCTACCACAATGTCGGCCGGGCTTGGCAGCTATTGAGAGAGCTGGAGATTGTAGAGTTAACTTCGCTTCACGCAAGTTTGGACTCACATATATTTGAAGTAAAGGAGGCCTCTAACCTGCTCAGCGGTTACCCAATGTGCATTCTCCACCCCGACCAGCTCCCCGGGATATTCTTGAACCATCTACCAGTAAAGGTATGAAAAGAAGCTGCATTGTGTGTGACTGAATTCTTAACTACACCCTGCATCATCACCATAGACTTCCAGGGACCCGTCTCACCTGTGGGAGACCTACCACCCAGCTGCCCCATAACATCCCCTGTGAAGGTCCTTATAGCAGCGCTGGTCCAATTGACCAGATACCACAGGTGGCGTCACGAACTACCTATCCTAATAATCCCCTGTAAATATCCCCCATTGCATGACGCCAGGGCCACGGACCGAGTCCGCTGCCAGTGACAACTCCCATAGACTTTCATGGGCTCGGTGCCCGAGTACCCCATAGCCCTGGTACACTAGTGGTATCATTCTTGGCGTCACGAACAGGATGCGAAACTTGCAATTGTGAGTCCTGTGTGCCTATTGAACTGTTTTGTGAGAAAAAGACTGCTGTGTTTGGCGCCATAATACCGCCATCTTTACCGCAATATTCGCGCCCTCAGGCGCTGGTGAAGAAGGGGGGGTACCTGAAAAAGCGCGCTGGTTTCCTGGCCCCGCCCCCAACTCTGACGCGGCGGCAGGTCCTGTGAAACAGGAAGTAGACGCTCTGACCTCAGAGCGCCAGCGACAAAGGTCCTGTCTCCACCGCTGTGCCTGCGACGCTGCAGCCTGTGAAAGAGGTAGGCTCAGATTAACCAAGGGGGCATCAACATGTCGCAGCAACCGGCAGACGGAGCGGCCCCCGCGGTGGCCCCAATAACCCACCGCTTGGCGTTGTAGCGCAGGATGGAGGTGCGGGCCCCTCACCTGGCCCGGTGGTCCCGCTCATGCCCCTAACGCTCCCATACATGCCAGAGCGAAGTGGCTCCCCCAGTACAGCGGCGAGCCAGACACCCTGCCAGGGTTTAAACGGAAGATATGTGGTATTTTGGATATGTATTCAATGACTGAAAAGCAAAAAGCTGCTGTGGTAATAGGACAGTTAGCTGGTGCGGCTGAGAGAGAAATAGAGACTTGGCCCACTACAGACCAGGAGTCTGTACCTGCGATTCTCTTAAAGCTACAGGCCATCTTTGAGGACCGCACAGAAACGGATCTCCGTATGGCATTTTATCAGTGCTTCCAGAGACCGGGTGACAGTATTAGGGACTACGCCTGCCGACTACAGGGGGACCTGCGAGCTCTTAAACAGGCTAACCCCACAAGTCCCATTGATGAGAGCCAAATGTTGAAAGAGCAATTCGTGCGGGGACTGAGGTCTCCAGCGGAAGGCAGGATTGTAAACTGGTGGTCCTTAGATCATCCAGATGCCACTTTTGATGCCCTAAAGGACATGGCAATAAAAGGACTGCGACCCTTGGAAAAGCCAGAGGTGGCAAATCGGTATCACCCGGGTGAAGCCCCTCTAAAGCGGCAGTACCCACCTTTTCCCCGCAGGTGGCAGAAGCTAAAACGCAGGTGGCGCCCCCTAGTGAGTTGGAATGTCTGCGCTCCGAAGTGCGCCAGCTGACTAAGAACTTGGCCACTGTAATGGATGCCCTGCAACTGCGGAAAGAGGAAGGAGGAAAGATCCTACTAGCCGACTGTCCGGAGGATGTCCCTTGGATGAACCGGAGGAAATGGAGGACGTCGCCTCACCGGAGGAGAACCACGCCACCCCCAGGAGCGACTCCTGATCAGCACCATCCTCGCCGAGAGATCATCTGCTACCGCTGCAACCAAAAAGGTCATATGGCTCAGCAATGTCCTTTAAACGAGCCGATCCTGGGTCAGAGGGCCAACACCCAGGAGTAGACTCATCAGGCCCCTTAGACTGGAACCGCAGGTTCGTGGGTGGACGGCCCTACCTGTCCATCATTCTGGACGGGATTGCAATCCCTGCACTGCTGGACACTGGATCTCAGGTGACCATCATACCTGATGTCCTTTACAATAATTTTGGTCCATGGATAGTCTCCAGCCCCCGAGCCCTGACTTGACAGTGTACGCCACCAATGGTCTCCCTGTTGAAGTAATTGGAGCCAAAAACGTGAACGTAAAAGTGGCAGGGTGGAGCTGAAGGATCAGGGACTTCTAGTAGTCAGGACTGTAAATGAGGAAAATGGCCTAAATGTGATATTAGGTACTAACATTATCAGTAACTGTCTGGGAGAAGTTGTGTTTTTGCTCCAACAGCTCGCTGAAGTTGCCAAGCCGAAGCAGAAGGGAGTGATCCAGAGGGAGATCCGGGCCCTGATGTGCCAGCAGCAAGGAAGCTCACAGATGGTGAAATCGGTAATGTACGGTCACAGACCCGAATCCCATTGTAATACCCCCAATGAGTGAAATGTTAATATGGTGCAGAGCAGCCATAGGTCTGAGGGACAGAACTACCAAGCAGTAGTAGAACCCCATCGTCAGACACAGACCTACACTCATGACTGCTAGAGGGGTAGTGGAAGTAATAAATGGGAGGGTCCAGTACGACTTCTCAACTGGGGGAAAGACGAAGTAAATTTACCACGTTATGCACAGTTGCTAAATTACATGCCGTAGATAACAATTCTATCCTCACAACCGAGTCCTTAGCCTCCCGCCAACCAGCGGAGGATAATGATCCGGCAACCCCAGTAGCGGATTGGTGTCAGCAGCTTCATATTTGGGACAGACACCACTTCCGTCCACCAGAAACAGGGGGTACTACGGGTGGTACAAGAGTACGCACAAGTATTTAGCAAACACCCACTGACTTTGGGACAATTAAGGGAGTACAGCATCATATCCCTACAGGCATCATCCTCCCATCAAAGAGCGGTACAGGCCTATACCTCCAGCCCATTATCAGAAAGCTAAGGAAATGCTGCGTGACATGAAGGAAGCCGGGGTGATAAGGGATAGTTGTAGCCCCTGGGCAGCACCTCTAGTTCTAGTTAAGAAAAAGGATGGTAGCATGAGAATGTGTGTAGATTACAGACAAGTAAATCGCATAACACATAAAGATGCATACCCATTACCAGCATAGAGGAATCCTTAGCTGCTCTGAAAACGGCTAACTACTTTTCTACCCTCGACCTTACTAGTGGGTACTGGCAAGTAGCTGTGGCTGAGGAGGATCGGAGAAAACTGCTTTCACCACCCCAATGGGACTCTGCGAGTTTGACAGAATGCCGTTTGGCCTCAGCAGTGCCCCAGGAACATTCCAGAGAGTGATGGAGAGCTGCCTGGGACATCTCAACTTCGAAACTGTGCTGCTGTACCTGGACGACGTAATTGTGTACTCCAAGACATATGAAGATCATCTGAAGCACCTGGCGGAGGTATTCGAGTCACTGTCCAAGTATGGGATGAAACTGAAGCCCTCTAAATGCCATCTGCTCAAACGGAAGGTACAGTACTTGGGACATATTGTCAGTTCCGAAGGAGTAGCGCCGGACCCCGAGAAGGTCACAGCCATCCAGAAGTGGCCGGAGCCGAAGAATCTAAAGGAAGTACGACAGTTCCTGGGATTAACAGGTTACTACAGGAGGTTTGTAAAAGATTACACTAAGAAAGCGGCACCTTTACAGGACCTCCTGGTAGGACAACCTCTCAAGAGCAGAAACCCTCCATTCAATTGCGGTAAAGAACAAGCTGAGGCATTCAAAGAGATGAAAGAGATCCTGACAGGCGATGAAATCTTAGCCTACCCTGATTACAGCCAACCGTTCCTGCTATACACAGATGCCAGTAACGAAGGATTAGGAGCGGTCCTCAGTCAGAAGCAGAACGGCCAAGAAAAAGTCATCGCATATGCCAGCAGAAAACTCAGGCCAACTGAGAGGAACCCGGAAAACTATAGCAGCTTCAAACTGGAGTTCCTGGCGCTGGTCTGGGCCATTACCGAAAGATTCAAACATTACCTTGCCTCCAACAAGTTCACTGCGTTTACAGACAACAACCCCTTGACGCATCTGGAAACAGCCAAGCTGGGAGCCATGGAGCAACGTTGGATGGCTCGGTTGTCAAACTATCAGTTTACCATCAAGTACAGAGCGGGCCATAAAAATGCTAACGCGGACGCCTTGTCCAGAATGCCGCATGAATCCGACACGGAGGAAGAATCAGATGATCTGGAAGAAATCGAGCTACCTGCGTTCCACCGAAATGGGATGGTCCAAGAGCAACGAGTCTACAGAAAGCGGTGTGGTGAGATGTTGAACCCTTTACCTCATCACAGCTGGAAGGAGACTCAGGACAGTGATCCAGTGGTCAGCCGTATTAAGGAGCTAATAAGACAGGAAGGTTCCTCCTTGGAGAAAGATGCACCAATACCAGCAAAGCTCCTGTGGAATGAGAGAAGCCAGTTGTTCATCTACCGTGAGAAGTTGTGCAGGAGATACGTCGACCCAAGGACCCATGAGATGGTTTGGCAGATAGTGGTCCCCAGAGCAGACATCCAAATGGTGTTGGAAGCTTACCACGATCAAGCGGGACACTTTGGCTGGAAAAAGCTGGAGACCCTGTTGAGGTGTCGGTTCTACTGGGTAGGGATACGCAGCTCCATCGAGAAGTGGTGCCGGAACTGTGGACCCTGTGGCCTCAGACGAAAAGACTACTGTAGTCAGAAGGCACCCTTGCAGCCTATCCGGACGACTCGTCCCCTGGAGATCGTGGCATTGGATCACGTCAAGTTGTCCCCAAGCAGGTCGGGATACACATATGCCCTGACCATGGTGGATCACTATTCCAAATTTCTGGTGGTCGCCCCTGTCAAAGATCTGACAGCAGAGACAGCAGCAAGAACCTTCCAAGCAAGTTTCTGCAGACCACACGGATATCCAGAGCAGGTACTGACTGATCGAGGTCCTGCGTTCGAAGCTGAACTGTTTAAGGAATTCTGTCAATTGTATGGGTGTAAGAAGATCAGAACAACACCATACCACCCTCAAACCAATGGCCTTTGTGAAAAGATGAATCACATTGTCATCGACTTACTGAAATCTGTACCACTGGAAGAAAGAAATCGGTGGCCAGACTTGTTACCCGACCTGGTCGACTTGTACAACCACATACCAGTAAGTTCCACCAACTGCACTCCAGCCTACCTTATGAGAGCAAGGCCAGGAAGACTGCCAATGGATTTGGAGCTGGGAGTGGTAGAACCAGAGGCTGATGACAGTGCTGAAGATTGGGACACAACTCGACAAGAACAGTACAGGAGAGTACAAGCCTGCGTGGAAGACAGTCTCAATAAAGTAAGAGAAAAACAAGAGAAGAACTATAACAAAAATGCTCCCGCTAAGCCTTTAATGCCTGGAGAAATTGTGCTAAAAAGAAAAAGAAGAACGCACAAATTGGATGATCAGTGGGAACAGGAGCCATATGTCGTGCAAAATTCCAACTTTGATAACAGAAAGACCTGTACCATCAGCAAGGATGGAGGAAGAACGACTGCAACTGTGTCTAGAGATCATCTAAAGTTGTGTCCTGGCCCATTAAAGCTTCGTGAGGAAGAACCTGTTGTCCTTCAGAAAGAAGATGATGAAGCGGTCATACATACGGATTTGGGAGATTTACCTGCGGATTGGCCCAGATTGGGAGAAGCTGTAATTATTCCTGTGCTGCAGTTTTATCAGCCGCAAGAGGAGTCTCTACCTCCAGTCACACCAATTGTGCCAGTGGAGCCAGTTCCAGAAGGACCTGTTCCGGCAGACCCTCAACCATTGGGATCCCAAGCAGCGGAACCACAAGAAGCAGCACCACCAGCAATGGAGTCCCCTGGTGAAGCAGTACCGCCTCGCCCAGTCGCTAGCATGCTTGCCAGGTCCCTAGAGAGGTGGAGTCGTATCTATAGTTTGCCGTTATGCAGAACAGACAGGCTAGAGACTACTACACTTGACACTACACCACGTAGGTCAGAACGTATCACTAAAGGAAAACTACCTATTCGCTATCAGGAGTAGTCCTAGTAAACTAGTTAACAAGACCTAGACAGGGTTATTGTCACTGACAAATTGTATAAAGTTTTACAAGATTTGCACTTTAATAAGAGTTAAAATATAATGTAATTATTTGAAATGTGTTTTAACCCTCATGGACTGCGTGGCTGTGGACTGTGCCAGCCCAAGAACTTGCTTTGTAAATAGTTGCACTACGGTGCCTTATCTTGGTTTTACACGAAACCATTACTACCACCTCTGAAGAAAAACCCATATGGTGTGGCCTAGAGTGAGGTCTGCAGTCAGAAGTCAATAAAGCAATATAATAGAGGTATACCCCAAAATGTGTTTCAATGTATAGCAGCAAAAGAATTGGGGATGTAAAACTTAACATTTAATGAACCTAATGTTAAAAAGGGGACACACAGACAATTACCATCCTCCAAACAAACAGTGAGGATACATGATATAATCAGAGAGTAAAGTCCAATAGGGACTACAGAATATAGGAGATATAAATATAAACCAGACAACTTATAGTTTGCTCTGCACCGCAAGAGCAAGAAATTGACTACCTAAATGCAAGTGTATGCTCATGAGAGCAATGCATTTGATATAGATGTCTCTAGTCGCCATATCCCCTGATGAATCCTGAAAGGAGGAAACGCGTTGGGAAAGGGCCTTATCTACTCTGGAAATGACCAGATGCATATTTTATTAGGAGATGAATTTTGGAGCGCATATCTCCATTCAAATGGGTGAGATCATTCCTTTTATACATACTGTCTCACACACGTTTGATTGCGTTCCAGACAAATGACTTACAAATGAGCGATGCATACACTTGCATTTAGGTAGTCAATTTCTTGCTCTTGCGGTGCAGAGCAAACTATAAGTTGTCTGGTTTATATTTATATCTCCTATATTCTGTAGTCCCTATTGGACTTTACTCTCTGATTATATCATGTATCCTCACTGTTTGTTTGGAGGATGGTAATTGTCTGTGTGTCCCCTTTTTAACATTAGGTTCATTAAATGTTAAGTTTTACATCCCCAATTCTTTTGCTGCTATACACTGCAGTCAGAAGTCCTGCAGCCCACCCAGGACCCACGTGGGAGGTTTTTGGTGCGGGTCCTCCACAAGAATTTGTCTTGTATAATGAGAATGTTTGATACTTTTGATACTTTTGTATTTTTCTAATGTACAAATTGTAACGTTCAAGAAGTCTTACCTCCCAGATGGGATGAGTTAAAATGTTGTTGTTTAATGCAAAACAAAAATGTTTTCTTTTTCTCTTTTACAGCCCGGAGTGCTGTGTTTAACCAAGGGGGGATGTGTGGCCCAGCTATGTCAGGCACACATAAAATCCAGGAAAATGCACAGGAAGGTAACCGCAAAAGCTTGTTATCCATTCACTTCACTCACACTTTCAGACACACCCACCAGGGGTGTAGGAGGTAGTGACACGTAGCAGAGATCATTCAAGTTTCCTGTCTGAGAAGAGCTCAGTTCAGTCTGTTTCCTGTCTTCGGACAGAGGAGTTCAGTGAGTCAGCTTCCTGTCTTAGGACAGTGCAGTTCAGTTTCAGTCCAGTCTGGACTTGGAGGATACTGAGAGCTGCTCAGCGAGCTCTGGAGAAGGCTGACATTTCCATCAAAAGCTACAAGTGCTTATGCTAAGAGTGAAAGCAGGGCGAAGGGCGCAGTGGAGAAGGACAGAGAAGTGCTTCAGGTACCAGATTACCTGCACTAATTCACCGGACACCGGAGTCCGAGGCATTGCTAGAGCTTCATGCTTAGTGATAAGAAAACCGAGGCTTTCTGGACTACAGGTCGCAGAAGGCAGCCCAATGTGTCGATACGTAACTGGAGTCAGGAGAACAGGAGTCTAGCGGGACACTGCAGACATAGACTTAGTTCTACCATCGAAAAGGCTCTACCACAATGTCGGCCGGGCTTGGCAGCTATTGAGAGAGCTGGAGATTGTAGAGTTAACTTCGCTTCACGCAAGTTTGGACTCACATATATTTGAAGTAAAGGAGGCCTCTAACCTGCTCAGCGGTTACCCAAATGTGCATTCTCCACCCCGACCAGCTCCCCGGGATCTTCTTGAACCATCTACCAGTAAAGGTATGAAAAGAAGCTGCATTGTGTGTGACTGAATTCTTAACTACACCCTGCATCATCACCATAGACTTCCAGGGACCCGTCTCACCTGTGGGAGACCTACCACCCAGCTGCCCCATAACATCCCCTGTGAAGGTCCTTATAGCAGCGCTGGTCCAATTGACCAGATACCACAGGTGGCGACACGAACTACCTATCCTAATAATCCCCTGTAAATATCCCCCATTGTATGAGCGCCCAGGGCCACGGACCGAGTCCTGCTGCCAGTGACAAATCCCATAGACTTTCATGGGCTCGGTGCCGAGTACCCCATTGCCCTGGTACTAAGTGCGACTCATTCGTATCTTGAGACCGTCACCGCAGAGACCCCGCTGCCCGCCGTGGACTCAGCTCTGCGGTCAATCTGGTGCTTGGCATCCTGTACTGCTGTATCCCGGCACTGTATCTGTGTATGCAATAAGCTGGGTTACGCTGTCATCTCTCAGCTCTGCTACATCTGACTCTCAAACTTGTCTGGTTCTGTTTATTTTCACAGTTTGGACTTCATTATTAAAGTTTGGCCCTTGTGCGAGTAGCAGGGAATTCAATCTACTCCATTCTCTAGCTGGAAACAATTTGCACTACAATTTACGCTAATTATTAGCGGAAATGATAGCACATTGTTAGGCTGTGCGTGGATCTGACCCCTGTTCCTTAGCGCTGACAACTTTTTTAAAAAGTTACCAGTGAGAAAAGTAAAAAAAAAAGGCAAATTACTGCACATACAGCGAGCACCATAATTCATGTCTTTATTTTTTGGCTCATGAGGAAAGATAAAGCATGTGGGGAATTTATCAAGTCTTATGCTGCAGTTTTTCTTTATGTCAAAAAGTTTCAAATTTTGTATTAAAAAAAAATAAAACTCCAAGAATTCACCTTTTGTGCTTCATCTTAAGACATTGGCGAAACAATAAAAAGTCGCCCGTCGTGACTATGTATCGCCCCAGTATCCTTCCAATGACGGCAGACATTCACATCCCTTTGTCATAGGCAGATTGGTAAAAATTGGGAGTTGTAGTAGCAGGACTGTAGGTGTGAGCGACGCTCTGGTAACTGATGATATATATCAGTTCTCGCCGACCCCAGAGATCTTCACAGACAAGATGGAAGAAGCAATTTCCCGGACGAGTCATTAGGGGGCAGGTGAGGGATCGGTTCATAACTCAGATAAATTGAGGGCAGCTTTTGGGTTATGCGGGGACGGACCTGGCCCCACCTTTGTGTAACTGGGTGAGAAATGCATTAGTTTATGCAGCTTATTATCTCATTACATGCGATTGCTGTAGGTTTGTGATTTATCATCCGTGCGGCCGCTCTCCTGAGAAACTGCTTTATGTCTTAATGAACGGCTGTGGATAAATTCTAGTATTAGCCGAGATATATGTATGAGACGGCAGATAGGCAGACGTAGCAGAGCCGAGCCTGAATCGCTTATATGTAGCGATAACTAAACTCAGCAGATTTGCTTGAATTTAGTAAGAAAAATTTGTTGAAAATCGATTCTACTGGGAAAGAGTTAAAAAAAATAACACTCGCCTTCCTCAGCTCTCCCGTAACTCTCCTACTATTCATACTACTCTCCTACTACTCGTGACTCTCCTACTACTCGTAACTCTCCTACTATTCATACTACTCTCCTACTACTCGTGACTCTCCTACTACTCGTAACTCTCCTACTACTCATACTACTCTCCTACTACTTGTGACTCTCCCACTATTCATACTACTCTCCTACTACTCGTAACTCTCCTACTATTCATACTACTCTCCTACTACTCGTAACTCTCCTACTATTCATACTACTCTCCTACTACTCGTAACTCTCCTACTACTCGTAACTCTCCTACTATTCATACTACTCTCCTACTACTCGTAACTCTCCTACTATTCATACTACTCTCCTACTACTCGTAACTCTCCTACTACTCATACTACTCTCCTACTACTCGTAACTCTCCTACTACTCGTAACTCTCCTACGACCGCTGGTCCTCTGATCGACTACGCTTTCTTCTCTCCATTTTGGGTCTTTGTTATTGGGGGTCTTCACTATGTCCCATGCCGTCACGTGGAGCCTGATGCCTGACATTAGCGTTAATGAAGCACGTTGTGTCCCATGTGAGATCATAGGGATTAGCAAAAAACACTAGAAAACATCTTAAAAGGAGCAATTGAGGGACTGGTCAACAGTAGTAAAGGCATGAACAGGGTTGAGGAAAGGTGGATGTCTTTTTAAAACCTTCCAGACGCTCATAATCTGGTAAAATGATATCCGACTTGTGGCCATTTTGCTGAATTTGCACAAAAACTCTATAAATGAGAAAACACAGAAAATGGCGCCTTATAATAATCATCATAGATCGGGTCACTTGCTCAAGACTCCTTTAGTAACAAGAGCAGAGAATCATTTGCATTATGTCCTCCACATGTGGGTTGTCATATGGAGGTGGATACGTCAGAGTGGCAGATTCATTTCCTGAAATGATCCACGCAGACAGAAAACATATAGAGGAATCAGAGAAGTGCCATGGACAAGATATAAAAATAGTACAGGGTAGCAAGAGGGCACAAAGAGCCAGTATAAAAGCAAAGGCTGGAAATGCAGCGGCCATTGTGTGGTGACTCTGGATAGTGACAAGACGTCACAGCTCAACCGTAGAAATAGGGAGAGAAAGACATAAACACTGAAGAAACTCTCAGATCACATGTTGTAGCTGTGTTGTTGCATTTAAAAATCGATTCAAAAGCATTTCTACTGTGACCGTGTAAAAAAGAAAGTAATTATGTGACCACAATGTGTGAATGCAACCTAAAGATAGTGTGTGAGAGACAGCTCAGCCATGAAGAAGATTAGTGGGTGAAGAAGAGAATAGTGCCATACATGAGTCTTCAGGGCAATTGGAGGCTTTAGACTCGGACTATAGATTCGCCACAGATTGAATTTCCAGGGATATTTTGGTAAATTTGGTGAACTTGAATTATGAAAGATTTGCTGGCGAACTGTCAGAAAGTTTTTGAAGTCTGAGTCCAGTGGAGAAGAAGCGAAACATTGAATCTACGGTACATGTTATAGTAAACTGTGGAGAGAGAAAGTATCAAGGAATTTTCAACAATTTTTTTTTATCTTCAAAAATGTGCAACTCCTTGTTGAATTTCAATCATTGGATGCAACTGAGCGTGGCTAGCTAAGCAAAAAATAAGATGTTATCTAGATTTATGAATCACAACTTTTTGAAAACGTTGGATAAAAAGTTGTAAATAGAGTTGATTGGACCCCTGGAAATTCTGGTTCTGGTACCCGATCCAAAGTTTATTCCAAAGTTTAGTTCTGGTACCAGAACTGTACCGGAACTTGAACCAGAATCTGAACCCCATTGAGAAACCTGAGGACCCGAACTTTGCGTCTGAGTGAAAAAAAAATCTTATCTCTGTCTCTCTGAAACAGGCTTCCCCCGGAACTCCGAACATTGAGACAGACTTCAGTGGAAAGTTCTTGTTCGAAGTTGAGTTTGAAAACCCGTCCGAGGACCGTAGTCCGATGACTATTCCGATGTCCTCAGACGCAGTCATTCAGCTAAGCATTGGCCATGCTGGGGCAGGATGAATCTCGTGACAGATTCCCTTTTAAAATGCACCAAATTTAACAAACATTATGAGACACTTTGATAAATTTTGGAATGAGTAACAGCGAAGAAGCCACAAGAAAAATTGACTTCAAAAGTTCTCGTGATATTAACTTGCCTATTCATAGACTGTTTTTCTATACAGGAGAAACCCTTTAATAGAAGGTTACTGTACAGCATCACTTAACCTGCAATATAAAAAGTCAAAAGCCAAAAAGAAGAGAAATATATTTCTACATTTAATAAACAATTCCTTTTTTTCTTGTATTTTGTATCCCATCGTTTTGGTTTTTTTTACTTTTTAGCCTTTTTGTATTTTCTCCTTTTATTTTCGTTCTAGAAACTTATTTCCAGTTACTTTCCATTTGATTGCAGGTTTGATACAACTCTGAGACCTTTCATTCCTGAGCCCCTGATGGATGGATCCAACAGATAGTGAGAAACTAAAAGCCACAGATGAGGAGATAAGAAGTAATTCACCCGGTGCCATATTCTGTCTCCGTGAAGAATTGTATCCGCTTCGATGAACAGGCTGCAAAAAGGAGACAAATGACCTCAAATAATTCTGGACACAGATGGGATCTGGGATGAGTTTTAGTTGATGTTTTGGGGATTTTGGGTGTTTTTGAAAAATGATATTATATATCTGTTCAATAATGACGTAACATCATTGAGAAAAAGAGTTTATTAAGATACAGCATCCGACCCCAAGACATAAGAAGGTATCATGAATGAAGGGATTTTCTAGACTCCGGCCAGTTTCTTGACCCAATCTGAACAGCCTCAAAGGCGTATCATAGTTTAAGACCGGACAACCCCTTTAAATACCAAGCTCTAACGGTGGTATTTGAGGCCCATGACCCCTTTTCCCACAACAATGCAACTATGGCGTGCTTTGGCATTGGGAAACCAGCTGAAGCCCCCATGATTGCCTTGTTGATAGTGTTGTGAAGGCCAGACGGGCTTCATTGGAGACTGTAATTTTACTGACTGTATTATGCTGCACATAGTGATCAAATACAGGCTCAAGCACCTAAAAGCAATAAAAAAGAACTAAAAGAAAGATATTGAGATATTTAAAAAATAAGAAATATATTAAAAAAAAAACTTTTAGCATAAAAAAAAAAAAAATTTTTGGTTGCATTGCATTTGAAAGTGTCGGATGTATCAAAATATCAAATTTTCACTAGTACGTTAAAGGTGGTAAAGAAAGCAAATAAAACTACAGAATTGACGTTTTTCAGTTGCTGAATTTGCCAAGAAAAAATGCATTAAATTGAGCAAAACGTTTTATCCCTAAATGGAGTCAATAAAAATGTCAGCTCGCCCCACGTAAAACGATCCCTCACTCCGCTCCATCGATGGAAAAGTACAAATGTTAAATTAAGAGTCTAATAAAATCAAGACAAACCATTTTTTTTCACAAGTGTTTGAATTTATTTTTTCACCATTAAATTACATATATATAAAGACTACGTTTAGTATCACAGTGACCAAACTAACCTGGAGAGTCGCGACATCACACAAAGAACACCGTAAAAACAAAAGCCAAAAAACGATGGCGGAATTATGTTTTCTCGCCATCTCTGACTGCACTTGGATTTTGCTCCCATTTTCCAGCACATTATACGGTGACGTCATCGAAAATTACAACTCGCCTTTCCAAAAGCAAAACCTCATACAATATAGAAATAAAATAGCTATGACTCTGCAGAGAAGGACAGGAAAAAATGAAAGTGCAAGAAGGAAAATTGGCCAAAGCACAAAGAGTTTAAAGGGGTTTTGTCAACTTCTTAAATGGTTAATGTTCCAAAATTCTGGTCAAATTGAGCCACTCTGTAATATATTAAAAATTCGTTATGTTCTCAAAATCAGAGGATATTTAATTTTATAGTTGTCGGCTTGCTGCCTAGACTGCCGGCCACTGCTGCGGTCTATATGAGGAGGCCGGTCTACTAGGCAAGGAGCGCAACACTTACAAGCTCTTTGCTGCACAGCTTGTTAGTGCTGCTCTGAAGCTTGCTTAATCTGACTAGCTTCTGTTCAGCTGCACTGATGCTACAGAGGTAAACTATTAAAGGGGTTGTTCACTACCATCACAACCCCTTCTTAATGTTATGCCCCGATAACATAATAAAGCCCATACTCACCTCATGAGACAACCCATTAAGAATTGCAAATTTAGCTGTGACTTTAAAGGAATCTTATGGTTTTCTTCAATCAGCAGCAAGTCAGTCTGATGGAAAAGTTTATAAAATCAAAAGCGTGCCATTTAATGGCATTATTATTATTTATTTCTATAGCACCATTGATTCCATGGTGCTGTACATGAGAAGGGGTTACATACAAATTACAGGTATCACTTACAGTAAACAAACTAACAATCACAGACTGATACAGAGGGGAGAGGACCCTGCCCTTTCGGGCTTACATTCTACAGGATGGTGGGGAAGGAGACAGCAGGTTGGGGGGTTGCAGCAGTTCCGGTGTTGGTTGATGCGATATCTCCGGTAGTGGTGAGGAGGCAGCGGGGTCATTGCAGGCTGTAAGCTTTCCTGAAGAGGTGGGTTTTCAGGTTCCGTCTGAAGGATCCGAGAGTGGTTGATAGTCGGACGTGTTGGGGCAAAGAATTCCAGAGGATGGGGGATATTCGTGGGAAGTCTTGGAGGCGGTTGGGTGAGGAGCGAATAAGTGTGGAGGAGAGAAGGAGGTCTTGGGAGGATCGGAGATTACATGAGGGAAGATATCGGGAGATTAGTTCAGAGATATATGGAGGAGACAGGTTATAGATGTTAGTAGTTAGTGTTAGTAGTTTGAACTGGATACGCTGAGGGAGTGGGAGCCAGTGAAGAGATTTGCAGAGGG